>CM031943.1:27091567-27259594 GCA_018749465.1 Paracanthobrama guichenoti
GCCCGCTGCCGCTGGACTCCATCACTGGCCTGCAGTGCCGCACCAACAAGACGCTGCGCTTCTACCTGCTGGACGCGGAGCTCAACTGGCCACTGGCCCAAAGACTCGGGGCGTCTGGCAACCACAGCGGCCCGCCCTTCATCACCATCATCAACCTCAGAGACGAGACGCACTACGTGCTCAAGCACACCGACTCACTGGGTACACACACACACACACACACACACACACACCGTTGCTGCACATGTAATAATTGCTGTCCTCTCTCTCTGTGTGTCGAGCAGAAGATTTCATCCAGAACTTCAGCGTGAACTTCAGTCCTTTACACAGACATCTGATGGGACACAAACAACAGCAGCACACTCACCCCCTCATACAGGAAGTGACCTCAGACAGCTTCCTGGACACCGTCATGGACTCTCGGAGGGTGAGAGCAGCTCTTCTTTTTATTGCTTTTATTTAAGGGAAAGAAAAATTAGCACTCAACCGGCCTAATACGTAATAAATTAGTCATTTATAATAAAGGTCCGTTCACACAAAGAACGATAAGTATAGCGATAACCACACTGCTGGGAACACTGAATCATCACAGTATAACACCAAGCCAATTAAACTTCAGGGATATCAGTCTGTCCCGTTAGGAAGCATAAGTGATTGTGAACACAGGCGCACTGGAGAGGCAACAGCAAGACCACCCCCAATAAGAGACAGGTGGTGGCCTGGACAGTTGTTCTCTCCTTATTCTTCCTGACTGATTTGTCTTTAGGTTTGTGTTTTATTAGGGTTGTGTTTTATTAGGGTCCCAATCTCCTCCAGGTCTCCCAGCACAGTTTCAAGTTGTCACACGAGGAGGGCAGTCCCTCCAGAAAAACGTGATTATGCAATCGCAGAATTCAATGCATAATCAGCCAAAGTCTGCATTTTTTCAAATACGCCGCACTTTCACTGCATAAATTGCTGATTTCCGCATGCAAAATATGCGGGGCTTGCTTGATTTCATAATCCCCGCATTTCCGTTGCAAAAAAGTCTTAGCAGAGTTATGCTGCGTTTACGTCACACGAGCAGCCATTTCCCCCATTGCCATGGGAACGTTATGAAGTGGCGATTACGCGACATGAACATCATCGAAAAGCTGCAAACTCCGCGATCAGACTAGTACATCAGTAGTATGTGAAGTACAGTAAGAGATTGCACTGTGCACTGGAAGCACTTATTTTAACAGATGTCTGTTTTGAGCTACCTCTGTAAAACAGGAAGCACACATTTCATTTTTTTAAATATTTTATTAATTTTTACAGAAGTTGTAGCATATTCCTTTTGTAAAGCTACAGAACTTGTTTGACTCATCAGTGTTTTGTAAGTTTGAGCCATGTGTTTATTAAGGTCTGAAATAACACGAGATGAGAACTGAAATATCCCCAGCCCGTTCTGTGATGTGTGCGTGCTTATCATAGGAAGAAAACGTGCCGCAAAATCAAGGATTCTTACCCGCAAAAAATCCACATTTTTCTGGAAGGACTGGGAGAGCTGGACAAAGATGAAGAAGGGAACCCACCCAGCAGCGGCATCGGGATGAGAGGAGGAGCAGGAGGAGCACTGCCAGAGCCCTACAAAATGACCTCCAGCAGGAGACTGGTGTGCACGTTTCTGACCAAGCTGTCATGAGGGTGGCATGAGGGCCGACGTCCTCTAGTGGGACCTGTGCTCAGCTCAGCACCGTGCAGCTCGATTGGCATTTGCTAGCCAATGGTTTCCTTACTTGCCGTTAGGTACCGGGATGAAATCCTCAGAGCTTATGATGACCGTATGCTGGTGCAGTGGGCCCTGGGTTCCTCCTGGTGCATGATAATGCCCGGCCTCATGTGGCCAGAGTGTGTAGGCAGTTTTATGATGGCGAAGGCATTGTTCCCCAGACCTGAATCCAATTGAGAACCTCTGGGACATTATGTATCGGTGCATCTGAAGGCGCCAAGTAGGACCACGGACTGTCCAGGAGCTCACTGATGTCCTGATCCAGGTCCTCATCAGGAGCATGCCCAGACGCTGTCGTGAGTGCATACAGGCACACGGGGGTCATACACACGACAGGCTTGCGTCATGAGTTGCTGTGATGAACTTCAGTAGCTTGATTTTTGTTGTGGTTTTGAATCCAGCCCTCAGTGTGTTGATGATTTTGGTTTCCATTGACTGTTTGTTCTTAACAAATTATGGAATGTGTATATAAAGAAATGTTCAAATTGAATATTTCATTCACTGAGATCAATGTGTAATTTGTTCACACCAGCAGACGTTAACTGTGATGTTCTCTGTCTCATCAGGACGTGCTGCTGTTGTATTATTCGGCCTGGTGCGGCTTCTGCTCGCTTCTCAATCACGTGTTTCTTCAACTGGCCCGTCTGTTCCAGGGAAACGGCGCCCTCACGGTGGCCAGGTGTGGAACTGCACCTGCTAACACTTCACGTTGACTTCACTTGACCGCAGTTATTCATATTCAGCAGTTACAGTGTGTGCACAGAGTTAGTATTTGTGTTGTTGTTGTTTTCAGAGTGAATGTTGGCCATAATGACCTGCCCTGGGAGTTTATGGTGGATCATCTGCCCTCCGTGCTGTTCTTCCCCCGGCACAGGTTCTAAAACCCCTTCATGCAGTGCAAAACTCTT
Organism: Paracanthobrama guichenoti; assembly: GCA_018749465.1. Taxonomy (NCBI): domain Eukaryota; kingdom Metazoa; phylum Chordata; class Actinopteri; order Cypriniformes; family Gobionidae; genus Paracanthobrama; species Paracanthobrama guichenoti. The sequence goes on from CM031943.1 coordinate 27,094,229, forward strand.
TACCATACAGTGAAAATATTCTCACGCACTTCTGTCTCCCACAGGAAGCAGATGAGCGTCAAGTTTCCGGAAAACACGCCCATAACGGTTCCTAACCTCCTGCGGTTCGTTCTGCAGCACACTAGCCACGCCCCCTGGGTGGAATCAGACAGTGGGGCGGAGTCAGCGTCTCTGCTGTGGGCGGAGCTTCATAGCCTCCAGCGTGAAGTGTTTTCTCTGCGTCGGGCTCGAGAGCGTATCACTCAGCGGCTGGCCGTCCTCACGCTGGACACCCAGAATGCCGAGCTGCAGGCTCAGAGCGGGCGGCTGGAGACGCTGTACAGGGAGAAAAGGCGTCAGCTGGCCGACGGCATTCACAAACTGCAGGAGCTTGCCGACGCGTCTGAAGAACTGCTGAAGGAAAACGCTCTCCTCAAAGTGTTGCTGAGCACCCTGAGAGAGAGCGACAGACAGGAAGCAGACAGACAGCAGGGGAAGTGCGAGGCTTCCTGAGGACTGACAGACTGAGATCATGGAGGAATCTCACACAGCCTCTCAAGAACACGTCCAGCTCATATCTCATGTTCTGTGATGTGATTACAGACGTGAGCGATCATTGAAGGTGTTCCTCTGGCTCTCTGCAGCACTTCATGAGATCATATCAGTCAAACGCTGTTAAACAAGTATTTCAGTTTGTTTTGTGGAAATAATCTATTTTTTCATAATCACTAAAGTATGGATTCTGGTTCAGTATTCAGGATTTCTTGATTAAATTAAAGTTTATGGTGGTAAATGTTATCATGGACTCATCTCTGGGTTTTAGTGTCATTGGGTTTGACTTTACATTTGTGTAAATTATAAAGGACTAGAAGTGCCACTAAAGTCAATTAATTAACATGCAAATACATTACTTTCTTGATTGAAATTTTATAACATTAAAAATATTAAGTTTTACAATAAAACATCAAATGGGTCAATAGTAAGATATTGGTTTTGTTAATAAGAAAACAAAACCAGGCAAAGGTTTAAGTTTAGTTTAGTTTTAGGTTTTAAAAGCTGTAATAAATGTAGGTTTCAGAAATCTACTGAAATTATTGTTGTTAACAATTATACAACCAGGCCTTAAAAACAATATTTTCAAACAAACTCTAATGTTATAAAGTCAAGGGTCAAGAGCCCAACTAAAGCGAACACTGATCACCATAATGGTGACTCTTTCCTTCAGTGATTCTGCTTGTCAACATCAGGTAACACTTTAGCACTTGAGTGTGGTCTTATGTGTGAGGATTGGGCTCTGAATCACTGATCAGTTCATCTCACAGCTGTTCAGTGTAGGGAAGCACCAAAGTGAACATTCTGGATGCACTTGGCCTTAAACTGAAACCAAAAATGACTTCTATACAAACCCGATTCCAAAAATGCTGGGACACTGTACAAATTGTGAATAAAAAGGAATGCAATAATTTAGAAATCTCATAAACTTATATTTTATTCACAATAGAATATAGATAACATATCAAATGTTGAAAGTGAGACATTTTGAAATGTCATGCCAAATATTGGCTCATTCTGGATTTCATGAGAGCTACACATTCCAAAAAAGTTGGGACAGGGAGCAATAAGAGGCCGGAAAAGTTAAATGTGCATATAAGGAACAGCTGGAGGACCAATCTGCAACTTATTAGGTCAATTGGCAACATGATTGGGTATAAAAAGAGCCTCTCAGAGTGGCAGTGTCTCTCAGAAGTCAAGATGGGCAGAGGATCACCAATTCCCCCAATGCTGCGGCCAAACATACTGGAGCAATATCAGAAAGGAGTTTCTCAGAGAAACACTGCAAAGAGTTTGAAGTTCTCATCATCTACAGTGCATAATATCATCCAAAGATTCAGAGAATCTGGAACAATCTCTGTGCGTATGGGTCAAGGCCGGAAAACCATACTGGATGCCCGTGATCTCCGGCGCTTAGACGGCACTGCATCACATACAGGAATGCTACTGTAATGGAAATCACAACATGGGCTCAGGAATACTTCCAGAAAACGGTGAACACAATCCACCGTGCCATTCGCCGCTGCCGGCTAAAACTCTACAGGTCAAAAAAGAAGCCATATCTAAACATGATCCAGAAGCGCAGGCGTTTTCTGGGCCAAGGCTCATTTAAAATGGACTGTGGCAAAGTGGAAAACTGTTCTGTGGTCAGACCAATCAAAATTTGAAGTTCTTTTTGGAAAACTGGGACGCCATGTCATCCGGACTAAAGAGGACAAGGACAACCCAAGTTGTTGTCAGCGCTCAGTTCAGAAGCCTGCATCTCTGATGGGATGGGGCTCATGAGTGCGTGTGGCATGGGCAGCTTACACATCTGGAAAGGCACCATCAATGCTGAAAGGTATATCCAAATTCTAGAACAACATATGCTCCCATCCAGACGTCGTCTCTTTCAGGGAAGACCTTGCATTTTCCAACATGACAATGCCAGACCACACACTGCATCAATTACAACATCATGGCTGCGTGAAGAAGGATCCGGGGACTGAAATGGCCAGCCTGCAGTCCAGATCTTTCACCATAGAAAACATTTGAGCATCATAAAGAGGAAGATGCCACAAAGAAGACCTAAGACAGTTGAGCAACTAGAAGCCTGTATTAGACAAGAATGGGACAACATTCCTATTCCTAAACTTGAGCAACTTGTCTCCTCAGTCCCCAGACGTTTGCAGACTGTTAGAAAAAGAAGAGGGGATGCCACACAGTGGGAAACATGGCCTTGTCCCAACTTTTTTGAGATGTGTTGATGCCATGAAATTTAAAATCAACTTATTTTTCCCTTAAAATGATACATTTCTCAGTTTAAACATTTGATATGTCATCTATGTTGTATTCTGAATAAAATATTGAAATCTGAAACTGTCCCAACTTTCCTCATAACCAACTTTTTTGGAATCGGGTTTGTATTTTAATAATTTCTTATTTTAAATTAGCTTTGTATAATTGTATTATTATTAAACTTTTTAATTATTCTATAATTCAATAATTTTACTGAATCTGGATTTAAAAATGAGCCAATAAAATAACATAACCACACTTTCATCTAAAGTAACACAAAAGTTTAGTAAATGAGCCCATATTAAAATAATATTAAGTAACAATATATTAATATCAATATAATATTCTTCATTCAGTTCTATACAGCAGAATCGGATGTAACTAGGGCTGCCCCTGACTGGAGATTGTTCTAGTAGACTAGAGCTCGTTTGTTTAAGACATTAGTCAACTAATCACTCGCTGATATTAATTTAATTACTTAAATGTATACTGGGGGCTTTGCGCTCAAGTGCAAGAAAAGCTTGCCAGAAAGCACTGGCAAAAGTTATGATTATAAATGTACCATAACTAACATTTTAATGATTTATTAATAAACTCAGTGGCCTCTGCGAATAGGTTTTCAAGCGTTCTATAGATATATTTCTCATGTCTGTGAGGCAAGTATAGGCTGAGTTTCGGTTCATTTATGTGATGCTGTAGTTCATGGCGACAGAGACGGCAGGAAGCACAAAGTTTTGTTGTTGTGAGTGTACACAAAAGGAGACCCTTTAGAGTAATAATGTATTACTCTTATCTGAATGACAAAAAGTGACAGACTATTTTAAATTGAGAGAATGCAAGTGATGGCGCTATACTTTAACTGCCTTCATGAACACTGATATGTGCCTAATAATGGTCACATTTATCTAGGTTAGCATTAGAGCGAGCAGCCATGTGAAGCTGCTACTTACATGTTTTGACTGATAAGCCATATTTGAGGTCGGTGATGATAGGTGGATGTTTGTATTTCCTGCCCGGTATACTGTAATTACCACAAGGACCCGCTGTTAACGATCTGTCCATCATGGACTGCGTGACCACCACAAGTTTGAGCCTCTTCTAGTCGACAAATTTTTTGATTTCACCAGTGTTTCCCAGCATGGCTATACCACACCATGTTACAGCACAGTAGGGCTACTGCAAACAGAAACAAGGCCAGAGAAATTCATGTCAGAGCATTATTTGAGCTGACTTTGGGGAGGGGCGAGCAGGATATTTTCAGGCAGTAATTTTCGACGCATCCCTGGTTCAGTGGGTTCAAATCTCTGCAGTCAAACAAGTTCTTCCAGTCAAACAGTAAACCATTACTTTATGAACCTCATGAGAAAAGGATCCTCCACAAACTGTTGCAACTACACAGTTGTAAGCACAGTATTATCTAGAATAGAGAACTCACTAAACTTACTGGAATAATAACATTCTGTTTGATTTGTTCTCAGTGTTTCCATATGCAGGTCTGAAGTCAGTTTCTCATTATGGAGAACAGAGAGAGCAGTAAGAGATATTCATCTCCAGATCCCAGCTGTGTGTCTCTGAGGAGTGACATATCATTGACTCAGCCTCCTAAATTCAGTGATGGAGCAGTGACCTCTGACCCCAGCTGTGTGTCTCTGAGGAGTGACATATCATTGACTCAGCCTCCTAAATTCAGTGATGGAGCAGTGACCTCTGACCCCAGTGATGGAGCAGTGACCTCTGACCCTAGCTGTGTGTCTCTGAGGAGTGACATATCATTGACTCAGCCTCCTAAATTCAGTGATGGAGCAGTGACCTCTGACCCCAGCTGTGTGTCTCTGAGGAGTGACATATCATTGACTAAATTCAGTGATGGAGCAGTGACCTCTGACCCCAGTGATGGAGCAGTGACCTCTGACCCTAGCTGTGTGTCTCTGAGGAGTGACATATCATTGACTCAGCCTCCTAAATTCAGTGATGGAGCAGTGACCTCTGACCCCAGTGATGAAGCAGTGACCTCTGGCCCTAGTGATGGAGCAGTGACCTCTGACCCCAGGTGAGGATAAACCTGTAGTGTGTGATTTAACTGGTCTTTGCGAGTCAAAATCACACTATATACAGACAGAAATTTTTTTTTTTCCCACCTCAAATCTATGGACTAAAGTTCAGTGATAGAAAATTAACTTTAAAAGTTAAACTGAAATTGAAGTAATATATTAATGTCTTACAGGATTTCCATCTATATTCATTTATTATGTGGTTTACATTTCAATTTTATTTATAAATTCAATTCTTTATTTTACGTTATTGTTATATCTGGGTTTTGGTTAGAAACCGAAGCATCTCTGGAGGGGCCGCCTCAGTCTTCTGTCTGAACAACACAACCGTTACTGTGTCCCTGAATAGACATGATAAACCAGTGAATGCTGAACTACAGAGAGTCAAAGACCAGCACAAAACCATCATGAAGAACAAGTATGAGAGATTATTTGAGGGACTGAAACTCCAAGAGAATGAAGCCCTCCTGAACAGGATCTACACACAGCTCTACATCATAGAGGGAGAGAGAGAAGGAGTGAATGAAGAACATGAGGTTTTACAGATGGAGAAAACAGCAGAAAAGCCCTGTGAGTGTTTGGTTATTAAGAGCTAAAGAATTCCTTTCTAAAAATGTATCTAACATCTTTCAGGAGTCATGACATTACATTTTGGATAAATAAACCTAAAAAATAATTAAATAACTGCAGAAAGGCCACACTAATCAAATGTCAGCAAATCTAAATAAATCGGCTAAATTGCCTGCGCTGAAAAACAATCAAAAATTAATTCACAGAATTAAATTAGAACAGAATATACCTTTCTAATAAATAAAAATAAAAATGAAATAGAATCAGAATCAAGTCACAATGCGCAGAACAAATGTGTGCAAAATAATAAACGCTAAACTGGAGTGGCTAAACGTCCAAAAATCACATCAGAACCGGCTGAAATGGTTTGAAATCACAAAAAAATCCAGTCTTTCACTTTGCCTGTGTCCGTTTGAGTCTCTTCACATTGTGTGCAAGGAAAACCGGTAGTTCTATGTGAAATCAGACATTAGCCCATTTCACACAACAATAATGTGAAATTGTCAGGAAATTACCAGAATGCCTTTATCAGTAAATACACAAATATGCTGTTCACACAAGCCACGGCGTTCTGGCTTTTTACTGGTAAGAGACCACGCTGCGCCGCTGTCTTCATTCGCCTGCACGAGGAGAAGGGCTTTAGTGTCACTATCTGTTCAACTTCTGAGTGAAAGACATGAGTGATCAAACAGAATGCGTTTTTGCTCTTAAAAACACGAGACAGGCATAATAGTATCAAACTGCAGAGCCTATCATTTAGCACGATAATTTAGATAATTTAGCAGTAAAGACTGTATGTGTGATTGAGCACTCCCGTATAGCCAAAATGGCATGATCCTCGTTTCATAACACCTCTGTGAAGATTCGACTGTGAGAATCAGGCTCCTCCTATTGGAGCATTGAATCTTTGACTATTCGAGGTCACCCCTACGATTTTTTATTATTTTAATGCTCCTTGAGGTTCACTTGTGCTAGGTGTACAACCTCCGTTCCCTAGAGGCCTGCAGAGTTTAGCTTCAACCCGAATTAAACTAACCTGATCCAGATAATCAGGAGCTGAGTTTGGCACCCCTGACTTAGACAGTTTTTTTTTTAAACAAATAAATCATTTTCCAACCTTATTCTCACCCTGTGTCTGAAAAGGTAAATTTTCAAGGCTCTGTGTCTCATTTATAAAACAATCTGCAGTCAAATGCTCCAGACAAACACATAATCCTCTGATGTGATCCAGGATGCCATTACAAATAATCCATCCACTTGTTTCTGATGCTGGAGCCTTTCTGGAGTCTGTACAGAGATGGAAACAAGCTATTTAAACAGAACGCACCAAAGTGACTGATCGCCGGTGGGTGCAATGATATAAAACTATTGGTTGATGTTTTACTCTGGAGGCGGTCATGTAAAAATCTATTTGCCCATGTGACATCACAAAATCCACAATATCCTAACCCGCCACTTTTGGAGCTTGGTTGAATAAATGTTTTATTGTTCTGAGGAGGATGTTTTAAGTTATTGTAAGGGTGGTTCGCCTACAGTGGTTCAGGCTGTAGGGTTGCCGAATGAATAAAGAACATCAGCAAGATCGTAGAAAACTACATTTCTTGCCTATTACCACTCACTACTACTAATACCAATGACGGAAATATGTGGAGATGCAATAGCAAAATATGGGTGAGAGCATTGCTATAGTGTGACGATATTGTATTGCAATAGGTTGCACTTCAAAGTTAATACTGAATCAAAACTAGTTAGTACATCATTTGTAATTGAAAGGATTTAATAACAATATATGATTATGGTTACACTTAAAATAGTTACAAAATAGATGTATGAGATGATAATAACTTATACCATTAATCATACCCATCATATATATATAGAATGTTTCAAGATTCAAGATTCAAGAGTTTTATTTGTCACACACACAGTTATATACAGAATATACAACCGGCAGTGAAATGTAAACAGGTCCGCTCCATGGACAGTGCAAATTCACAGTTAAAAACACAAGGAGGAAATTATATAGAAATAGAATAAAAAAGTACTATATATATATATATATCTGTAGAATTATAAATAAATCAAGTCAAGTAGAAAAAAAGTAAAAAATAAGAATAAAGTGGAATAAAATAAGTGAGGTAAACTGTGCAGTGAGTAAACTGTCGACTTATAAATATGTGGTTAACAAATGTATAAAGAGTATAATGTGCAAACAGGTTTATAACAGGTTGTTACACAGTAACAACGAGAACAGAAAGTGCAGTGCAATGTCAGTGTATCGATGTTTATCCTGAAGTGAAGTCACATGATGTTAAGTGACTGAGTTCAGGAGTCTGATGGCCTGGGGAAGAAGCTCCTCCTGAGTCTCTCAGTTTTGGCCATCAGGCTTCGGAAGCGCTACCAGATGGCAGCAGCGTGAAATGAGGGTTTGCAGGGTGATTAGAGTCCTTGATGATCTTAGTAGCTCTACCTTTGCAGCGTTTGGTGTAGGCGTCCTGCAGAGACGGGAGAGCTGACCCTGAGATATGCTCGGATAAGCGCACGACTCTTTGCAGGGCTTTGCGGTCATGACTGGTGCTGTTCCCATACCACGCTGTGATGCACTGAGTTAATACACTTTCTATCGCCCCTAAATAGAAAGTTTTCAGGATAGCTGGTAAAACCCTGAATTTCCTCAGCTGGCACAGGTGGTACAGTCTTTGCCTGGCTTTTTTCACCTGTGTCTGAATGTGAGCAGTCCAGGTCAGGTCCTCGGAGATGTTTACACCCAGGTACTTGAAACTGCTCACTCTCTCTACTGATGACCCGCTGATCATTAGGGGGGAGTATGTCCGTTGCTGTCTCTTCCTGAAGTCCACAATCAGTTCTTTGGTCTTGCCAACATTCAGAGAGAGACAGTTGTCCTGGCACCATGATGTTAGATGCTCCACCTCGTCCAAGTATGCCATCTCATTGTTGTTGGAAATGAGGCCCAGGACAACAGTATCATCAGCAAATTTGATGATAGAGGTGGAGCTGTGTGTGGACAAACAGTCATGCGTGTAGAGAGAGTAGAGCAGGGGACTCAGGACACAGCCCTGTGGAGCTCCCACACTCAGGGTGATGGAGGTGGAGGTGGACTGGCCTATTCTCACCACCTGAGGCCTGCCAGTGAGGAAGTCTTCAATCCAGTGGCAGAGAGAAGGATTCAGGCCGAGATCCAGGAGTTTGGCGGTTAGCTTAATGGGAACTATGGTGTTAAAGGCTGAGCTATAGTCAATAAATAGCAGCCTTACGTAGTTCCCACTTTTGCTGTCGATGTGAGTGAGGGAGGAGTGGAGGACATGAGAGAGGGCATCTTCAGTCGATCTATTGGGACGATAGGCAAACTGAAGAGGGTCCAAAATGTCAGGAATGAAGGGGCAAATGGTGTTTTTAATGAGTCTCTCAAAGACCTTCATGACTATAGACATGAGAGCCAGTGGACGATAGTCATTTAGGCAAGAGGGTTTACTGTTCTTAGGGACAGGGATGATGGTGGATTTTTTGAAGGAGGTGGGGACCACAGATGTAGCGAGGGACTCATTAAAGATAGATGTAAACAACCCGGCGAGCTGATCAGCACAGGACCGCAGAACACGGCCTGAAATACCATCTGGCCCAGCAGCTTTCCTGACGTCCACACGCTTGAGTGCCCTCCGAACTTCATCCTCCGAGACAGAGATCACGTGGTTGTTGCTGCTCTGAGTGATACCCTCTGACGCGCCACTTGGCGGAGTCACGTTGCTGCGGTTACAGTCAAAGCGAGCGTAGAAAGAGTTTAACTCATTCACAAGCGACGGATCAGCGCTCACCTCTGCAGAGGATTTAGATCCAAAAGAACAGATGGACCTCAGACCCTGCCACATGCGCCGCGAGTCGTTGAGTTGGAAATGAGACTCCACTCAATCCTTATAATGGAGCTTTGCGGCTTTAACTGCGCGTCTGGAGAGCATAGCAGGACGTTCTGTATTCAGTCATGTTCCCTGATAGGAGACCGGCGTTGTATGCGGCAGTACGTGTGTTCACTGCAGCGTGGATTGAATTGTCCACCCACGATTTCTGATTTGAGAAGGACGTTATTGTTATTGTTTGTGTGGCTTGCTCTGTAAGCGTGTTGATGAAGCAAAGCACCACATCTGTGAACTCGCTTACGTCAGCTGAACTCGCTCGGAACATGTCCCAGTCACGTCATCCAGAGCTGCCTGTAGCGCGGTCTCTGAATGAGGTGACCAGCGATTAACTTCCCGCCTCACCGGGGGTTCCTGAACGAGCCTTTGTTTGTATTCAGGTGTGAGGAAAATGGCGGCATGATCCGATTTGCCAAAAGCTGGAAGTGACTGCGCTTTATAGGCGTTCTTAAACGGAGTGTAGCAATGATCCAGTGTGTTTGCTCCTCGTGTAGGACAGGAGACGTGCTGGTGAAAGTTTGGCAAGACTTTCTTTAGGTTTGCTTTGTTAAAATCGCCAGCGACGATGAACGCAGCATCGGGGTGTTTGTTTATGAAGCTGCTGGCAACATCATGAAGGCCAGATAAAGCCAGCCCTGTGTCTGCCTGTGGTGGAATGTAAACGGCAGTGGCGATGACCGCAGAAAACTCCCTCGGCAGATAGAATGGGCAGCAAATGATTGTTAAATGTTCCAGATGAGACGAGCAGGGCCGCGAGAGAATGGTGATGTTCCTGGGATCGCACCATTTCTTGTTGATCATGAAGCATACGCTTCACGGCCTCGGCTGTTCTGTCCATCCGAAAAACAGAGAAGTTCTCCGACGGCGTCACAGCTGTGTCCGGGACCGTGGGCGTGAGCCATGTTTTGGACAAACAAAAGATGTTACAGTCTCTCATGTCCCGTTGAAAACTTATCCTGGCTCTTAGATCGTCCATCTTATTCTCCAAGGATTGAACATTTGCTAGAAGAATGCTCGGGAGAGGAGGGCTGAATTCCCTTTTCCTCAGTCTGTTGCGGATACCCGCGAGTTTCCCACGGTGTTTCTTGATTCTTCGCCGTTGACCCGTCTGTCCATTGTTCAACTTGGCGTTCCGAAGGATCTCAGATGCCCACAGAGGATCGGCGAAAGTGTCCTGAAACAGTCCAGTGTAGAGGTAACCAATGTCCAAAAGAGTTTTGCTGTCATAGCAGATCAATGCAGTTGATAAGTTTGTAAAACTTGAGAGTAAAAGAAAGTAAAATAGTAAATAAAAGCACAGTCTTCGTGGAGCGACCTGAACGGTGACCGAACACGGCGGCGCCATTTTGTAACATGTCTCACATTTGAGCTGAGAGAGAGAGAGAGAGAGAGAGCAACAGTTGCATTAGTATTTTATCCCTTCCTTGACCATGTGACAACCCAAATGTGAGACATTCAAACTGACCAATCAAAAGATTAAAACTTTCCCCACTGTACTAAAGGCGTGACACACATCTGGCCCTTGTGGTAAGAACGAGTAGGTTGAAACAAATGTCTTTGTTCATTTTCAAATATCTTTGATTATTTTCTATCCTACACTATGGAACTTGCAGGATGTTTCAATGGTAGAGAGACCTCTTATATGGCATGACCCCTTAAAAATTATTCCTATATGAGAGAAAAAAGATTCACTCTTAACTATGAACTAGATAATAAACAACTACCTCTGAAAACACTGCAGTAAAATAAAACTACATCTAAATGAAGCAAATTTGTAGTCTGATGTAGATTCACTGCAAATCAGAGTTCATTGCAATGCAAATTCAGCAAAAGGAACTAGACTTACATTCACTGGACAATAGCTTTCTCTAGAGCTGCTGTACAGCCAAAACAATGTCTCTTCCATTAATGTCCTATTATCACTGTAAAGCATTTTTCTCCTGGGAGATGACCTGGCGGTGTGTGTCTGTAGGTTGTCTGGCTGTATGGTGACAGAGGAAGGCTGTGGTTATGTGTCTTCAGCTCTGAGTTCAAACCCCTCACACCTGAGAGAGCTGGATCTGAGTAACAATGACTTGCAGGATTCAGGAGTGAAGATTATTTCTGAAGGACTGAAGAGCCCAAACTGTCAGCTGCAGATACTGAGGTATTAAGAACATATGAGAGATTATTTACAGTCTGATGGTCATAATGTAGATGTGTGTCTGTAGATGATCTGACTGTGTGTCTGTAGGTTGTCTGGCTGTATGGTGACAGAGGAAGGCTGTGGTTATGTGTCTTCAGCTTTGAGTTCAAACCCCTCACATCTGAGAGAGCTGGATCTGAGCTACAATCACCCAGGAGATTCAGGAGTCAAGATACTCTCTGATAAGCTGAAGGATCCAAACTGCTCACTGCAGATACTCAAGTATGTGGGGCAATAAGAGGCCCGGTTTACATCTTGTGTTAAGATCTGCCTCAGCTCAGGTGATCTGATCACAAGTTGGTTTCTCCCATTTGGATATACTTCAGCTTTATTTATATCACACAAGGGCCCAAACATGTTGCCCAAAGTGCTTCACAATTGTTTTAGAAGATGAGTATATAAAGAGTGAATAATACAAATTAAATTACTTAAGATCCCCTTCCTTCAAAAGCTTAGTTATAAAGAAACATTTTCAACTGAGACTTTATAGGTGAAACCTGTTGACTATAAAGTTGAAACATCTTCCATAATTTAGGAGCAACTACTGTGAAAGCTTGGTCACCCTTTGATTTATTAGAACGAGGTACTACCAACTACATTTGATCCGCCAATCTGCCAAGCGTCCTAGCTGATGAGTAAAATCCTGAAAGGTTAGTGTTAAAAGTGAAGTATTAAATTAGTCTTAAAATCAGCAGCCAATGGAGTGAGGATAACTGGAGTAATATGATCCCTTTTTTGTGGCGGTCAGAAGCCTGGCTGCGGCCTTCTGTACAAGCGGCAAGTAAGATAATTGTTGCTGACTGATCCCTGCATAGAGGGAGTTACAGTAATCCAGCCTTCAGGTAATAAAAGCATGAACAACAATCTCCAAATCTTTAAAAGTAGGAAAGGGTTTTAACCTAGAAATCATTCTAAGTCAGTGATAACTACTTTTTACGATAGATTTTATCGATTATAACACACTCAGATGCCTCATGCTGTCTTTCACAGTTATTCCTAGGAGAGCAATAGTACTGGCTATCTTCTCTTTAACTTTCAGTGGACCAAATATTATTATCTCATGCATTCTTTCATTAAGCTGAAGAAAATTATTACAGCCAGACTTTGACCTCATTCAGACAGGGGCAGTTAACATGGCAGTCAGCTTCTCTGTGACTACAGAGGACCCAGCAACCTCAATGACAGAAGAAACTAGGCTTGCAGCATATAACAGGTTGAAAATAACAATCAGCAGGTTGGCTTTTAGATATAAAAGCAGGCAGATGAAGATTGAAAAAGACCAGTCTATGGTCAATTATAAAATTACCCTCTGTAAACACATTACTAATAGATAAACCCATGGATATAACCAGGTCAAGAGTGCGAACGTGTCTGTGAGTAGCATCCCAAATAATCAAGGTCAGAGAATTGCTTTCCCAATGGGCTAGACAGGCAAAACACCTGAATATTAAAGTCCCTGTCGATTAAAAGATGATCTGGTAGATTGGTAGATAAGTGTACAATGAACAATGTAGGTGAGTTCCAGTTTAACCAGCTGTAGTTCAAAACTTGAGTATTTCTCCACTGCTAGAGACACCTTTAAATCTGTCCTTAAAGAGAGTGGCCACACCTCCACCTCGACCAGTGGATCCGGGGTATTTAAAACATTAAAGTTCAGTAGGAACTATGACTATAATTTAACATGTTGCTTTGGAATTATATTCATTGTGAAAAGTGCTTTATAGGTTAAATCTGAATTTAATGTTTAATTTTATGCTAGTGGGTAGAAAAAATAACTTAATACAAATTAAATATTATAATATAAAAATATTATATATTATAAATACCATATAATGTTTTATTAAATTTGCTTTGGCTTTAGTACAGTGGCAATATATTTTTATATGTATACTTGGACTATAATGGCATTTTCTCACAGTATAAGTGAGAATTTGTACTTTTATAATTAAGGAAGGGAATTATATCTGCTGCAATGAGATGATATTTGGGGGTCCTTGGCATTAAATAGAAAAACCAGTGATCTTCGGACAGCGCATCGTGTCCAACTGTTTGAAATATGTTCATTTGCAGGACATGTGCAAAACTTCACAGTTAACATAAAAATGTTAAAATCTTTTGTGGAAGTGATGTACAAACTAGAGATTTGTACAAACCAAAGATGCTCCACTAGAAAACCAAGAAGAATTCAGATCACTGGAGACTAGTGTTGTGTGATGTTGTAAAATACAGTGACACAAGAACTGTAACAATGACAAGAGCGCTGCAGGGATCATGTATTTTGTTGGCAAAAAAAACCTGAGAACAAGTTGCATTTTAGCACGTTCGGTTCCATAATGTCTGTGTTGAACACAAGCTCGAGATATTTTCACTTTCTATTCTGTGACATAAAAAACGTTTTAGTTGTCTTGAAAAATGCGGTTGCTAACAAGTGTCTAAAAGGGTTGACAGAGGTTGACATTAAAGGGTACATAACACACACAGTTTCTCATATCAATCTTGAGTACCTATAGAGTAGTACTGCATCCTTCATATCTCAGAATAGTCTTTAGTTTTATCAAATTTATAACAGACAGATGTACCGATTCTTCTGAAAACAGCCGAGCTCGTGAAGGCGTGCAGTGGGTGGAGCTAAAGAGTCACACACACACACACACACACACACACACACACACACACACACACACACACACACACACACACACACACACACACACTCAAACACTTACACACACTCAACACCACATTCACTGAACCCCTCTGTGCTGGATTTGGGATTTATCCTCATTCCTCAGTGTCTCTGTGTGACATTAAACAGCGTCCTGTGAGAAACAACAGTGATACACACACAACCAGGTGAGTGAAATATACTGTGTGTTAGTGAAGGATTTTTCCAGACTGACACTAATAGTTCAATCCTCTGTTCTTCATACATCACTAAACACTAGAGATGCACGATAGTGGATTTTTTGCTGATACGCTGATATTTTTCAACATAATACGGCCGATATCAATAAATATATATATTTTTCCTTTTGTTTGTAAATAACACAAATCTCTCCTGTGCAGGGACTATGAACACATTATTTTTCATTTTAGTTTGAGCAAAAACTATTTTGTCTGAGTTCTGAGTCTCTCCTGATCACACATGATCTCTAAACTGTAATTTGTTATTTATTTTCTGTAATTTTCTAGCTGTATTCTTTTCTATTAATATACCTGCAGACGAGGAATAAGACACAAATAGTCAAACTCATGATTTATTGGAGAATATAGAGTTCATGTCGGCTAGTTAAACAGAGCCTACATAAAAATAACTTGACAATGATGTGTGAATTAAACTCATTATATTTGTTTAACTACTGTACTATATTTATAAACTATAGACTATATTTTAAAAATGTATGATTCTTCATAAATATATGTTATTAGTGATGGACATCACAGTCGCAGCATTATACACTAGCTCTATACTTTCTGTGAATCTGCCTGACACAAAACACTGAATGTATTATGTTTTAATGTGATATTTCTCATGTGGAATATATATATGTTTTAGAAGAAGATAATATTTCAGCCTTTCTACTTCAAACTTTCACATTTAATTCAATGTTATACTTGTTATGTTCTGTAAGTATTTGTGAAACAATATAGGTTTATCTTTCAAAATAGTAATTCATACTAACATTACAAATAAATCTCACAACTGTGTTTACATCTCCAAGTAAATGTGTTCAGTGTCAAATACTGTTTATACCAGCATATATACACTCACCTAAAGGATTATTAGGAACACCTGCTCAATTTCTCATGAATGCAATTATGTAATCAACCAATCACATGGCAGTTGCTTCAATACATTTAGGGGTGTGGTCCTGGTCAAGACAATCTCCTGAACTCCAAACTGAATGTCAGAATGGGAAAGAAAGGTGATTTAAGCAATTTTGAGCGTGGCATGGTTGTTGGTGCCAGACGGGCGGTCTGAGTATTTCACAATCTGCTCAGTTACTGGGATTTTCACGCACAACCATTTCTAGTGTTTACAAAGAATGGTGTGAAAAGGAAAAACATCCAGTATGCGGCAGTCCTGTGGCGAAAAAATGCCTTGTTGATGCTAGAGGTCAGAGGAGAATGGGCCGACTGATTCAAGCTGATAGAAGAGCAACTTTGACTGAAATAACCACTCGTTACAACCGAGGTATGCAGCAAAGCATTTGTGAAGCCACAACACGCACAACCTTGAGGCGGATGGGCTACAACAGCAGAAGACCCCACCGGGTACCACTCATGTCCACTACAAATAGGAAAAAGAGGCTACAATTTGCACAAGCTCACCAAAATTGGACAGTTGAAGACTGGAGAAATGTTGCCTGGTCTGATGAGTCTTGATTTCTGTCGAGACATTCAGATGGTAGAGTCAGAATTTGGCGTAAACAGAATGAGAACATGGATCCATCATGCCTTGTTACCACTGTGCAGGCTGGTGGTGGTGGTGTAATGGTGTGGAGAATGTTTTCTTGGCACACTTTAGGCCCCTTAGTGCCAATTGGGCATCGTTTAAATGCCACGGCCTACCTGAGCATTGTTTCTGACCATGTCCATCCCTTTATGACCAGCATGTACCCATTCTCTGATGGCTACTTCCAGCAGGATAATGCACCATGTCACAAAGTTCGAATCATTTCAAATTGGTTTCTTGAACATGACGATGAGTTCACTGTACTAAAATGGCCCCCACAGTCACCAGATCTCAACCCAATAGAGCATCTTTGGGATGTGGTGGAACGGGAGCTTCATGCCCTGGATGTGCATCCCACAAATCTCCATCAACTGCAAGATGCTATCCTATCAATATGGGCCAACATTTCTAAAGAATGCTTTCAGCACCTTGTTGAATCAATGCCACGTAGAATTAAGGCAGTTCTGAAGGCGAAAGGGGGCCAAACACAGTATTAGTATGGTGTTCCTAATAATCCTTTAGGTGAGTGTGTATAAACAATGAGGACACACACACACACACACTCTCACACTCTCTCACACACACACACACACACACACACACACACACACACACACACACACACACACACTCTCTCATACACACACACACACACACACACACACACACACACACACACACACACACACACACACACACACACACACACACACACACACACACACTCACACACACTCACACTTACACACACACACACACACACACTCACTCATAATTTAAACCATCTCTCAGAGTGGAGAATTGGCAGGTCAATGAGGACAGAGCACAGTAAGTACTGTCAAAATAGACCAGTAATTTTACCCTTGATAGATCATTTACAGTTGTGAAAGGATTAGTTCACTTCAAAATGGTTTGTCTGGATCAGACCCTATTCCTCTGGGATCGGTCAGAGCCTCTGAAGCCTTTCCTCTGAAATTGCATTGATTTGGACCTTCAACCGTTGGTTCCCATTGAAGTCCATTATGTGGAGAAAAATCCTGGAATGTTTTCCTCAAAAAGACATGAACATCTTGGATGAGATGGGAGTGAGGAAATGATCAGGAAAATGTTTTGTGTTCAGCATGTACAGCATTTATATAATGTGTGAGTACATCATGAATCCATCTTCCAAACCGTGTTTTTGTCTTTTTGAATCCTGAATCACCACGGTACACCTATAATACGTGTTTATATTGGGATCGGCAGCGCTGTGGAGTAGCACAGTACCCGCGTGACTCGTCATAGACATAAACAGAGAGAAGTAGATCCGGCTACAATCTTCTTCCGCAAGACACATGCAGTCGACCTTTTTCACATGTCCGTGTTTCTCCGAAGCATAAGTTGTCATAGTTGGGTTAACTTTTATAGCGGTGAATGAAAGAATACATTAAATATATTTTTTTGTGTCCCCATTTGCTCAAATAGCAAAAGGAAAAACTGTGAAAAGGGCCTGTTCTGTTTGTTAACCGCTGGAGCGCCAAAAGTTATGGACTGCAGCTGTAAGTAACTTTTGGTATATGATTTGCGTTTGGGCAAATTGTTGCCATTTAAAGTATATTTATAAAGCTTTTAGCAGTTACTCTTTGCAATTTAGCCATGAACAGACAAGATTACCACTGGATGACGATTCTCAAGCAAGTTCTGAAGCTGTTTGTTTTTACTTCAGAGATATCATTCTTAAAGCTGCAGTCCGTAACTCTTTTGGTTAAAAATGATCCAGAATCAAATTGAGCAAGTACATAACCAGTCAGTGTTCAAAACTATCCCCTTACCTTATAATGTGTTACTGGTACTGGTGGATTTCTGTCATTACGTCACGTCTGTACACATAAAGGAGGAGTCCGGCTATAGGCTAACACATGTGTGGATGCTGCAGGTGGCGGAGCATTTACAGCCTTTTCTCACAGCAGCTGGAATAATTAAACTTATAATTTTGATGGCAGATCGCCCAAACGATGATTATCAGTGACAATTGGAGATTCACCCGCAGACAAAAGCAGAAGATTAGACTGTACAGAAACTGAAATCTAACGATAATACACACTAAATACACATAGTCATGCAATGCTGATGTTGTTACCATTAACAATTTGAGAACGAAGTATAACAATACTAATAATTTGCACGGTTTGATGTGATATGAGCTAATCGGTCGTTAGATTAAATCACCGTTGGTAGTGTGATTTATTGTTACATTATATATGCTTTTTTTCCTCGGTCAGTCAGAACAAAAGTGGCAGACATACTTGTTCAGATGACATTTTCCAGTGAAACTTATTATTTTGGTCATACTTCCAAGATGTAGTATCTACATCTGCGGTGGAAGCCTATATTACTCCTCAAAACATTCGATTCATCCACGCTGAGGAGCCGTGACGATCCACATCCCACGTAAAGATGATCATTCTGCAACTAACTGCAATTCCACGTTTCAAACAGAAATGGTGACAAAGAGGAAAAACGTACAGACTGCAGCTTTAAGTTATGACTAAAAATGTGGTCAGTTTTGACTCAAATTCCCTCCCTCATTATATCGCTCCCTCTCCCTCTCTCTGCTGTGGAGTCTTTGGCTTTATCCTGCTGACTGACACATCCTGTAATTTCCCAATGGTTAAAATCCCATCCAGAAAGACGAGTTAAGTGTAGAGCACCTTGAATATTTTCCCTATCTTCCCTTGTTTCAGATAATTAAGTCATATAATATAAAATCAACTGAATAGACTGTACATTAATGTTATACATGTGTGTTTTCTTTTGCAGCCTACAGCTTATGCCAAAACGGCGCCGCCGTGTGCGGTCGCCGTTCAGGTCGCTCCGCGAAGACTGTGCTTTTATTTATTATTTTACTCTCTTTTGCTCTCAATTTTTACAAACTTATCATCTGCACTGATCTGCTATGACAGCAAAACTCTTTTGGACATTGGTTACCTCTACACTGGACTGTTTCAGGACACTTTCGCCAATCCTCTGTGGCCATCTGAGATCCTTCGGAACGCCGAGTTGAACAATGGCCAGAGTCGACGGCGAAGAATCAAGAAACACCGTGGGAAACACGGTGTGAGGAGGCATTCAGCCCTCCTCTCCCGAGCATCATGCTCGCAAATGTCCAATCCTTGGAGAATAAGATGGACGATCTTAGAGCCAGGATAAGTTTTCAACGGGACATGAGAGACTGTAACATCTATTGTTTGTCCGAAACATGGCTCACGCCCGCGGTCCCAGACACAGCTGTGACGCCGCCGGAGAACTTCTCTGTTTTTCGGATGGACAGAACAGCCAAGGCCGGTAAATCCAAAGGCGGTGGAGTATGCTTCATGATCAACAAGAAATGGTGCAATCCCAGGAACATCACCATTCTCTCGCGGTCCTGCTCGCCTCATCTGGAACATTTAACAATCATCTGCCGCCCATTCTATCTGCCGAGGGAGTTTTCTGCGGTCGTCGCCACTGCCGTTTACATCCCACCGCAGGCAGACACAGTGCTGGCTTTATCTGGCCTTCATGATGTTGCCAGCGGCGTCATAAACAAACACCCCGATGCTGCTTTCATCATCGCGGGCGATTTTAACAAAGCAAACCTAAAGAAAGTCTTGCCAAACTTTCACCAGCACATATCCTGTCCTACACGAGGAGCAAACACACTGGATCATTGCTACTCTCCGTTTAAGAACGCCTATAAAGCGCGGTCACTTCCAGCGTTTGGCAAATCGGATCATGCCGCCATTTTCCTCACACCTGAATACAGACAAAGGCTTGTTCAGGAACCCCCGGTGAGGCGGGAAGTTAAGCGCTGGTCGCCCCACTCAGAGACCGCGCTACAGGCAGCTCTGGATGATGTGGATTGGGACATGTTCCGGGCGAGTTCAGCTGACGTCAGCGAGTTCACGGATGTGGCACTTTGCTTCATCAACACACTTACAGAGCAAGCCACACAAACAATAACAACAACGTCCTTCTCAAATCAGAAACCATGGGTGGACAATTCAATCCGCGCGGCAGTGAACGCACGCACTGCCGCTTACAACGCCGATCTCCTATCGGGGAACATGACTGAATAGAGATCGTCCTGCTATGCTCTCAGACACGCAGTTAAAGCCGCAAAACTCCGTTATAAGGATCGAGTGGAGTCTCATTTCCAACTCAACGACTCGCGGCGCATGTGGCAGGGTCTGAGGTCCATCTGCTTTTGGATCTAAATCCTCTGCAGAGGTGAGAGCTGATCCGTCGCTTGTGAATGAGTTAAACTCTTTCTACGCTCGCTTTGATTGTAATCGCGGCAGCGCAACTCCGCCAAGTGACGCGTCAGAGGGAATCACTCAGCGCAGCAACAACCACGTGATCTCTGTCTCGGAGGATGAGGATCATTCCTGTTCTGTCCTTCAATCCGTGCAGACGTGTTTTCTCTCTGCTCCCGCTGTGCTCTTGCGCTGTTTTGTTTTGTCTAGTGTTTCGTCTCTTCTCTTTCTCTCTGACTGCTGCTTTGCTGGACTCCTGAAAATACTGAAATGGAATTGATTAACTGGTCAATCAGCGCGATCGACAAGATTTTCTCACTAAGGAAGGGTGCCCCGGGAGAACCCACCTGCCGGACAGGACCTTTGCCGCAGGGTACGTGAGGGACGCATGGAACAACTGGCAAGTCCTGTGCCTGGAGGCTCTGTCCGTGGAGGATGCGGAAGATTTATACATGATTGGATTATTGTTGGCGGGGTTCCTATTCTTTGGCTTTGGGATTGCCCTGACCTATCGGAAGATTGGTAAGACAGCTGCAAGCAAATTCACCCAGCCGCTGTCTGTGGAAATTAAAGAATGCTTCGGGGTTGTGTGTGACCGCTTGAAGGAATTAGATCAGAAAGTGATAGGAATTGAGGAACTGAACCGTAACAACGCGCAGTCCGGACTGCGGATACGCAGGGAGAGTGGGCTCCATCGGGGGTCAGATCGGTGAACTTTTACGGACTGTAACCGGTCTGGCCATGAGGCTGGACGTAATGTCTAGGGAAACTGCACAGACCGGACGCGAAACGCTGAGGACCAGATCTGATTGATTGATTATGATCCGGACAAATTACCGAAGATCATCAAATGGATTAAAAAATAATAAATTGTATTTGCCTGACCTAATCAACTAGCCCAACGAACCTCTGTCCCTATCTCTCGGTTGGGAGTTCAGCCGGGCAGCTGTCTGCTATCTTCCCCTGTGCACTGCCTTATCTCCCTTCAAGGACAAACCATAGAACTGAACTCGAAAACATCTGAAGTTATGGCTAACATTCTCACACAACACAATCTCAGACTCACTCGCACCATACACACCCGATCCCGACCACACCCCGCCCCCAACCGTCTGCCTGTCTTTATCTATCTCCTCCCCCAGTCCATACAAAAAATCCCATCACGTGACCACGTGTACTGTGTCATGTTTATGTTTATGTTTATGTTTTGTTGATGTTTTGTTGTGTTTTGCTATGTAATGCTTGCTAAACTGCATTCTTGTATTTCTGGAGAGCGTGTGGCGGCGCCTGAAAAGGCTGCGGCCCGGAGGCTTGCTCCAAACTCATTTCGTTATACTGTACTTGTACATGTGTAATGACAAATAAAATAACTTGTAAAAACTTGTAAACTTGTAAGTTCGGAGGCCACTCAAGCATGTGGACGTCAGGAAAGCCGCCGGGCCCAATGGTATTTCAGGCCGTGTTCTGCGGTCCTGTGCTGATCAGCTCGCCGGGTTGTTTACATCTATCTTTAATGAGTCCCTCGCTACATCTGTGGTCCCCACCTCCTTCAAAAAATCCACCATCATCCCTGTCCCTAAGAACAGTAAACCCTCTTGCCTAAATGACTATCGTCCAGTGGCTCTCACATCTATAGTCATGAAGGTCTTTGAGAGACAGCAAAAGTGGGAACTACGTAAGGCTGCCATTTATTGACTATAGCTCAGCCTTTAACACCATAGTTCCCATTAAGCTAACCGCCAAACTCCTGGATCTCGGCCTGAATCCCTCTCTCTGCCACTGGATTGAGGACTTCCTCACTGGCAGGCCTCAGGTGGTGAGAATAGGCCAGTTCACCTCCACCTCCATCTCCCTGGGTGTGGGAGCTCCACAGGGCTGTGTCCTGAGTCCCCTGCTCTACTCTCTCTACACGCATGACTGTTTGTCCACACACAGCTCCACCTCTATCATCAAATTTGCTGATGATACTGTTGTCCTGGGCCTCATTTCCAACAACAATGAGATGGCATACTTGGATGAGGTGGAGCAACTAACATCATGGTGCCAGGACAACTGTCTCTCTCTGAATGTTGGCAAGACCAAAGAAATGATTGTGGACTTCAGGAAGAGACAGCATCGGACATACTCCCCTCTCATGATCAGCGGGTCACCAGTAGAGAGAGTGAGCAGCTTCAAGTACCTGGGTGTAAACATCTCCGAGGACCTGACCTGGACTGCTCACATTCAGACACAGGTGAAAAAAGCCAGGCAAAGACTGTACCACCTGCGCAAGCTGAGGAAATTCAGGGTTTCACCAGCTATCCTGAAGACTTTCTATTTAGGGGCGATAGAAAGTGTTTTAACTCCTTGCATCACAGCGTGGTATGGGAACAGCACCAGTCATGACTGCAAAGCCCTACAAAGAGTCGTGCGCTTATCCGAGCGTATCTCAGGGTCAGCTCTCCCGTCTCTGCAGGACGTCTACACCAAACGCTGCAAAGGTAGAGCTACTAAGATCATCAAGGACTCTAATCACCCTGCAAACCCTCATTTCACGCTGCTGCCATCTGGTAAGCGCTTCCGAAGCCTGATGGCCAAAACTGAGAGACTCAGGAGGAGCTTCTTCCCCCAGGCCATCAGACTCCTGAACTCAGTCACTTAACATCACGTGACTTCACTTCAGGATAAACATCGATACACTGACATTGCACTGCACTTTCTGTTCTCGTTGTTACTGTGTAACAACCTGTTATAAACCTGTTTGCACATTATACTCTTTATACATTTGTTAACCACATATTTATAAGTCTACAGTTTACTCACTGCACAGTTTATTCCACTTCTTTCTTTATTTTTATTTATTTTCTACTTGATTTATTTATAATTCTACAGATATATATATATATATATATAGTACTTTTTTATCCTATTTCTATTATAATTTCCTCCTTGTGTTTTTAACTGTGAATTTGCACTGTCCATGGAGCGGACCTGTTTACATTTCACTGCCGGTTGTATATTCTGTATATAACTGTGTGTGTGACAAATAAAACTCTCTTGAATCTTGAATCTTGAACAGTCAAACCCAATAAACATCATTTTGCATTCAACATTTCAGGCGAAACTGGACAAGTGTAAATGTATCTGGTTGTTTAAACCACATATGTAAATTGTTCAAAAATAAACGTCTGAGAGCGTGTTATAGGCTATATATGATGTGTTGTAGCCAGATATGATGGCGCTACTGCAACATGCGTCGCCACAAATGAGTAGCAAGCCAACACGCAAACTGCCGCAAGTGAAGTAGGGTAAGTCTAAGATGCTCAAAAAAACACAATCATCTTCATTAAAACGAATGACACTAAATGCAGTGCTTAGCTCGCTCTTTCTCCTATTGCGGTCTTTGATCTTGAAATCAGCTGATGATAAGATGCAGCTCATATCTGTTGCTTTCGTTGACGTGAACTCTGTTAAATGTGCATATAGTGCGGGAATTGAAGATCGGATTTATATTCATTTTGCAGAGAGGTGTAACGTAAGACAACCTGCATGTTTTTTTTACTTTTATTCTTTTATTAGTTTAGATTGTGTAGCTTGTTTAATTTGCGAGTGCCTACGATCAGCCTAACCTCAATTTATCAAAAATGCCTTTACTGTGGTGGTGATAGTAGGGTAAACGTTTAAGCTAACATTGAGATGCTTGAAGTGTTTGATAGCTATGGATTTTATTATAGGCAAGACAAGTCAAGTGTTGATTTGAGAGGCTAAAGCGTTGGGTTAACTCACTGTCCCCACTTGGTCATCACTTTTCAATTTAACAAAAAAAAAAGGCTTCAAACATTTTTCTAAATTAACTTAATAAAGAAATGAAACGAAATATAACTACTTTGACATTAAAAACAAAACTGAACTATTTTAATGGCTGCAACAATGTGTAATAGGGAGGATAAAAATCAAAAAGGACTAGTTGGACTCGGCTGAGAATTTTGATAAGCTGTCAGACACGGGCCAGGCTAGGGCCTAGATTTGAGCTTTTTGTCTGCAAGTGTTCATTTTTCACAAAATAGAGTAACGCGAGGAGTAACGAAACTCATTTAAACTCATTTAAATTTCAGTAATTGTAATTGCATTACTTGATTGAAAAAAAGATTTAGTTACATGTGCGTTAAAAGAACTGTTACTGTTAAAAGAAGTGGAATTTGTAGTGCGTTACTCCCAACACTGTTCATAAGGGAACAGGGACAATGCCTCGAGTCAGACGGCAGGAAAGCTCAAACTAATAAAGAAAGTGTATCTGCTGTATGTTTTGATGCTGAAAGGCTTATGATATGCGATGGAAGGACGCTCTTCTTATTAAACTCAGTCAATGAGGAATAAATGGTAAGTTATATAACTGGATATTAGACTGAACAGAAGAACACTAGAAGTCAAAGTAGGAGCAGAATATTCAAATAGACGTAGTGGAAACGGCAGATTGTTCAATATAATGACATATTTCTGTTAATTTGTTTTATATTCTTTGCTTTATTTTCATTAATTTTCATATTCCTTAAATTATTTATTTATTGTTTATTTTTGGTATTTATTTTCCAGATTTTCTTTGGTTTCATTTGTGTTATGATAACGGAGGTCTTTTATTTTGATGGTGCAAGGACTTTTAAAAGGATTTAGCTCCTGGTTTAAATAGAGAACAAGGTACGGTTATGGACTTCCTGTTATTTGTATGTTGTTTGGATTTGTTTTCTTTTGTATTAAGATTGTTTTTGTTATTTCATAGTATGTTTGGGCACGTTTAAATCATTGATAAGTTTATTTTGTTTTGATGTATGTAAATTGCTATAGTCACCTGTGTCAATACATGTGTTAACCTGTTTTCTGCATGCATCAAAGTCAAAGCATCAAAGTCACAGACACATAGAAAACCACATAGACAGGAAGTCAGCTCACACCTCACAGTATGCAAACTCAAACAGGATGACAGAGAGCCAAAAGATATTTTACACTCACGGTAAGTTCATCTTCAGGATTAAAATGATGTCGAGCTCTAGAGATTCTGCTTTTACTTGAGATTAATTCATTAATTATTCTTTACCATCTGAAATATTCAAAGGTGTAAATGTGAACATTTAGAGTAAATACTAAACACTCCCGCGTTTCTGTAGGACAGACATCGATTCACAGACGATCAGCTTTAGTGAGAAGAACGATTATGACCTATTTTTGATGGCTATAAAAATAGCAATTAAAATAGCTGGTTTGTGTTATTAGATACATTTGTGAATATATAAATAATACGATAACTCATGTCTGATAATCTTCGACCTTTAATGTGATCATGCAAAACAAAATGATAATAAATAAAATAAATAACCAAAAACATGGAATTTTGAAAAAAAAATTATGATTTTCATTGGACCCTAATATCCTTTTTTTGATTGGATTCAGATCTGAGCATCACTTGAATACATTGAAACTCATTATTGTGAAGGGAGAACAGCTATTAGTGAAGTTCCTAAATGTAATTTAGGGAGGAGCGAGCCCATCTAATCTTCACATTCAACAGCCAGAGTATATAAAGTCAAGGTTGAATACTTGATTAGTGCAATGACACTAGAATTCTGTCAAAAGTATGTTTGATGTGTTCAACTCTTGAATATAAAGCATACAAAATGATTATCATAAACTAGCGCTAAGACCCAGAATCTGCCCTACTTAAATTTAAGGCCTGTGCCACTACTGCTGGGATGGAGAAATTAAGCCTCTTTGAATCTTTGAAGTGCCATCTCGTAGCAGGTAAAATTTACAGCCGTCTGAGAGTGCAGCTCTGTTGTTTTATCCATTTAAGCTCAAATAAAATGCGGACAATATTTAATTTTTGATAATATATTTCACATACTAAAATGTGGCAATAAATGTAATGATTATAATAATAATAATTATTATTATTATGTTTAATAGGAGCCAGTGCAGTGTTGACAGAAGATTTCAAGATTCAAGATTCAAGAGTTTTATTTGTCACACACACAGTTATATACAGAATATACAACCGGCAGTGAAATGTAAACAGGTCCGCTCCATGGACAGTGCAAATTCACAGTTAAAAACACAAGGAGGAAATTATATAGAAATAGAATAAAAAGTACTATATATATATATATATATATATATATATCTGTAGAATTATAAATAAATCAAGTCAAGTAGAAAAAAGTAAAAATAAGAATAAAGTGGAATAAAATAAGTGAGGTAAACTGTGCAGTGAGTAAACTGTCGACTTATAAATATGTGGTTAACAAATGTATAAAGAGTATAATGTGCAAACAGGTTTATAACAGGTTGTTACACAGTAACAACGAGAACAGAAAGTGCAGTGCAATGTCAGTGTATCGATGTTTATCCTGAAGTGAAGTCACGTGATGTTAAGTGACTGAGTTCAGGAGTCTGATGGCCTGGGGGAAGAAGCTCCTCCTGAGTCTCTCAGTTTTGGCCATCAGGCTTCGGAAGCGCTTACCAGATGGCAGCAGCGTGAAATGAGGGTTTGCAGGGTGATTAGAGTCCTTGATGATCTTGGTAGCTCTACCTTTGCAGCGTTTGGTGTAGACGTCCTGCAGAGACGGGAGAGCTGACCCTGAGATACGCTCGGATAAGCGCACTACTCTTTGCAGGGCTTTGCGGTCATGACTGGTGCTGTTCCCATACCACGCTGTGATGCACTGAGTTAAAACACTTTCTATCGCCCCTAAATAGAAAGTTTTCAGGATAGCTGGTGAAACCCTGAATTTCCTCAGCTGGCGCAGGTGGTACAGTCTTTGCCTGGCTTTTTTCACCTGTGTCTGAATGTGAGCAGTCCAGGTCAGGACTGCACACATTTATCACATGTGAAGCCCTGCTCGCCAACGGAGACAGATACACTAAACATGAAACATGCGGTGCAAGTGACAATGACTGGAGAAGAAGACATGGCTTACCGTATTTGTTGATTAATCCAACTTACCAAAGTTGTTTGATGGAGTCTATTTACTAATCCAACTCACCACAGTTGTTTAGTGAACTCAGAAAACAGGGAATGTTAGACAATATATGAAGATGAGTAAGTTATATTTAGCAGTTTAAACAACAGAGAATTATATCCAATAAAGATTCAAAAACGAGCAGAGCACAGCAGCAACAGGTTAGACAGGAGCAATCGATGAGACAGGAGCAATCGATCCAGACAGGATTTAAGCATTTTGGTATCCTGTGTACTTTAAATCCTTAAGCATTTTTATCATGCTAAAGCCAACTTGCTGTCCCAAATTTATTCTGCACTTTTTGGGCTTATATAAGAGCTTGGGTTGAAGCTGCTTCATCAAGCCCCTCATCAGTGGACAGCAAGCCAAATAAGTTTAACCTAATATCTTAAGATTGTATGGGCAAACGGACTTGTTAAATCATTATAAAAGTGTAACAGGCTGCATGTTGTTCAGAGAGTTATTCATCAAATGTGATGATCAGTTAGTTGGATATGAGCGCTGGCACAGAGAAGCTGAGAGAGACGTCACTTTACAGCAGCAGAAACACATGAACCCTCTGAACAGAGAGAGATTGATGCTTGTTCTCCAGCTGTTGAAGTTCAGTGTTCAGTGAGACTCAAGAGCATCAGTGATGGTGGGTAATGGGCTCTGAATCACTGATCCAGTTCAGATCTGGCCTTTGTGCTGTCAAACCAGTTCTGGACTTCAGAAGAGACGGATCCTCCACAAACTGCTGCAACTACACAGTCTAAAGCACAGAAATCTCTAGAATGTTACTGTGTGTGTGTGTGTGTGTGTGTGTGTGTGTGTGTGTGTGTGTGTGTGTGTGTGTGTGTGTGTGTGTGTGTGTGTGTGTGTGTGTGTGTGTGTGTGTGTGTGTGTGTGTGTGTGTGTGTGTGTGTGTGTGTGTGTGTGTGTGCGTGTGGCATTAAGGTTTATTTTTACTGGACTTACTGGAATAATAATGTTCTGTATGATTTATTCTCAGTGTTTCCAAATGCAGGCCTGAAGTCAGTTTGTCATTATGGAGAACAGAGAAGAATCTCCAGAATCTGGCTATGTGTCTGTGAAGAGTGACAGATCCATGTCTGATCCTCCTGACTCCAGTGATAAAGCAGTGACCTCTGACCCCAGTGATAAAGCAGTGACCTCTGACCCCAGTGGTAAAGCAGTGACCTCTGACCCCAGTGATGAAGCAGTGACCTCTGACCCCAGTGGTAAAGCAGTGACCTCTGACCCCAGTGATGAAGCAGTGACCTCTGACCCCAGTGATGAAGCAGTGACCTCTGACCCCAGTGATGAAGCAGTGACCTCTGACCCCAGGTGAGTGTTAACCTGTAGTGGTGATTGAACAGCTCTATGAGAGTAAAACACACTGAATTCACACAGAGAGATGAGATTTGTAATAGGGCTGCAACAAATTATTATTTTGATAATGTATTAATTTAGGGCTGAAACTAACAAATATTCTGATAATCGAATAATCTGTCACTTATTTTTCAAATAATCGGATGGAAAAAAAAAAAAAAAACTTTTTTAAATTAAAAAGTACTTTAATCTATTATTCAAGATTCAAGATTCAAGAGTTTTATTTGTCACACACACAGTTATATACAGAATATACAACCGGCAGTGAAATGTAAATTAATATATGAACACACGGAACACGCTATGTTCCATGTGTGATTTTTCCATAGAAATGTGTTATTCACTACTTTAAAACGATGTGAGTGAGGGATGGTTTCTGTGCACAGTGTGCAGACACGACTAATCTATGATCAAAATCGCCATCAATTATTTTCATTATTGATAATCGATTTGATCAATTATTTGTTTCAACCCTACACCCAAATATATTTTGAGGTTGCACAGATTAAAGTTTGGGGGCATATACGACCAAAATAGTTTTGAGCCTTGTTATTATTACCCACTTTATCTATCAGTTGTTGCAGCCCTGCTTATAATAAATGAAACAGCAGACTGAACTAAAGGAATAATTATTTCTGTGTGTTTATCAGAATGTTCAAGAGGAAGAGACGGAGATCTTCATCTCCAGAACCCAGCTGTGTTTTTATGAAGAGGGACAGATCCATGCCTGATCCTCCTAAATTTAATGAAGCAGTGACCTCTGACCCCAGTGATGAAGCAGTGACCTCTGACCCCAGTGATGAAGCAGTGACCTCTGACCCCAGTGATGAAGCAGTGACCTCTGACCCAAGGTGAGTGTAAACCTGTAGTGGATAATTGAACTGGTCTATGGGACTCAAAAACACACTGAATGCATACAGACAGGATTTGACTCTTATGTTCTTCCCAAGAAGCACATGTGCTCCTATGGTGAAAAGTTTAGGAGCAAATTAAAAAACTTTAGGGGCAGAATGGAAATGTAACACATGCATATAATAATCATGTAACAAACAGTACACATTTAATTGATCTTTTACTACTTTTGTTCATATAATAAGAAGTAGAAATGGCTAATAAGTCAATAAGTGCTCCTCTGCTGCCATCTACTGGTTATAGGGGTAAATTCATGCATTTTTTTAATAAAAGTGCTTGTTTTCCACAAAGTGGCCTACA
Source organism: Paracanthobrama guichenoti (assembly GCA_018749465.1). Taxonomy (NCBI): domain Eukaryota; kingdom Metazoa; phylum Chordata; class Actinopteri; order Cypriniformes; family Gobionidae; genus Paracanthobrama; species Paracanthobrama guichenoti. Next base: position 27,124,074 of record CM031943.1, read on the forward strand.
CCTTTAAACTTTTAGTTTTACAAATCCATCCTTGCAGATACATCTTCCGCTTATCCGGGTCTGGGTTGCAGGGGCAACAGTCTAAGCAGAGATGCCCAGACTTCCCTCTCCCTAGCCACTTCCTCCAACTCTTCCGGGGGAACCCCAAGGTGTTCCCAGGCCAGCTGGGAGACATAATCCCTCCAGCGTGTCCTAGTTCTTCCCCGGGGCTTTCTCCTGGTGGGACGTGCCCGGAACACCTCCCCGGGAAGGCGTCCAGAAGGCATCTGAAATAGATGCCCGAGCCACCTCAACTGGCTCCTCTCAATGTAGAGGAGCAATGGCTCTACTCTGAACTCCTCCTGAGTAACTGAGCTTCTCACCCTATCTCTAAGGGAGTGCCCAGCCACCCTGCGGAGAAAGCTCATTTCGGCCGCCTGTATCCGGGATCTTGTCCTTTCGGTCATGACCCACAGCTCATGACCATTAGGTGAGAGTAGGTACGAAGATTTACCAGTAAATCGAGAGCTTTGCCTTACAGCTCAGCTCCTTCACCACGACAGACCGGTACATTGAACGCATTACTGCAGAAGCTGCACCAATCCGTCTGTCAATTTCCTGTTCCATCCTTCCCTCACTCGTGAACAAGACTCCAAGATACCTGAACACCTCCACCTGAGGCAGAAACTCTCCACCAACCTGAAGCAGGCAAGCCACTCTTTTCTGACTGTGGACCATGGCCTCGGATTTGGAGGTGCTGATTCTCATCCCAGCCTCTTCACACTCAGCTGCAAACCGTCCCAGTGCACACTGAAGGTCCTGGTCTGAGGAGGCCAACACGACAACGTCATCCGGAAAAAGCAGTGACGAAATCATGTGGTCCCCAAACCGGACACTCTCCGACCCTTGGCTGCACCTAGAAATTTTGTAGTGACGCCACATGATTTACTGTAGCGACACCACGATTTACTGCAGCGACACCACATGATTTACTGTAGCGACTCCTCATGATTTACTGTAGTGACGCCACATGATTTACTGTAGCGACACCATGATTTACTGCAGCAACGCCACATGATTTACTGTAGCAGCATCTCATGATTTACTGCAGTGACGCCACATGATTTACTGTAGCGACGCCACATGATTTACTGTAGCGACTCCTCATGATTTACTGTAGAGACTCCACATGATTTACTGCAGCAACGCCACATGATTTACTGTAGCAGCATCTCATGATTTACTGCAGTGACGCCACATGATTTACTGTAGAGACTCCACATGATTTACTGTAGCGACTCCTCATGATTTACTGTAGAGACTCCACATGATTTACTGTAGCGACACCACGATTTACTGCAGCAACGCCACATGATTTACTGTAGCAGCATCTCATGATTTACTGTAGTGACGCCACATGATTTACTGTAGCAACGCCACATGATTTACTGTAGCAGCATCTCATGATTTACTGCAGTGACGCCACATGATTTACTGTAGCGACGCCACATTATTTACTGTAGCGACTCCTCATGATTTACTGTAGTGACGCCACATGATTTACTGTAGCGACACCACGATTTACTGCAGCAACGCCACATGATTTACTGTAGCAGCATCTCATGATTTACTGTAGTGACGCCACATGATTTACTGTAGCAACGCCACATGATTTACTGTAGAGACTCCACATGATTTGCTGTAGCGACTCCACATGAGTTACTGTAGCGACGCCACATGATTTACTGTAGCAGCATCTCATGATTTACTGTAGTGACGCCACATGATTTACTGTAGAGACTCCACATGATTTACTGTAGTGACGCCACATGATTTACTGTAGAGACTCCACATGATTTACTGTAGCGACTCCACATGCAGTCGCTGCAGTGTGTTTCTGGATGCCATCATTTTCTCTCCCCAGTTGACGGTCATGATCTCTGTCTCACGTGTTTGGGCGTTGCCTCCTCCGGGTGTGGTAGCATTGCCCGAGCCTGATCCAGAGCTCACGGCTATGCTTTCCCGGGCCGCCGCAGGTGTCGGCTCGAGTGGAACCCTCCAACGTGTCCCGAACCTTCGCGGCTGGACGATTGGATTCTCGGGTCGGCCCGTGCTGGTTCTCAGCGCCCTGCCCCGGTACCTTTCTTCCCGGAAGTGCATCAGGAGCTCACAAAGTCATGGCTGGCACCCTATAGTGCCAGACACTGATCGACTGACTCCTCTGTCCTCACTACCCTCGATGGTGGCGCGGCTAAGGGGTACACGGGGATTCCCCCAGTCGAGCGGTCCGTGGCGATGCAACAGTGTCCCAGGTCCACTGCAGACTGGCAGGCTAACCCGCGTCTCCCCCTCCCGGGCGTGTAAGTTCTCGTCCGCTTTGACGGGCAAGGCTTACAAAAGTGCTAGCCTTACAAAAGTGCTAAACAAACTGAAACTAAAATTAAAGACATTAATTGTACAGAAAATACAAGATTGAATTTTAGATTTTGATTTATACTTTAAATCTGTTTTCTTCTGTTGTTTCATCAGTGTGCACAGAGATGATCAGATTGGAGACCAGGATTCTCCTCAACCAGTGAATGCTGAACTACAGAGAGTCAAAGACCAGCACAAAACCATCATGAAGAACAAGTATGAGAGATTATTTGAGGGAATGAAACTCCAAGAGAATGAAACCCTCCTGAACAGGATCTACACACAGCTCTACATCATAGAGGGAGAGAGAGAAGGAGTGAATGAAGAACATGAGGTTTTACAGATGGAGAAAACAGCCAGAACACAACACTCACAAGACACTCCAATCTACTGCAATGACATCTTTAAAGCCCCACCTGATCCAGGACGTGAGGAGAAAGACCAAATCAAGACTGTTCTTACTAAAGGCATCGCTGGAATCGGAAAAACCGTCTCTGTGCAGAAGTTCATTCTGGACTGGGCCGAGGGAAGAGCCAATCAGGATGTAGATTTCATGTTTGTGCTTCCATTTCGAGAGCTGAACTTGATCCGAGATCATCAGTACAGTCTTCACAGACTTCTGCTTGACTTTCATCCTGAACTTCAAAATCTGGACTCAAAGATTTATGAGCAGTGTAAAGTTGTGTTCATCTTTGATGGTCTGGATGAAAGCAGAATCACACTGAGGTTTTCAGATGCTCAGAAAGTTTCTGATGTGACTGAGACTTCATCAGTGGATGTGTTGATGTCACAGCTCATGAAAGGAGAACTGCTTCCTTCTGCTCTCATCTGGATCACCTCCAGACCAGCAGCAGCCAATCAGATTCCCTCCAAATACATCAACCGTCTGACAGAGATTCAGGGATTCAATGAGCCTCAGAAGAAGGAATATTTCAGGAAGAGAATCAGTGATGAGCATCAAGCCAGCAGAATCATCTCACACATCAGAAGAGCAAGAAGCCTCCACATCATGTGCCACATACCCGTCTTCTGCTGGATCTCATCCACTGTGCTTCAAAAGTTCCTGGAAGAAGATCTGAGTGCAGACATCCCTCAAACTCTGACTGAAATGTACATCCACTTCCTGCTGATTCAGATCAACATGAGGAATCAGAAGTATGAAGAGAGAGATCCAGAGAAACTCCTGCCGTTCAACAGAGAAGTGATTGTGAAACTTGCTGAAGTGGCTTTCAAACAGCTGATGAAGGGCAATGTGATGTTCTATGAGGAGGACCTGAGAGAGAGTGGCATAGACGTCACTGACGCCGCAGTGTATTCTGGGATTTGCACTGAGATATTTAAGGAGGAATCTGTTATTCATCAGAGGAAAGTCTACAGCTTCATTCATCTGAGCATCCAGGAGTTTCTCGCTGCTTTCTATGTGTTTTACTGCTATTTAACAAAGAACATGGAGCCACTGCAGCTTCTGGATGAAGAATATGAACATGAAAATTACTTTGAAAGTGACTCAGAAGATGATGATTCTTATGTGTTTAATAATGACTCTCTGTATGATATGCTAACATCAGCAGTAGTTAAAGCCCTTTACAGTAATAATGGACAGCTGGATCTGTTCCTGCGGTTCCTGCTGGGCGTCTCACTGGAGTCCAATCAGAGACTCTTACAGGATCTACTGACACACACAGAGAACAGCTCAGAGAGCATCAGGAGAACCACACAGTACATTAAAGAGAAGATCAAATATGAGGATGATTTTGAGGAGGAGTATAATCTCTCAGCTGATCAATCCATCAATCTGTTCCTCTGTCTGCTGGAAGTCAAAGATCAGACTCTGTCCAGAGAGATTCAGGAGTTTGTGAAATCAGACAAACACTCAGAGGAGAAACTCTCTCCTGCTCACTGCTCAACAATCGCCTACATGCTTCAGATCTCAGAGGAGCCGCTGGATGAGCTGGACCTCAAGAATTACAACACATCAGATGAGGGTAGAAGAAGAATTATACCAGCTGTGACCAACTGCACAAAAGCCCTGTGAGTGTCAATTATTAACAAATGAAGAGTCATGATTAATAATGAATCTAACATCTTTAAAGGGGTCATGACATGGATTTTATTTTAATGATCCTCAATGTTCACTTATACTAGGAGTGCCAACTCAGTTGGAGGGCCACAGTCATGCAGAGTTTAGCTTCAACCCTGATTAAACAAACCTGATGCAGCCAATCAGGAGCTGAGTTTGGCACCACTGACTTGTACTGTTAATAATCCACAAATCCACATAAATGATTTTCCAACCTCATTCTGACCCTCTGTCTGAAAAGATCCGCTTTCAAGGGACGGCTCTTGTCAGTAAACGCCAGCTTTATAATCGGCTAATGTCATTGCATAGGAAAAAGTATCAATGCCTCCTTGTGTTTTTGAAAACACTCATATAAAACATTTACAGACAAAGTATTATTAAACTGCTCACGCTTTTATGAAAATACTTTAACTGTAAGATCTAGCTGCTGTCGATGCACAAGTTTCTCTGCAAACTCTCCCTTACACTGTGTCTCATTTACAAAACATCTGCAGTCAAATGCTCCAGACAAACACATAATCCTCTGATGTGATCCAGGACACCATTGAAAATTATCCATCCACTTGTATCTGACGCTGGAGCCTTTCTGGAGTCTATACAGAGACAAAAACGAGCTGTTTAAACAGAACGTGTCAAAGTGACTGATCGCCGGTGGGTTAGATGTAAAACTACAATGATGTAAAATTTACAGTGATGCTAAACTATTGGTTGATGTCTTGCTCTATAGGCGGTCATATGAAAATTTATTTTTTTATTTAAGAGATAAAACTTGCAGGATGTTTCAATGGTACAAAGACCTCTTATATGTCAAAAGATTTAGAAAAACTTCAAATTATTCCTATGTAAGAGAACAGATTTAATCCTCAACTATGAACTAGATAATAAACAACTACCTCTGAAAACACTGCAGTAAAATAAAACTACATCTAAATTAAGCATATTTGTAGTCTCTAGTGGATTCACTGCAGTTCAGTCTAGTTACCTTCTCAAGCATACAGTGCCAACACCTACATCAACTCGGATCAAAACACATCAAGCTTAATCAGATTCATGTACTTTATGTCGTCTTGGGACGCAGTGAGGAATAATCCTGGAATAATTTACTTCAGAAGAAGAGCTGGTTTCAGTTTCATTTTGAGGAATCCTGCTGAGGATTGTGACTGGTAAATTCTTTATTCTTAAATTCATTTTAATCCCGACAACAGACTAGTGTCTGTGAATATTAAACCGCAAAAAGATTCATGTTATGCGTATCTCTGTGTGAATGCTGTTTTGTTTACTACACATACTTACATTAGTAAACATGTTATTTTAACATGAACATGTACACATTGACTAGTTTGGCTTTCCCCAAACTATATTGCTATACTGAGATGAGTGAAATCGACTGAAATACGTTTAAATAAATCAGAGGTCGGCAAGTATGTTTGACATCAGGCCAAAAAAATTTCACACTAGATGGCAGTCCTTCTAGATTCTCTGTTCCCCTTACACAGAGACTGAGACATGGATATAAACAAATACAAAAAGTCTTTATTAAGCGAAGATAAAAATGTTAGAGTGAATCAATTATATCTTGAACATACAAAGGATCAATCACTGCTGGCACAGATACACGCTACAGGAATAACACCAATGACATTAATATCAGATCAAGGAGCACCCACCCACACATGCACTACACTACACTACAATACACTACACTACACTACACTAAACTACACACACACACACACACACACACACAAAAAAAAAAACACACAACACACTCTTTACAATAATACTGCAATGTAACTGCGGTATTACTGCAATTGCGGCATTACTGCAATACAGCTGAAGTATCACTACAATAAACTGCAATATAACTGCGTTATTACTGCAATACAGCTGAAGTACAATAAACTGCAATGTAATTGCGGCATTACTGCAATACAGCTGAAGTATTACTACAATAAACTGCAATATAACTGCGGTATTACTGCAATACAGCTGAACTATCACTACAATAAACTGCAATATAACTGCGTTATTACTGCAATACAGCTGAAGTATCACTACAATAAACTGCAATGTAACTGTGGTATTACTGCAATACAGCTGAACTATCACTACAATAAACTGCAATATAACTGCGTTATTACTGCAATACAGCTGAAGTACAATAAACTGCAATGTAATTGCGGCATTACTGCAATACAGCTGAAGTATCACTACAATAAACTGCAATATAACTGCGTTATTACTGCAATACAGCTGAAGTACAATAAACTGCAATGTAACTGCGGCATTACTGCAATACAGCTGAAGTATCACTACAATAAACTGCAATGTAACTGTGGTATTACTGCAATACAGCTGAACTATCGCTACAATAAACTGCAATATAACTGCGTTATTACTGCAATACAGCTGAAGTACAATAAACTGCAATGTAACTGCGGCATTACTGCAATACAGCTGAAGTATTACTACAATAAACTGCAATATAACTGCGGTATTACTGCAATACAGCTGAACTATCACTACAATAAACTGCAATATAACTGCGGTATTACTGCAATACAGCTGAAGTACAATAAACTGCAATATAACTGCGGTATTACTGCAATACAGCTGAAATACAATAAACTGCAATATAACTGCGGTATTACTGCAATACAGCTGAAGTACAATAAACTGCAATATAACTGCGGTATTACTGCAATACAGCTGAAATACAATAAACTGCAATGTAACTGCGTATTACTGCAATACAGCTGAAGTATTACTACAATAAACTGCAATGTAACTGCGTTATTACTGCAATACAGCTGAAGTATCACTACAATAAACTGCAATGTAACTGCGTATTACTGCAATACAGCTGAAGTATTACTACAATAAACTGCAATATAACTGCGGTATTACTGCAATACAGCTGAAGTACAATAAACTACAATATAACTGCGGTATTACTGCGATACAGCTGAAGTATCACTACAATAAACTGCAATATAACTGCGTTATTACTGCAATACAGCTGAAGTACAATAAACTGCAATGTAACTGCGGCATTACTGCAATACAGCTGAAGTATTACTACAATAAACTGCAATATAACTGCGGTATTACTGCAATACAGCTGAACTATCACTACAATAAACTGCAATATAACTGCGGTATTACTGCAATACAGCTGAAGTACAATAAACTGCAATATAACTGCGGTATTACTGCAATACAGCTGAAATACAATAAACTGCAATGTAACTGCGTATTACTGCAATACAGCTGAAGTATTACTACAATAAACTGCAATGTAACTGCGTTATTACTGCAATACAGCTGAAGTATCACTACAATAAACTGCAATGTAACTGCGTATTACTGCAATACAGCTGAAGTATTACTACAATAAACTGCAATATAACTGCGGTATTACTGCAATACAGCTGAAGTACAATAAACTGCAATATAACTGCGGTATTACTGCAATACAGCTGAAGTATTACTACAATAAACTGCAATATAACTGCGGTATTACTGCAATACAGCTGAAATATCACTACAATAAACTGCAATGTAACTGCGGTATTACTGCAATACAGCTGAAGTACAATAAACTGCAATGTAACTGCGGCATTACTGCAATACAGCTGAAGTATTACTACAATAAACTGCAATATAACTGCGGTATTACTGCAATACAGCTGAACTATCACTACAATAAACTGCAATATAACTGCGGTATTACTGCAATACAGCTGAAGTACAATAAACTGCAATATAACTGCGGTATTACTGCAATACAGCTGAAATACAATAAACTGCAATGTAACTGCGTATTACTGCAATACAGCTGAAGTATTACTACAATAAACTGCAATGTAACTGCGTTATTACTGCAATACAGCTGAAGTATCACTACAATAAACTGCAATGTAACTGCGTATTACTGCAATACAGCTGAAGTATTACTACAATAAACTGCAATATAACTGCGGTATTACTGCAATACAGCTGAAGTACAATAAACTGCAATATAACTGCGGTATTACTGCAATACAGCTGAAGTATTACTACAATAAACTGCAATATAACTGCGGTATTACTGCAATACAGCTGAAATATCACTACAATAAACTGCAATGTAACTGCGGTATTACTGCAATACAGCTGAAGTATTACTACAATAAACTGCAATATAACTGCGGTATTACTGCAATACAGATGAAATATCACTACAATAAACTGCAATGTAACTGCAGCATTACTGCAATACAGCTGAAGTACAATAAACTGCAATATAACTGCGGTATTACTGCAATACAGCTGAAGTATCACTACAATAAACTGCAATGTAACTGCGCATTACTGCAATACAGCTGAAGTATTACTACAATAATACTGCAATATAACTGCGGTAGTACAGCAATACATAATACAACTAAAGCACAATTACCATACTTCCAAAGTGCAATACTAATAAAATGCTGTACAATACCACTGAAATACAACTAGAATACTGTGGCGAGGGGGGTGTGGTTTAGCGAAGTCTGTGACAGGAGAGAGAGTCAGGGGACGAGCGGCACGTAAGTGAATCAAGGTCAAAGGAGTATCACCTGTCTTTGTTTCAGTGATTGGCGTGGAAAGACAGGATTTAAGCAATCCAGGAAGTGAGGACGGGAGAGAGAGAAGCTGGGACTCGAGGGGTACGGAGGCAGAGAGGAACTGCTAAAAGAAACTGACGGATTACAAAGAGAGTTTGATTATTGTTTTATGTTTGGTGCGATGTGCACACAGTTTGTTTGAGTGACAGAAAAGAGAAATAAAAGAGCACTTCCGAGTCCCAGAAAGCCGACCCCTTGTCTTCTTCCTTATACACCTTGAACATTGTTACATTGGTGCCGAAACCTGGGATAGGAAGAAGACCGAACCGCCGCCATGCAAACACTGCCAGCGACGCCATTTGCGGACGTCATACAGGCGCTCGCGGGCCTGCATCGGGAGCAACATCAGTCGATGCTGGAGATCCGGGAAGAGCAGGAGCGGCGTTTCCAGGCGCTCTTCCTGGCCCAGCAGCAGGACTGCAAGCTCTTCCGGAGCTGCATTGACCGGGGGGTTCCGGCTGGGGAAACATCTATCCCGGCCAAACCCATCCACATGCAGCTCACAAAGATGGGGCCGCAGGACGATCCAGAAGCGTTCCTGGATTTGTTCGAGCGGTCCGCGGAGGCATGTGGGTGGCAGCGACTGGACTGGCTGGTGCGCCTCATCCCGTTGTTATCGGGTGAGGCGCAGATAGCGGCCCAACAACTACCAGTCCAGAACCTCCTGGTCTATGACGACCTGCGATCCTCCAGCGGGTCGGGCTCTCTCCCGAACAACATCGTCAGCGGTTCCGGTCGCTGACATGCCTGCCGCAGATGGCTGATGGCTGATGACCAGTCGACGGTCGACCAGATCGTCGACAGAGTGGCGCTGGAGCAGTTTATTGCGTGGTTGCCCAGGAAGACCGCGCAATGGGTCCAGTGCCACAGGCCGGCGTCGCTGGACAAAGCCATCGAACTGGCGGAGGATCAACTGGTGGCATGCCCGGGGTTCGGCGAACCCCTACCGGCAGCATCTCTTCCTCTCACTCCTTCGTCCTATAGGCCAGTCCCAGCGCCCTGGACGAGAGGAGGGTTCCAGTCGTGAGGTCCGCCCCGAGGGAGGTTCGACGAACTCCAGGGCGGAGCCTCCGGATCACGGATGCCCTCCAGGGGCCGAGAGACTTCCGGGTCTTCCCCAGCCTCCGGTCCCATTTCCCTTTTCTCTCCATGCCAATCCCTTGATTCCCTTCCTGCCACTGGGGCGGATCGTTGTCCAGTGATGGAGGTGGGAACACTGATCCGGGTCCCCGACACGCCACAGGCTGCCCCCGATCAAGCCGGGCTGTACCAAATACCAGTGAGTATTCAGGGGGGTACCTATCCGGCTTTGGTGGATTCAGGGTGTAACCAAACCTCTATCCACCAAAGCCTGATACAATCATTGGCGTTGGATAAAGGCCGCCTGGTTAAGGTACGGTGTGTGCATGGGGATGTGGTGAGTTATCCGCTGGTGACGGTCATAATTCAATTCCAGGGACAAAAACATAAAGTAAAGGTGTCAGTTAGTCCGCACCTTCGACATCCGCTTATTTTGGGTACAAATTGGCCAGCATTTGGTAAATTATTGAGGTATTTGTGTGCGGATGTCTCTTGGGACAAAAGAGGCCGGGGAGAGAAAGCGGTGGTGCAGGTTGGGGAGACTGAGCCGGGACCATCAGGCACTGTTGCAGAGGAACAGAGTGGTGTAGCAAGGCTAATCCTCACTGACCGCGATGATTTTCCTCTGGAACAGTCCCAAGATGAGTCGCTCAAAAATGCGTTTGCACAGGTCCGATCGAACGATGGACAGGTTCTCCATCCTGAAAAACCACTCTCTTATCCTTATTTTGCCATATTAAAAGACAGGTTGTATCGAGTGACCCAAGACACTCAGTCAAAACAAGATACGACCCAGTTGTTGATTCCAAAAAGCCGTCGGGAAATGCTTTTCCAGGTGGCTCACTCCAATCCTATGGCTGGTCATTTGGGTCAAGCGGCCACACTGAATCGTTTGATGGTCTGGTTCTTTTGGCCGGGCATTCACGAAAACGTGCACAGATGGTGCGCGTCTTGTCGTGAATGTCAGTTGGTGAATCCACCGGCTTTTTCAAAGCGCCATTGCGCCCTCTACCACTTATGCAGGTCCCCTTCGAGAGAATTGGCATGGACCTCATCGGTCCATTAGAGCGATCTGCATGGGGGCATCGTTTTGCATTGGTGCTAGTAGACTATGCAACACGATACCCCGAAGCAATTGCCCTCCGTAGCATTTCCGCAAAAAGTGTTGCGGAGGCTTTGTTTAGTTTAATCTCCCGTGTGGGGATCCCGAAAGAGATCCTCACTGATCAAGGCACGGCGTTTATGTCACGTACATTACGCGAACAGTACAGATTATTGGGCATTAAATTGATCCGCACCAGAGTCTATCACCCACAGATGGATGGGTTGGTGGAACGATTTAACCGCACTTTGAAGACAATGATCCAAAAGTTCGTACAGGAAGACGCCAAAAATTGGGATTGTTTTAAATGGTTAGAACCCCTGTTGTTCGCTGTACGCGAGGTCCCGCAAGCCTCCACCGGGTTTTCCCCGTTCGAGCTCCTCTACGGACGTCAGCCCCATGGGGTGTTGGACGTTCTCAGAGAGGGTTGGGAGGACGGACCTTCGCAAAGCAAAAACAAAATTCAGTATGTCATTGACTTGAGAACAAAACTCCACACACTGGGGCGGCTATCCATGGAGAACTTGTTACAGGCTCAGGACAAACAAAGCTGGCTGTACAATAGGGGAACGAAACTGCGTGAAGTTTCACAGGGAGATAAAGTGCTTGTATTACTCCCAACTTCTAGCTCTAAATTGCTCGCCAAGTGGCAGGGACCCTTTGTGGTCACATGGCAAATAGGAAATCTCGATTATGAGGTGATTCGGTCGGATAGGAGCAGGGCACATCAAATATACCACCTTAACCTCCTGAAGAAGTGGAGTGAGGCAGAGTCAGTGATGTTGGCAACGGCAGTGAGTGGGGAGGAGGATCTCGGGCCAGAGGTGAACACAAAAAGTACATCACTCGCCCTGGCCCCAGGGGGAGATCATCTCTCGCCGTTGCAGCTCACTGACATAGCCCAGTTGCAGAAGCTTTTTGCGGATGTGTTCTCGCCCGTACCCGGTCGGACGAACCTCATCCAGCACCATATCGAGACAGAGCCGGGCGTGGTGGTTCGATTATATAGATTACCCGAACAAAAGAAAAAAGTGGTTCAGGAGGAATTAGAGGCAATGCTAGACATGGGAGTAATAGAAGAATCCTACAGTGATTGGGCCAGCCCGATAGTTTTAGTTCCTAAAATGGACGGCTCAGTTCGGTTCTGTGTGGATTATCGCAAGGTGAACGCTGTGTCGAAATTCGACGCATATCCAATGCCAAGGGTTGATGAGTTGCTCGATCGGCTAGGCACCGCTCGCTTTTATTCGACACTGGATTTGACAAAGGGATATTGGCAGATCCCCTTAACGCCTTTATCTAAAGAAAAAACAGCCTTTACGACGCCGTTTGGATTACACCAATTTGTTACACTTCCATTCGGGTTGTTTGGGGCTCCGGCCACGTTTCAGCATCTCATGGATAAGATTCTGCGGCCGCATGCTGTACATCAGTCGCAAGCTCTCAAAGAGAGAGACAATGTACAGCACCATTGAAAAAGAATGTTTAGCGATTCGGTGGGCCGTTCTTACCCTCCGCTATTATCTCTTGGGGAGGGAGTTCACTCTCTGTTCAGACCACGCCCCTTTCCAGTGGCTCCACCGTATGAAGGATACCAACGCGCGGATCACCCGTTGGTATCTAGCTTTACAGCCATTTAAGTTCAAGGTGATCCAAAGGCCAGTGGTGCAGATGGTTGTGGCTGACTTCCTTTCCAGAAATGGGGGGGGGGGCTGCAGGCCGGATGGCTCCCCGGCCTGAGTCGGGCGGTGGGGATTATGTGGCGAGGGGGGCGTGGTTTAGCGAAGTCTGTGACGGGAGAGAGAGTCAGGGGACGAGCGGCACGTAAGTGAATCAAGGTCAAAGGAGTATCACCTGTCTTTGTTTCAGTGATTGGGGTGGAAAGACAGGATTTAAGCAATCCAGGAAGTGAGGACGGGAGAGAGAGAAGCTGGGACTCGAGGGGTACGGAGGCAGAGAGGAACTGCTAAAAGAAACCGACGGATTACAAAGAGAGTTTGATTATTGTTTTATGTTTGGTGCGATGTGCACACAGTTTGTTTGAGTGACAGAAAAGAGAAATAAAAGAGCACTTCCGAGTCCCAGAAAGCCGACCCCTTGTCTTCTTCCTTATACACCTTGAACATTGTTACAAATATGTTTTATTTTCACATATCTGCAATATAATTAATTAAGGTACAAAATAACAGTTAATGTCTTCAATGGCAAGGTAAAAATAAATGCGAATTTACTTTTTAAAAGACCACAAATCACTCAAACCTGCAATCAGTAGTTTCAGTGATTGTATATGGAGCACTGCCACAAACAATTCACCACACTATTACCTATGCAGTGACACGGCACAGAGGGTTACAGTGGTCATAAAGGCAAAACACAGAAATGTACAAATGACAAAAAAAAAACACTTAAAGCTGAGAATTATCAGTAATGATTAATGGAATAGTGCCACAAACCTCAGATAAGCCAAGTATCACTCACCTCAACAATTACCAGGGCGGTAAATAGATATTACAAGTTACCGTGGTTAAATAAAGAAAAATATATATTATAGATATAGATTTAGTTTCTAGAATCTCACATTTAAATTTCCCCTACAGAAAGAGAGAGAGAGACTGGGGATAACAAATATAAAATGTTGGCTATATAATAATTTTATTTTGTCTTCTCATACTGTCAACACCGTAAAAAATAGTTCTGAGAAAAATATGATAAATCAAATATGACATCTGTCACTCAAAATTATAAGCAAAAAAATACAAATAAACAAAAACTGTTGCCTACTACAAAATTAAGTTTTTAAATTAATGAATGAATGCATGAAATAATGGATCAGTGCATCAGGTCTTAATGACAGCAGCCTAATGTAGCTGGTGACAAATTATGAGATAATATAAAAAATATTAGATATGGCAGTTTTCCCCCCAAGATATCGATGTCAGAATTGTGGCCAGTGAAAATGCTGAGTGGCTAGTAACTTTGGAAAACCACTAGCCACAGTGGCTGGTGAGCAAAAAAGTTAATGTCAAACCCTGTTTACCACATATTCCATGATATTTGACTTTGTTTTATTTTTATATTGCCAATTATTTACTCATTTATTTTTTCTAGTTTTTAAGGAGCCATTGCTGCGCCTTTAAGAAACTCATCATGAACCACAACTTATTTTACTGTATTTATTTTCTCTTCTAGTCTTGCTGGCTGTAATCTTGCTGCTCAGGATTGTGAAATTGTGTCATCAGCTCTTCAATCCTCAAACTGTGTCCTGAGAGAGCTGGATCTGAGTAACAATGACCTGCAGGATTCAGGAGTGAGGATTATTTCTGAAAGACTGAAGAGCCCAAACTGTCAGCTGCAGATACTGAGGTATTAAGAACATATGAGAGATTATTTACAGTGTGACAGTCATAATGTTGATGTGTGTCTGTAGATGATTTGACTGTGTGTCTGTAGGTTGTCTGGCTGTAAGGTGACAGAGGAAGGCTGTGGTTATGTGTCTTCAGTTCTGAGTTCAAACCCCTCACACCTGAGAGAGCTGGATCTGAGTAACAATGACCTGCAGGATTCAGGAGTGAAGATTATTTCTGAAGGACTGAAGAGTGCAAACTGTCAGCTGCAGATACTGAGGTATTAAGAACATATGAGAGATTATTTACAGTCTGATGGTCATAATGTGGATGTGTGTATGTAGATGATCTGATTGTGTGTCTGTAGGTTGTCTGGCTGTATGGTGACAGAGAAAGGCTGTGGTTATGTGTCTTCAGCTCTGAGTTCAAACCCCTCACACCTGAGAGAGCTGGATCTGAGTAACAATGACCTGCAGGATTCAGGAGTGAAGATTATTTCTGAAGGACTGAAGAGCCCAAACTGTCAGCTGCAGATACTGAGGTATTAACCCCTTTGCAGTCAAGGATCACAGACGGCCCCAGATTACTGTTGTTTAACATTCACTGCATGTTAAAACATCACAGTCTTATGTGATCTAGAAATTAATATCATTAGAAAGATTGAAGACTCCAGCTTCGATATTTGACCACTGTTTATGATAAAACGAGGTTGCAGTGACATTAATTTCTTAATGTAATGTCAGGAGTGCAAAATAATCTATCTGCAATGAACAATATTTTGAATGGAATATCAACAAGAATAAAAAGCCAGTCACGTCTTCTCCATTTTATTTGTGGTCACATACATGCACTAAACCACATCCGTTCGGGCTCTTTGGACAAATATAGATTTATTATCATGTTTGCAAAATATTTTGTCATAAAGAATAATTTTTTTTAATTAATTTCTCACTAAATTATGCTGATCTGAAGAGCTGAATGTGCTCTCTCATTCACTGTACAGCTGTCGATCATTTTATGTGAGCCAACGTGACAATAATCCTGTCCCTTCTGGTCACGCTGTTCAGTGCACTTCCTTATTCTCATCTCTCCGTGATAAACATTGCCAACATGTGAACCAAGAAGCTAATAAACGCATACGATTTACGGTGGCATATGGTTTGTGTGTGTTTTGCATGCGATTTATTTTCATATGAATAAAGAATGTTTTCAGTATACATGCTATAGCGAATTAGCTCAGAGGAGAAATATTAATAATTATTCATAACTCGTTATGATTATTCATTATGATTAATTATGAATATTTGAATCAGTTAATGAGATTAACCTGATGTGGCTACATTAACATTACCATCAATCAATCAATCAATCAATCAATCAATCAATCAATCAATCAATCAATCAATCAATCAATCAATCAATCAATCAATCAATCAATCAATCAATCAATCAATCAATCAATCAATCAATCATCCTGTGAATGCTCAGTATTGATTATTAATTAATTCTAAGGAAAGGATATTTTCATGGCCATAGAAAAATAGTTTTTCCTTTGTATTTACATAAGCACTTAACAAGACAACAAGATCAATAATTTAAGTGACAATTTGTTTGCAGGCAGGGAGTCAGGACCAAACATATATTGTGCACAAATTTTATTAACTAGATCATGGACAAGACTAAAACTAACATAAAACACATATCACACATACATGGTGTAATGAGGACTCAGGCAGAATGGGATCCATGTGCAGTTTATTAAATTAAACAATCTCAGTGTTCAAACAGGCATGGAATGAGAAATCAGGGAGAACAGCAATATCAGAGGCAAGACAGAAAGAGTGGTCATAACAGGCAATGGGTCAGGGCAGGCAGCAAACAATCAGAATCCACAGCCCAGGCAAGTAGTAATCAAGAGCAGTCAGCACAGAGTCAAAACACAGGCAAGGTAACAACAGGGGAAAATAACTCTCAGAAAGAGCAGCCCGGGGTAAACAAGACTTCACAATGAGTGACTGAGCAACCAGGGTTTAAATAGTCTATGTGATGAGGATCAGGTGTGCAGCAATCAGTCCCAGAATGTGGGTGCTAGGGAAATGGAGTCCAAATTAACCATTAGTACTCCGGAGAGAGAGACCTCCGGTGACCGACGGTGGAGGCAAAGTTAAAATGGTTGGAAGAACCGGGGAAGTCTAAAACCTGGGAGGAACCATCATTGATAAGATCCTTTGTCTGAACAAAGGGGTTTACTGTTTTACTAACTACACAACAATTTGTATTTCGTACGTTTCTTGCATTTAGCTTGAGCTGTAGAAGAGCGTCTGAGGTGAAATCGCAGGAGAAAGTCTTGATAGTTCGGTCTGAAGGTGTTGCAATCAATTTCTTCTGTGTTGACTGAAAAAGAAATTATGACCTTGCATGGTTGTTTCGACTCCGTCAAGGTTGAGGAAGTAGCACATGCCTTGAGGCGGCCATGTGGTGGTATTTAGTTTCCTGTCTCACACACACACACATGGCTTGATTTGTGTGTGTATGCCTTATCAGCCTGGCCTATTTGGTCGGCTGAGAGACATCCAAGGAGATGCGTTGTTTCAGTCCAGAGAGAGGAGAGGAAGAGAGAGGGCAGATCTGTGCATCTCTTCTTAAAAGCTTTTGGAAGAAATCCCACCTCATAGGGTCAGTGGCCAATCAAATTCAGGCTTTCGGAGGGAAAGTTTTATGATCCTTTGTCTCAAGCAAATAATTTGCAAATTGGTTGTTGATGAAGGAACTATTAAAGATTCTCGTAATACTAATATGTTGCACAGGTAGACATATCATATACACAATCATTCAGATCTTTAAATTGCAACTTCGTAGACACCAAACATGCCATACACATGATTTTCGTTAACCATAGTATGTGATTCTGAAACATAAATCCAACAGAGATGGAATTAATACATTGACCAAACCCTATAAAGAAAAATCATGAGATGGATATATGTTTATATATTTCTCAAGTGGCTATATGTGTTTAAGATGGTTTTATTTGTCCTTTTCAAAAAGACTGACAGTCTTATCTGATGGTAGCTCTGGGAACGGAGACCTTTTCTGCACTCTTGTAGGCCTTTTTGGGGGGATGGGTCCATAGACTCAGCCCGAATGAGCAATGTTGGGCCACCCTCCTGTGGGCTCACCACCTGCAGGAGGGATCATATGGGGCCGGTGTGTAGTGGATCGGTGACAGTCGAAGGTTAGGCCCCTGACGACCCGATCTCTGGACACAGAAACTGGCTTTAGGGACGTGGAATGTCACCTCGCTGGCAGGAGGTTGAGAGGTACCAGCTAGAGATAGTCGGGCTCACCTCCACGCACAGCTTGGGCTCTGGAACCACACGTCTTGAGAGAGGCTGGACTCTCTACCACTCTGGAGTTGCCCATGGTGAGAGGCGGCGGGCTGGAGTGGGTTTGCTTATAGCCCAGCTCAGCTGCCATGTGTTGGAGTTCACAATGAGAGGGTCGCTTCCCTACGCCTTCGGGTAGGGGATAGGTCTCTCACTGTCGTATGTGCCAGGGGCCAAACGGCAGTGCGGAGTACCCGGCCCTCATGGGGTTTCTGGGTGGGGTGCTGGAAAGTGCTCCAACTGGAGACTCCATCGTTCTACTGGGGGACGCACATGTGGGCAGTGACAGTGACACGTGGAGGGGTGTGATTGGGAGGAACAGCCCCCCTGATCTGAACCCGAGCGGTGTTCTGTTATTGGATTTCTGTGCTAGTCACTGCTTGTCCATAACAAACACCATGTTCAAGCATAAAGGTGATCGACTTTGTGGTCGTCTTATCTGACCTCTGGCCGTATGTCTTGGACACTCGGGTGAAGAGAGGGGCGGAGCTGTCAACTGATCACCACCTGGTGGTGAGTTGGATCCGATGGTGGGGGAGGAAGCTAGACAGACTCGGGAGACCCAAACGTACTGTGAGGGTCTGTTGGGAACGTTTGGCTGAGCCCCCTGTCAGAGAGATCTTCAACTCCCACCTCCGACAGAGCTTCGACCGGATCCCGAGGGAGTCTGGAGATATTGAGTCTGAGTGGACCATGTCCTCCACCTCCATTGTCGACGAGGCTGCTCTGAGCTGTGGCCATAATGTCTCCGGTGCCTGTCGAGGCGGAAATCCCTGAACCCGGTGGTGGACACCGGAAGTAAGGGATGCTGTCAAGCTGAAGAAGGAGTCCTATTGGGCCTGGTTGGCTTGAGGGACTCCTGAAGAAGCTGACAGGTACAGGCAGACCAAGCAGACTGCATCCCGGTTAGTTGTGGAGGCAAAAAAATCGGGCCTGGGAGGAGTTTGGTGAGGCCATGGAGAAAGACTATCGGTTGGCCTCGAAGAGATTCTGGCAAACCGTTCGCTGCCTCAGGAGGGGGAAGCAGTGCCCTACCAACACTGTTTACAGTGGAGATGGGCAGTTGTTGACCTCAACTGGGGATATCGTAGGACGGTGGAAGGAATACTTCGAGGATCTCCTCAATCCCACCAACACAATCTTCCACTGAGGAAGCAGTGGCTGAGGGCTCAGAGGTGGATTCGTTCATCACCCGGGCTGAAGTCATCAAGGTGTAATGTCCATCCGTTAGCTCAAGAATGGAATCTAACGGTCGAAGGACTTCTGCGTGTAAGCCTTTTCAGCATTTCTGTTCACTTCACTTAATTTATGGTTATCAAATTTTAAATCTGACTCCATGAATAATTTTATCTGACTCCAATTCTTTGTAACTTAGTTACATTCGTTACATTTGTAACTTAACAGCTGATCATAAGTTTAGTTGTGATTTAATTTAGATCGTTGATTTCTCTTAGTATCTCTTAATTTCAAATACTCATTCCTCCATGGGACCCGGAGTCGCTCAGAGGATAATGCTTGTGATTAATTACATTACCTCACAGGCGCAAATTAGTCAGTTCTGATATTACAGAGGATTGCAGAGTGAACTATTTTACCTTTAAGTGAGTCGCACATGCTTACTCATAACAGAAAGTGTAATTTTAGCAATAGTCACGAGAGCTGCAACTTGTTAATAACAGTGACAGTCAGAAATCAGATTGCCCCTCATGCTTAGTGCCATGCTCCGGTCATGGGGTCCTCGGTATGAATCTACCCTGACAGAAAGATTTACGGAAACTCCTACAAACTCCTCATGTGACACTACTACAAAAAATGATTTCAGAAAGATGCAGAAAAAATCAAGATTAACATTTATTTTGGCCAGACAGAACTTAAACATCATAATTAAACATGAATCCATGGTACACAACTTTCAGCATAAAAATATAAAATACAATTACCAAGTAATATGAAAATAGTTTCAAAGAGTCATATACATACAGTGTGTGTGTGAGTGCCTCTTAGGACACTGACACAACACTGCATAGGGGCTTTGGCTACAGAATGTTCCCAAATGGCAGCTCTGCTACCCTTCCCTAAATACCCAGACCAGAACAAAGGGTTGTAAATATTTGCAACACAAACACCTAGTTTGGGGGAGAGGAACTGATATCTTTGAAGAGACCACTCAAAAAAGGAGAACACAATTCTCATATGTTTCAATCTTTCTCACCCTACCAGTGACTACAGTGAAGTTGAGACCATTTTACCAATCGCACTGTGACCTTTAAAAAGACACCAGACATGAAAGGGATAAAACAATAGATTCAC
Organism: Paracanthobrama guichenoti; assembly: GCA_018749465.1. Taxonomy (NCBI): domain Eukaryota; kingdom Metazoa; phylum Chordata; class Actinopteri; order Cypriniformes; family Gobionidae; genus Paracanthobrama; species Paracanthobrama guichenoti. Next base: position 27,144,419 of record CM031943.1, read on the forward strand.
AAGATAAATCATCTGTAGTATATCTGCTAGTATAAAGGGTGGCTTGCCCACTTCAGGTTGGTGGAGAGTTTCTGCCTCAGGTGGAGTTCAGGTATCTTGGGGTCTTGTTCACGAGTGAGGGAAGGATGGAATGGGAGATTGACAGACGGATCGGTGCAGCTTCTGCAGTAATGCTGTCGATGTATCTGTCTGTCGTGGTAAAAAAGGAGCTGATCTGTAAGGCAAAGCTCTCAATTTACCGGTCAATCTACGTTCTTACTTTTACCTTTGGTCATGAGCTGTGGGTCATGACCGAAAGGACAAGATCCCGGATACAGGCGGCCGAAATGAGCTTTCTCTGCAGGGTGGCTGGGCGCTCCCTTAGAGATAAGTTGAGAAGCTCAGTTACTCGGGAGGAGCTCAGAGTAGAGCCGTTGCTCCTCCACATCGAGAGGAGCCAGTTGAGGTGGCTCTGGCATCTATTTCGGATGCCTCTTGGATGCCTTCCCGGAGGTGTTCCGGGCTGGAGGGATTATGTCTCCCGGTTGGCCTGGGAACACCTCGGGGTTCCCCCGGAAGAGCTGGAGGAAGTGGCTAGGGAGAGGGAAGTCTGGGCGTCTCTGCTTAGACTGTTGCCCCTGCAACCTGGCCCTGGATAAGTGGAAGATAATGGATGGATGGATGGATGGATGGGTCCATAGACCTTCAGACTGAGTTCTAAAGATTATTTGTTAAGTTGGACAAATAATTGTTTCTGATTTGTCTCAGTCATTATAATGCTAAGCAGGTGTAGTGATTAGCTTCATATAACATGCTAAATATAACATTTTAACATCATTGAAACACTGAAACCCACATTATATCACAATCGGAAGTAAATTCAAACTGGAATTAAAGTGTATATATTGTGGTATGTAGCTTGATGTTAACTGTAGCTCTAATGCACCTGTCATGCCAGGAGCTATATTCTAGTTCACGATCTGTTTCACATAAGGTACCAAAAGCATGCTTTTTTTGTTCGTTTGTTTGCTAGAAAGACTTCAGATAGTAGGTTTTAATGTAAAGTGGGAGGAATGTGGGGTTGATGGGCAATCCAGAATGCCTGAATAGGCTATAATGGCTGAATACAAACAAAATAATTACTATAAAAGATTGAGGATTACGTCATTCATGACAGACATGTGAAGTTCATTGAGTGAAAACAATAGAGTATGAATTGAGCAGTTAGAAGACTGCAAGTATGTGTTTTACATTAAGTGCCAATGACATAATGATTAGTATATATTAGCCTTCACTAAAAACTTGCATGACATGCCATACAATATGTTTCATAAAATGCATCATTTTAGAGATTTCATCCTCAGATTTGAAATGAAGCATGACCACACTTGTGGCTTCACTTTAGTTGTGGTTATAAGTTGTTATACTACATTCACATAATATTTTTATACATTTAAATATATATTCTTAATATTTTGTTTGTTTGTTTTAATGTTTGAGTCTATATATCTCCATATTAATAACAGTCTGGGTAATTCTGAGTCTTGAACTGTAAACTCTGAAGTGTTGGCTTTCTAGATATGTTACTTATATGTCTATTCAGAAAGACTTATGAGCAGCAGCCCTTTTATTTTGGGTATGCCAAAATGCCCCACTTGCTAAAATGGGGGGTGACAGGCAAGGGGTTAAGAACAAATGAGAGATTATTTACAGTCTGATGGTCATAATGTGTATGTAGATGATCGGACTGTGTGTCTGTAGGTTGTCTGGCTGTATGGTGACAGAGGAAGGCTGTGGTTATGTGTCTTCAGCTCTGAGTTCAAACCCCTCACACCTGAGAGAGCTGGATATGAGTAACAATGACTTGCAGGATTCAGGAGTGAAGATTATTTCTGAAGGACTGAAGAGCCCAAACTGTCAGCTGCAGATACTGAGGTATTAAGAACATATGAGAGATTATCTACAGTTTGACGGTCATAATGTGGATGTGTGTCTGTAGATGATCTGACTGTGTATCTGTAGGTTGTCTGGCTGTATGGTGACAAAGAAAGGCTGTGGTTATGTGTCTTCAGCTCAGAGTTCAAACCCCTCACTCCTGAGAGAGCTGGATCTGAGCTACAATCACCCAGGAGATTCAGGAGTGAAGGTGCTCTATGACAAACTGAAGGATCCAAACTGCTCACTGCAGATACTCAAGTATGTGGGGCAATAAGAGGCCTGGTTTACACTTGGCATTAAGATATACATCAGGTGATCTGATCAAAAGTTGGTTACTCTCATTTGGATGTAGTTATTATTAAAGGGGTCATTTGATGCTATTTTATTTTAAAGTGTATTATTTTGTTTATTGGGTGTAATAGTGAAGTCAAGTTGTCACCTTTTTATATAGTGTTATTTACAGTACATACTGTTTCAAAGCAGCTTTATAGTGGTAAAAAAATAATGGCAATAAAAGGAAAATAATAGTTCATTTATCTATACAGCTGCTATGGAGAAAACAATGATGTCATCATCCAGCTCAGTTCAGTTCTCACACAACATGTAAAAGTTGTAGCGATTTCTTCTTTGATGTAACAAATTTGTGTCCTGAAGTGACAACATAAAATACAATTTAAAAAACATACTGAAGTGTATATTTCTAATTTATTTAAGACTGTAGGAAGCTGGGATAAAAAATGTGCTGCAGCTCTGTAAAATGTAAAAGATAACTTTTGGGTTGTACTGCTCAGGAAGTGCATTATAAATACATTTTTACCACCGATTCCTGAATTCATTAATTTTCACAACGCTAAACAAAGGGGTTTTGCTTTTGTATCCAAACACACAGCATCTCCACAACATGGTGACAACACAATTCACTGAAGCCTTGCTTTCTTTCTTAGCATAATGCTGCCCAAAAAGCATATGCAAATATTATGCTAATATTTCATTTTTGACAGATTACTTTCCACATGTTTGTGGAAGTAATATCTGGACTTGGATGGAGGTGTTTTTGGCAGGTCTGGATCAGTGTCCTCTGTTAGACAGAATACATCCTTTTGTGGGAGACTATGAGCTTTGTAATGTTGCAGAGTAATTGCAAACAAGCTCTAATGTTTGCAAGAACTTAAGAAAAACACAACCAAAACCATAAAGGCAAAAACAATGTTACTATTTGCAATAAAGGAATAAGCAAAACAAAATAACAGGACAAGTTAATGAATACAAAGCAACTTAACAAATGCAAAGCAAATGAATAAATACAAAGCAAATTAACAAAATGTAAAACAAATTAACAAATGCAAAGCCAGCGTTACCAAATATAAAGCAAAATAAATTAAGCCAAAACATGCGGATGCAAAACATGCATTTAACGAATGAAAAGCAAATGTTACTAAATACAGAAAGAAAGAAAACAAAAATAAAGACACAACAAAATAGAAACAAAACAAATACACAAGAAAAATTAATGAATGCAACTCAAATTATTAAACTAAATTAAATTAAAGCAAAACAGCAGTGTTGAAGGTGCAAGCCATGCTGAAGTCAAGATGTTGCAAGATGCAAACTGGAAGCAAAACAGGCACGCTCACAGAATGGTTTAAACTCCTAAAACACACAAAAGAATTATAGCCAAGTTACCTTTATGAGGGCCAAAGGGAAGGAAGTAGAAGTGGGTTATATGTACCGAATCGTGCAAAACACATCATCTATCTGGCAACCACCTCCTTATTCGATCACATGCATACGGCAGAATTCACCCACAAAGGCATCACATGCAGTTCAGCAAGTACAGCGGAACGCAACTGCAAAGCAAATGGTTGTTGACCATCCGTGGGTGCAACAAACACTCAACTGAACGCCAGCCTAACCAAAATTACTATTAGCAGACAAACAAATTATTTAAAAGGACTTTTAGCATCTACCACATGGAAAGCCACGAAGAAAACACCCATACATTCACGCAATCCAACGAGACGCCGGAAGTGCGATCAGCAGAGTATGACGCAACACCTGTTTACCATACCTCACGCCTTATATACACTCCATCGCAAATGTTACCTAGGGGCCGTGGTCAAAGCACTGCACTTCACCACACTAGGAAGACTGTTCCAGAGTTTAGGTGCTAAATAGGAAAAGGATCGACCGCCTGCAGTTGATTTTGATATTCTAGGTAGTATCAACTGGCCAGAATTTTGAGACCACAATAGACGTGATGGAGTATAATGTGTTAAGAGCTCGCTCAAGTACTGGGGAGCTAAACCATTTAGTGCTTTGTAAGTAATAAGCAAGATTTTAAAATGTGTATGATGTTTAATAGGGAGCCAGTGCAGTGTTGACAGAACTGGGCTAATATGATCATACTTCCTGGTTCTTTTGGATCTAAATCCTCTGCAGAGGTCAGAGCTGATCCATTGCTTGTGAACGAGTTAAACTCTTTCTACGCCCGCTTTGATTGTAATCGTGGCAGCGCGACTCCGCCAAGTGACATGTCAGAGGGAATCACTCAGAGCAGCAACAACCACGTGATCTCTGTCTCGGAGGATGAAGTTCGGAGGGCACTCAAGCGTGTGGACGTCAGGAAAGCTGCCGGGCCGGATGGTATTTCAGGCCGTGTTCTGCGGTCCTGTGCTGATCAGCTTGCCGGGTTGTTTACATCTATCTTTAATGAGTCCCTCGCTATATCTGTGGTCCCCACCTCCTTCAAAAAATCCACCATCATCCCTGTCCCTAAGAACAGTAAACCCTCTTGCCTAAATGACTATCGTCCAGTGGCTCTCACGTCTATAGTCATGAAGGTCTTTGAGAGACTCATTAAAAACACCATTTGCTCCTTCATTCCTGACACTTTGGACCCTCTTCAGTTTGCCTATCGTCCCAATAGATCGACTGAAGATGCCATCTCTCATGTCCTCCACTCCTCCCTCACTCACATCCACAGCAAAAGTGGGAACTATGTAAGGCTGCTATTTATTGACTATAGCTCAGCCTTTAACACCATAGTTCCCATTAAGCTAACTGCCAAACTCCTGGATCTCGGCCTGAATTCTTCTCTCTGCCACTGGATTGAAGACTTCCTCACTGGCAGGCCTCAGGTGGTGAGAGCAGGCCAGTCCACCTCCACCTCCATCACCCTGAATGTGGGAGCTCCACAGGGCTGTGTCCTGAGTCCCCTGCTCTACTCTCTCTACACGCATGACTGTTTGTTCACACACAGCTCCACCTCTATCATCAAATTTGCTGATGATACTGTTGTCCTGGGCCTCATTTCCAACAACAATGAGACGGCATACTTGGATGAGGTGGAGCATCTAACATCATGGTGCCAGGACAACTGTCTCTCTCTGAATGTTGGCAAGACCAAAGAAATGATTGTGGACTTCAGGAAGAGACAGCAATGGACATACTCCCCCTCATGATCAGTGGGTCACCAGTAGAGAGAGTGAGCAGCTTCAAGTACCTGGGTGTAAACATCTCCGAGGACCTGACCTGGACTGCTCACATTCAGACACAGGTGAAAAAAGCCAGGCAAAGACTGTACCACCTGCGCCAGCTGAGGAAATTCAGGGTTTCACCAGCTATCCTGAAAACTTTCTATTTCGGGGCGATAGAAAGTGTATTAACTCAGTGCATCACAGCGTGGTATGGGAACAGCACCAGTCATGACTGCAAAGCCCTGCAAAGAGTCGTGCGCGCTATCCGAGCGTATCTCAGGGTCAGCTCTCCGTCTCTGCAGGACGTCTACACCAAACGCTGCAAAGGTAGAGCTACTAAGATCATCAAGGACTCTAATCACCCTGCAAACCCTCATTTCACGCTGCTGCCATCTGGTAGCGCTTCCGAAGCCTGATGGCCAAAACTGAGAGACTCAGGAGGAGTTTCTTCCCCAGGCCATCAGACTCCTGAACTCAGTCACTTAACATCACGTGACTTCACTTCAGGATAAACATCGATACACTGACATTGCACTGCACTTTCTGTTCTCGTTGTTACTGTGTAACAACCTGTTATAAACCTGTTTGCACATTATACTCTTTATACATTTGTTAACCACATATTTATAAGTCTATAGTTTACTCACTGCACAGTTTATTTCACTTATTTTATTCCACTTCTTTATTTTTATTTTTATTTTTTCTACTTGACTTGATTTATTTATAATTCTACAGTACTATAAAAGTACTATATAAAAAAGTACTATAAAAGTACTATATATATATATATATATATATATATATATATATATATATATATATATATATATATATATATATATATATATATATTTTTTTTTTTTTTTATTCTATTTCTATTATAATTTCCTCCTTGTGTTTTTAACTGTGAATTTGCACTGTCCATGGAGCGGACCTGTTTACATTTCACTGCCGGTTGTATATTCTGTATATAACTGTGTATGTGACAAATAAAACTCTTGAATCTTGAATCTCTTGAACTCGAGCTGCTGCGTTTTGGACCAGCTGGAGTTTGTTTATTAAGCGAGCAGGGCAACCACCCAGTAATGCATTACAATAATCTAGCCTTGAGGTCATGAACGCATTCAGCATTTTGCATTGAAAGCATGTGCAGTAATTTAGATATATTTTTAAGATGGTAGAATGCAGTTTTATAGATGCTAGAAACGTGGCTTTCAAATGAAAGATTGGTATCAAAGAGCACACCCAGGTTCCTCACTGACGACGAGGACTTGACAGAGCAATCATCAAGTGTTAGACAGTATTCTAGGTTACTACTTGTGGAGTTTTTTTGTCCAATAATTAAAAAATATTTTTTTCTGAATTAAGTTGCAGGAAATTAATAGTTAATAAAAAAATGTTTATATCACTTATGCATTCCTTTAATCTTGTGAATTGGTAAGTTTCATTAGGGTGTGAAGAAATATAGAGCTGAGTATCATCAGCATAACAATGAAAACTAACGCCATACTTCCTAATGATATTTCCTAAGGGTAGCATGTACAGGGTGAAGAGCAACAGTCCTAGCACTGAGCCTTGCGGTACTCCATACTGAATTTAATCGGTGTGACATCTCATGTACGCGCAGTCACTGCTGACTTGCCTTCGTCAGTTCAAGGGCAAGAGTGCGGTTCCACTTAAGTTATTTCAGAGGCTCCTGGGGCATATGGCATCCGCAGCCGCGGTAACGCTGATCAGACTGCTTCATATGACACCGCTTCAGCACTGGCCTCGCGATCGAGTCCCGAGATGGGCATGGCAACAGTGCACACTCTGGGTCCCAGTCACTCGGGCCTGCCGTCAAACCTTCACCCCGTGGTTGAACCTCACTTTTCTACGGGCCGACGTTCCCTTAGAATGAATTTCCAGGCATGTTGTTGTATCAACAGATGCCTCTGCCACGGGTTGGGGTGCCATGTGCAATGGACATTAGGAGCCCTCATTCTGTCAGTAACTTACGTAACTCGTAGTGTACTGACTGAAAGGGAATGTCTCGGTTACCTATGTAACCCTTGTTCCCTGAAGGAAGGGAGCGGAGATGTTACATCCCCATACCACAACCGCTGTACCACCGGGACGCTCAGCCTCGGCTCCTCAGCAGGTAAACATAATCCAGTCGAACATAATTCGACTGGATTCTAAGTGAAACCGCCATTCCGTCAGTAACTAACGTAACGTCTCCGTTCCTTTCCTTCAGTGAACAAGGGTTACATATGTAACCAAGACTTTTTTTAATGTATTTTATGTTCCACAGAAGAAAGTAAAGCTGGGCTCAGGCTAGGAGTTTTTAAATCCGAACCGATTATGAAATCTAGTGGCATCACTCGCATAAGGAGAATCTTAACAGATTTTTTCTCTCAAATCTCAAACATACACACACTACAAGATATTATCATTTTTGCGCATGCCAGGAGGAGCACCTCACATGATCTCATGGGGAAGCGGATGTAAACATGTACATAGCAGATCGGCATTTATGTCTCAACAGGTAATATTTATATTTGCGAGCAGCTTTCTACACTCACCCGGTGTGTGTAGAACACGATTTCTCCTCAGCTCTTCTCTTTGTCCGTACGGTTGTGTCATGTTTTTGATGATACGTTATACAAATAGACGTGTTGTTGCAACTCTTCCACACTCCGTTCCGCCATCTCCACTGTTCAACGGACCCACACACAGCGGCTTTTACTTCTCTCATTGGCTATTGTAAAAGAACTAACGTAATAATCCCTATTTAAAATTCTAATTATCAAACATTATTTATATGATCAGGGCATCCCCGATTTGTGTGAGAGCAGATAGAGAGGTGCAAGATTCGATCTGTGAATGCCTTACATCACCAGATAATCTGCGCCAAACATCGGAACCGATTTTTCTCCAATTCTCGGGAAGAGAAAATCAGGCACAATTCGGCCTACAACTCCTCTAGTCTGAGCCCAGCTTAAGTCATTCAGGTTTGGAACAATACCAGGATAAATTATTGATAATTTTTGGGTGAACTAAGACCATGTGTGTGTGTGTGTGTGTGTGTGTGTGTGTGTGTGTGTGTGTGTGTTTCTTTTCTTTTTTGTCTTACCTTTATAAAATGAATTTTATACCTGTTTGTGTTTTCTAGTGTGGATCATTGTGGAGAGTTCAGAATTACAACAGGACTACACAAATGTAGGTATTCCAACTTTGTGAATATTCATAGCAAATTCTGATGACATGAGTCTGAACCAATGAAATGTGATTTTTAAACTCATGCGGATGTAAACAAAGATTTTACTGACTGTCGGATCAGAAGCACACACACAAAGACACTTCACAGCGCATGATCCTGATACACACACACACACACACACACTATACTATCTCACAGGTAAGTTTTTCAAGGTTGCCTGGAGAGGGCAGGTATCCAAAGCACATCCAAAGTCTGTGTGTGTCTGCTTGTCATCATTTTTGTGCTCATGTTTGTAAAAAATAAATACAAATCTTCTAACTGATTGTTATAATACTGCAGGATCTCATGCTTCAGTAACAAAGGATTAGTAGTGTAAATGTATTAATAGCACAACACAATTTTTAGAATCAAACGACATCAGGCAATTTCATGATGATTATAAAACCATCAACAGGTAACCATCATCATCTTGTCATTTCTCTTTAGCTTCCTTTACTATAGCAAACGTGTTTTACAAACACACTGTCACAGCAGCCCAAAACAGACAAACATATAATAAGAGTTAAGAACCCAACTAATGGAAACACTGATCACTGTTATGGTGTCTCCAAGGTTTTTTTTTCTCAATTCTGGCCCTGAAGGAGTTTTGGTTCCTTGCCACCGTTGCCTCTGGCTTTTGGCTTGCTCAGTTGGGGACTCCTAAATCTCATCTATATTCCCGATCTGCCCGCATTGACACTATATGATACTTGAAATTAGCTGGATAACATCACCGTTTCACCAGAACGGCTGCATAGCTGAATCAAATTCTGTTGCATTATTTTCCTGTTAACACTGTGAAGCTGCTTTGAAACAATTGGACTTGTAAAAAGTGCTGTATAAATAAAGGTGATTTGATTTGACTTCAAATGAAACACATTAGAGTTAAACCTCAATTTTAAATAAGAATTCTCAATAAGAGCTTCTGTAGATGTCTGACAGAAATAAATAGTCTGGTAGTAATGTGTGAAGCTGCTAATGCTGTTTGTGGAGTTGTTTAATCCTCCTCTGCTGAGATCTTCAGATAGTCTTCTTTTAGTTGATTTCATCTAAGGCTGACATGTGTCATTGCTATGGCCTGCTTGTGACCCAGATCTGGCAAATAGGAGTGGGCCACCCAAGGGCCGTCATTCCACGCAGCATGTGGGCCAGATTAGTATTCCACATGTGCCAGATCTGGGATGGATCTGGGGCAGCACAATTTTTTTATGTGGGTAGTGATTTGATGTTGATTTGTGCCATTTAATGAAATGTTTCTCTCTTCTTGTGTTCAGATGCTTGTGATCTCACACTGGATCCAAACACAGCACACACTCAACTCATTCTGTCTGATGAGAACAGGAAGATCACACGTGTGAAAGAGCATCAGCCGTATCCTGATCATCCAGAGAGGTTTGATGAGCATCCTCAGGTTCTGTGTGGAGAGAGTCTGACTGGACGCTGTTACTGGGAGGTTGATTGGAGCGGAGATAGAACTGGTATATCAGTGACCTATAAAGGAATCAGCAGGAAGGGAGTGAGTGATGACTGTGTGTTTGGATACAATGACAAATCCTGGACTCTGTGGTGCTCTGATGACGAATTCTCTGTCTGGCACAATAAGAACTGGACTGATATTCCTGCTGTCCGTTCATCCTCTAAGAGAGCAGGAGTGTATCTGGACTGGTCGGCCGGCACTCTGTCCTTCTACAGCGTCTCTGACACACACACACTCAAACACTTACACACACTCAACACCACATTCACTGAACCCCTCTATGCTGGATTTAGGGTTTATTTTGGATTTGGGAATTATTGCTCTTCAGTGTCTCTGTGTGACATTAAACAGCGTCCTGTGAGAAACAACAGTGATACACACACAACCAGGTGAGTGAAATATACTGTGTGTTAGTGAAGGATTTTTCCAGACTGACACTAATAGTTCAATCCTCTGTTCTTCATACATCACTAAACACTAGAGTGTGCTATATCTTTTAAAGTGATTGGACCTATGATGTTCGTACAGCAGACAAAAAAGCGGGCCAAAAATCCCATTGACTTACAATGGCTGAATGTTTGTGATTTTGAATTTAACGGCCATTTTCACACACGCACACACACAGGACCTTAGAACCATAGATAACCACACCCTAACAACCGTTTAGAGCACCCTAGCAACTGTATTGCAACATAAAGAAGTCATATCTCAGCTCCACAACATTGTACAAACATGGTGGTTGGCTCTATTTCAGCCACATGCATCACAGTAGAATCTGCCCAGTGCTGACTTTTGCAAGCACCACTCACATTTTCTTCAGGAAATGCACATTCTAGTTCTTCTTATTCTTCTTAATCTCCTCCTAGAGCTTTAAATCTACAACCACCAAACTCGGCTCAGAACTTCAGACTGTTCTGACTCGAGTTGCTGATCAAAACTCAGAAACTCAGATTTTATTGATGGAGTGTTCAAATAGCCAAGATTGTTCAAACTTCCTGTCAAAACTCAAATCTAAACACACTGAAGCCCATTAGATTCCATTAAACTAAATTTAGACTCATAGCGTGGGTTGCACCAACAAGGACTAATCTTAAATCTAGACACTGATCTATGTAGAGAACTGGATTGATCATTGTGACGTCATATTGGTATTCCCTAGTAACATGTATTTTTGAATCATGACTCGTTGATTTTGGTCGATAATCGATTTAAAATGCTAAGAATTGAATTAATCGTGATTCGATAGTGATTCAGTGCTTTAAAATAAACATTAGATTATACTACATGCATGAATGAATGGAGACGTTGCGCCATCATCCGTGCCCTCACAGCTCTCCTTCACACAGACCGCACTCTTTAACACCTTCACTGGATTGCGCTCGCACTCCGTCCGTCGCTCTCACTGACACGTTTGAGCGTTTGAGCTCTCTTCAGGACAGCCACTGTGATCACATGAGCAGATGACCGCTCTCTATCGGGACAGGGATAGTTCTGAGTCAAACCGCTCAAGCCATTGATAACTGCCAGGTCACCGCAGTCACTACTGTTGAAATAAAACACTTTCATTGCGTGGCAACGTCACCGTTATTTTATATCAAATAAAATACTGAAGTTTTACGGAAATAGGTCATACAGTACCTGAGCAGTTGAAGTAAAACCCCACTTATTCAAGGATGCACATTTATTGCATGGACGGAGCAAACACTGTAAGTGTCTAAAATGCATATGCACAGTTCTGATGAATGATAAATGAAGTTTAACTTAATGTCATTTAACTGAATATATGAAGGAATCTTCTGAAGTAACTACAACATTACCAACACCGAAATAAGAGTGCGTGGTTTATCTGTCAAAACTATCTTGTCTTGAAAACAAACTTACTGATCTACTATATAAACGTATTATTATTGTTCATCTGAGACTAAACTGTTAGACTACTAAACTAAAACTGAAACTATTTCAATCTGAAAACCTTCAAACTTAAAGCTTTAAAACTACTTTAAACTTTCTGGCTAGGCTTTTTCAAGCCAACTTAAAGTTTTGCTACAAACTTTTTTTAATCTAGTTTGCCATTAATTTTCTGTAATCTTCTAGCTGTAGTGTGAGCTTCTTTTCTATTAATATGCCTGCAGGCGAGGAATAAGACACAAATAGTCAAATTGACTCCGTATTTCTTGATCTATTCCAGCACTCCCTCAATCACAGTCAAGCTCAATGAACTGTAGACAGTTGTGTTGTGAGCACAAAAACAGTCCAGTTCTTTATAGTCTAATTCATTTATTATGTTTGGATAATGAACACTTCTGTCCACCCCAGACTGCTTGCTGGCCTTTGTCTGGCCACCACTGTGAAAATATCCCACTTCACCACAGTTAAAAACACTGATTTATTGAATACTTGAGACATTATTCAACTTGAGCTTATTGATGGAGAATATAGAGTTCATGTCCACTAGTTAAACATAGAGCCTACATAAAAATAACTTGACAATGATGTGTGAAAACCATCTAATTCGTTAATTTTGTCTTCTCCTGGTTCTTCACAGGTTCTCTGAGTCCAAACCTTCTGGGCTCAATATTCACCCACTGCTGAACTGCCAGTCTTGTGTCCATATCACTGATTCTGATCAGTGGGTTCAGATTGAGCCATCAGCCTCTATAGATGAAGGAGGGTCAAAGTTCAGGGTCAGCACTGACCCAGGCCGTTACGAGTGTGTCAGGACCAGAATGCGATGGGTCTGTGACTGTGACGTCACCCTTCAGTACCGTACTGTAGTCGGACACTTCCTCAACGCAGAGCTGGAGAGGCTGCAGAGCAACCGGATCGCTCCAGTGATGGACGTGACGGTGATCTCAGGGAAACTGGAGGAAGTTCATCTGCCCCATTATGCCTGTTTAGGAGAGTCTGACCCCTCTCTCAAAGATGCTGTGAAACTCCTCACCGTAAAAGACGAGGGAATAACCACAGAACCTGTGCAGTTGACCCGATTCCATGCCAAGATTGTCCAACCATCCTTCTCTCTGAAAACATTGATTATAAGTTGGATAATGCGAGTGGATGAACACTGTGATCTCCTTCTCTACATGCCTTCTAAAGATCCTCTCATTCTACATGTCTACATTTTTCCATTTGATGAGTGTGCAAAAGAAAAAGTTGAGAAGAGTGAAAAATCAAGTCACCAAATCAACCATCCCAGACCTGACATGCCAATTCAGATGAAAACGCCACACATTCTTGATGTTCCTGGAGCCACTATCCATCCCAAAGAAGGGATCACATTTAGAAGAGAAACTCCCCCAAACTTCTTCAAGGTCAATACACGTCTGGAGAATGATCTTCAAATGACTCTTATCAGAAAGGAGGATAAGGCAGTGGCCTGGACTGCAACAATTAAGAAAAATGAACTTGATCTGATTCATCCTAAGAGAGACGAGCCGCATCTGAATAGTATGGCAGGTAAAGCACAATTTTTGATAACCATTGGCCAGATCTCATTCAGGGGGTTAGAACTGTCCATATCATTGCAGATAAACAGCAGGAACTAATTCATGAGGAACAATATTCAGAAATTACACAGTTTAACCAGTCAGGAGAGCATGAGAAAGATCTGTGACATTATACGCACACACAGAGATGCTGTGAAAGATAAATTAGTCAGAACGCAGGCTTACCATTGGCCAATGCTGTTCATGTGAGCACCATGACGCATGCATGTGATGCTGATGCAGGAGCAGGAGACAGCCAATAGTGAGCCGCCATTCTGCCGTAGAACTCGGAAGTGTTGCACTGTTTACACCACGTCAACTGCGTAAGATTCTGACACACACAAGAAGAAATTGTTGAATAAAGTTGTTTTTTTTGTTTTGTCGTTGCTTCATAACATTAAGGTTGAACCACTGGAGTCATATGGAGTATTTTTTACTTCCTTTCTGGATCTTGAAAGTGTTAATTACATTGCTGTCTATAGAGGAGTCAGAAAGCTCTCATATTTCATCAAAAATATCTGTTCCGAAGAAAAACGAAGGTCTTACAGGTTTGGAACCACATGAGGGTGAGGAATCGCTTTGAATTGTCTTTTTGAATCGCCATTGTCTTATCGGTCAGTTCCTCACTCTCGTGATGAATGAGATCTGACTCCTGCTGCTGGTCTGTGCTGCGACTCTCTTTTGGCTCACGCTGCATTAAGCAGACATGTTCAGTGTTTAAGAGATTCAATTTCAAGAGAGATTCAAGATTCAAGAGATTCAAGAGTTTTATTTGTCACATACACAGTTATATACAGAATATACAACCGGCAGTGAAATGTAAACAGGTCTGCTCCATGGACAGTGCAAATTCACAGTTAAAAACACAAGGAGGAAATTATAATAGAAATAGAATAAAAAAGTACTATATATATATATATATATATATATATATATATATATATATATATATATATATATATATATATATATATATATATCTGTAGAATAATAAATAATCAAGTCAAGTAGAAGAAAAAAAAAAAAAAAAATAAGAATAAAGAAGTGGAATGAAATAATTGAAGTAGACTGTGCAGTGAGTAAACTGTAGACTTATAAATATGTGGTTAACAAATGTATAAAGAGTATAATGTGCAAACAGGTTTATAACAGGTTGTTACACAGTAACAACGAGAACAGAAAGTGCAGTGCAATGACAGTATGTATATCCTGAAGTGAAGTCACATGATGTTAAGTGACTGAGTTCAGGAGTCTGATGGCCTGGGGGAAGAAGCTCCTCCTGAGTCTCTCAGTTTTGGCCCTCAGGCTTCGGAAGCGCTTACCAGATGGCAGCAGCGTGAAATGAGGGTTTGCAGGGTGATTAGAGTCCTTGATGATCTTAGTAGCTCTACCTTTGCAGCGTTTGGTGTAGACTTCCTCCAGAGACGGGAGAGCTGACCCTGAGATATGCTCGGATAAGCGCACGACTCTTTGCAGGGCTTTGCGATCATGACTGGTGCTGTTCCCATACCACGCTGTGATGCACTGAGTTAATACACTTTCTATCGCCCCTAAATAGAAAGTTTTCTGGATAGCTGGTGAAACCCTGAATTTCTTCAGCTGGCGCAGGTGGTACAGTCTTTGCCTGGCTTTTTTCACCTGTGTCTGAATGTGAGCAGTCCAGGTCAGGTCCTCGGAGATGTTTACACCCAGGTACTCTCTACTGGTGACCCGCTGATCATGAGGGGGGAGTATGTCCGATGCTGTCTCTTCCTGAAGTCCACAATCATTTCTTTGGTCTTGCCAACATTCAGAGAGAGACAGTTGTCCTGGCACCATGATGTTAGATGCTCCACCTCATCCAAGTATGCCATCTCATTGTTGTTGGAAATGAGGCCCAGGACAACAGTATCATCAGCAAATTTGATGATAGAGGTGGAGCTGTGTGTGGACAAACAGTCGTGTGTAGAGCGAGTAGAGCAGGGGACTCAGGACACAGCCCTGTGGAGCTCCCACACTCAGGGTGATGGAGGAGGAGGTGGACTGGCCTATTCTCACCACCTGAGGCCTGCCAGTGAGGAAGTCCTCAATCCAGTGGCAGGGAGAAGGATTCAGGCCGAGATCCAGGAGTTTGGAGGTTAGCTTGATGGGAACTATGGTGTTAAAGGCTGAGCTATAGTCAATAAATAGCAGCCTTACGTAGTTCCCACTTTTGCTGTTGATGTGAGTGAGGGAGGAGTGGAGGACATGAGAGATGGCATCTTCAGTCGATCTATTGGGACGATAGGCAAACTGGAGAGGGTCCAAAGTGTCAGGAATGAAGGCGCAAATGGTGTTTTTAATGAGTCTCTCAAAGACCTTCATGACTATAGACGTGAGAGCCACTGGATGATAGTCATTTAGGTAAGAGGGTTTACTGTTCTTAGGGACAGGGATGATGGTGGATTTTTTGAAGGAGGTGGGGACCACAGATGTAGCGAGGGACTCCCCTCCCTATCTATTAAAGATAGATGTAAACAACCCGGAGAGCTGATCAGCACAGGACCGCAGAACACGACCTGAAATACCATCCGGCACGGCAGCTTTCCTGACGTCCACACGCTTGAGTGCTCTCCGAACTTCATCCTCCGAGACAGAGATCACGTGATTGTTGCTGCTCTGAGTGATTCCCTCTGACGCGCCACTTGGCGGAGTCGCGTTGCCGCGGTTACAGTCAAAGCGAGCGTAGAAAGAGTTTAACTCATTCACAAGCGACGGATCAGCGCTCACCTCTGCAGAGGATTTAGATCCAAACGAGCAGATGGACCTCAGACCCTGCCACATGCACCGCAAGTCGTTGAGTTGGAAATGAGACTCCACTCGGTCTTTGTAACGGAGTTTTGCGGCTTTAACTGCACGTCTGAGAGCATAACAGGATGATTAGTATTCAGTCATGTTCCCTGAAAGGAGACCGGCGTTGTAAGCGGCAGTGCGTGTGTTCACTGCAGCGCGGATTGAATTGTCCACCCACGGTTTCTGATTTGAGAAGGACGTTATTGTTATTGTTTGTGTGGCTTGCTCTGTAAGCGTTTGATGAAGCAAAGCACCACATCCGTGAACTCGCTGACTTCAGCTGAACTCGCTCGGAACATGTCCCAGTCTACATCATCAAGAGCTGCCTGTAGCGCGGTCTCTGAATGGGACGACCAGCGCTTAACTTCCCGCCTCACCGGGGGTTCCTGAATGATCCTTTGTTTGTATTCGGGTGTGAGGAAAATGGCGGCATGATCCGATTTGCCAAACGCTGGAAGTGACCGCGCTGTATAGGCGTTCTTAAACGGAGAGTAGCAATGATCCAGTGTGTTTGCTCCTCGTGTGGGGCAGGAGACGTGCTGGTGAAAGTTTGGCAGGACCTTTTCCTTTCTGGAAGCCTTTTCCTTTCTGTCCTTCTATCCGTGCAGACGTGTTTTTTTTTCTCTCTGTTCCCTGCTGGCTCTCGCGCTGTTTTTGTTTTGTCTAGTGTTTCGTCTCTTCTCTTCTCTGACTGCTGCTCTGCTGGACTCTTGAAAATACTGAAATGGAATTGATTAACTGGTCAATCAGCGCAATCGACAAGATTTTCTCACTAAGGAAGGGTGCCCTGGGAGAACCCACCTGCCCGGACGGGACCTTTGCCGCAGGGTACGTGAGGGACGCATGGAACAACTGGCAAGTCCTGTGCCTGGAGGCTCTGTCCGTGGAGGATGCGGAAGATTTATACATGATTGGATTATTGATGGCGGGGTTCCTATTCTTTGGCTTTGGGATTGCCCTGACCTATCGGAAGATTGGTAAGACAGCTGCAAGCAAATTCACCCAGCCGCTGTCTGTGGAAATTAAAGAATGCTTCGGTTCTGTGTGACCGTTTGAAGGAATTAGATCAGAAAGTGATAGGAATTGAGAACTGAACCGTAACAACGCAGTCCGGACTGCGGATACGCAGGGAAGAGTGGGCTCTATCGGGGTCAGATCGGTGAACTTTACGGACTGTAACCGGTCTGGCCATGAGGCTGGACGTAATGTCTAGGGAAACTGCACAGACCGGACGCGAATGCTGAGGACCAGATCTGATTGATTGATTATGATCCGGACAAATTACCAAGATCATCAAATGGATTAAAAATAATAAATTGTATTTGCCTGACCTAATCAACTAGCCCAACGAACCTCACTTGGTCCCTATCTCTCGGTTGGGAGGTCAGCCGGGCAGCTGTCTGCTATCTTCCTGTGCACTGCCTTATCTCCCTTCAAGGACAAACCATAGAACTGAACTCGAAAACATCTGAAGTTATGGCTAACATTCTCACACAACACAATCTCAGACTCACTCGCACCATACACAACCTACCCGATCCCACCCCCTCCAACCGTCTGCCTGTTTATCTATCTCCTCCCACTCCATACAAAAAATCCCATCACGTGACCACGTGTACTGTGTCATGTTTATGTTTATGTTTATGTTTTGTTGTGTTTGCTATGTAATGCTTGCTAAATTGCATTCTTGTATTTCTGGAGAGCGTAGGGCGGCGCCTGAATAATCGGCTGCGGCCCGGAGGCTTGCTCCAAACTTCATTTCGTTATACTGTACTTGTACATGTGTAATGACGAATAAACTTCAACTTCAACTTCAACTACCAGCATTTACCACTACCGCATTTAATCGTATTCTGTTCTGAATTAAATGATTTTAAAAATATCAAAACAACGGTGGGGTGGTGCTGCGGTGGGCAAGTGATGTATAGAAACCGGTGTTGATCCTGAACACTGGTAACACCGTCCACACCAACTGTCACAGCAAACCTACTTTACACCAGTGGTGATGGACTAACGAAACCCTAATTTTGAACAGTTTTTACTGTACCACTACCAACATTTACCACTACCGCATTTTATGAAGCCTTGAAGTTTCTATGGGGCAATATATTATCATTCTATTGCACAATCAGCCCATTTACGGTGCTGTTTCTATAGAGGTGCTCTGTACCAATATATTTTTTTATGAAGCCTTGAATTTTGCACATATTACTGCTGAATTAATTTCACAACACTATTTCTTGTGGACACGCAAATTGGGCTTTAAAGCTAAAATTTGGGCTTCCTACTATGATATTAAAAAATTTAAATCACTTTTACTGTATCAGGCTTTAATGCACCCTATATAGTGGGAGAGAAAGGGAGCATTTTCCGTTGTTTTGTGGCTTTTCTGTTGTGTTACGGTTTGTTTCCGTTGTGTTGTGTTGTGTTGTGTTGTGTTGTGTTGTGTTGTGCACTACTGGGCCACCATAGTTTCTACTAGGGCTGTAACTAATGATTATTTTGATAATTGATTATTATACACAACTGTATTAAGCGTTGTTTCCATGCTAGCCATTAGCATCTGCTCTTTGTCTTGTTTTGTGTGAAACATGACCGGGGATTAGGGATCAATGTAAACCACGTGCCGCTTCGACATATTCCTGTCACATGTTGTGTTTCCCGGTCACATGTTCCTTTGTTTAGTTTTCCCGCCACTCCCGTGTTTCCATGGTCACCTTATGAGTTCATCTGTCCCACCTGTGTATTGTTAATTAATCTAGTTTCCTGTGTATTTAAGCCCTCTGTGTGCCCTCAGTGTTTGTCGGTTCTCGTTTGCGTTTGTTGGTGTTTTCCCTGCCTGTTTTCCCGAGTTTATTATTATTAAAGTTCCAGTTCCGAGTTCTCCTTCGCCTTCGTGAGTTTGTTCCACACCAAAATCCGTAACAATTCCACACAAATGTACGTTTTTTTTTCATCAGCGTGTCATTCCTGTGAGTAGTTCTGTGCAACTTATTTTTGTAGGGAGGACTTAAACTTCAGCTTGTGTACTGTTGTAAAATAGATATTACAATTGATATGCTATGGCAAGGGGTAATGCAGCAGAAATGAGAATAATAATAAAAGAAAAATAATAGTATTTTATATCGTTCAGAGGAAGAACTAAAATATATCTACATTGTCATTAATGTTAATAAATACAGATTTTTCTTTAAAGCATAGCAGATTTACACAACTCTGGTGACCATCTCTGTCTTCACTTCATTAATACACACACAATCATTTTACAACATTATTAAGCTCAAATAATTCATTCAGATAATGTAGATGTGTTCATTATTCAGTCCTTCCATGGCAACATATAATGTTAGGCTGTTTTTGCACTTGACTACTCGTTTGTCACACTTATTATTCTAGTTTTGTTTCGTGCTTTGTGTGTGACTCTTGTGTGAGTTTCTGAGAAATCACTATCAAAAGAGTTCGGATGAGATGCCTCTGAGAGACGAGACCTGATCTGATCGCAGCTTCATCATTTAAATAACATTTGAGTGCTTAGATCCATGCGTTTAGAGTGAAATACTGAAGGTCTTTTTCTTTCTGCCCTGCAGAAGTGAATCAGCGAAGGAATATGGCATCTGTTAAAGAACTGCTCCTGATCTCACTGAGGGATCTAACAACAGATGATCTGAAGGAGTTTCAGTGGCACTTGAAGAATCATGAGCACATTCCAGCTTCTGAAATGGACAACGCAGATGTCTTGCACACAGTGGACAAGATGGTGGATTGTTTTGGACCAGAAGAAGCTGTGAAGATCACAGTGGACATGCTGAGGAAGATGAACCAGAATAATCTGGCTGAACAATTAAAGAACAAACACAAGGAAGGTAATGTTTAGAAATTAAGTTGAAATGTTTTCTTTCATTGTCCGGCATGACTGTTTAGTCCTGTGATGTTTCAATGTGAAGAATGAAGTAACTGTTAAACTCAAACGTTCCTCTTTGCTCAGCTGATGTGTTTGTGTGATCTGATGGCACTTTCATTGGATTTCATCTTTCTCTCACAGCTCAGACTGAGCCAGTATGAAGACTTCTTCCACCTGCTGATTCAAAACAGATCGAGGGTAAGTAATAATCACTGTCTGTACAGGATAATACATATTTACCCCATAATCATATTTAAGTCATGGACTTAATCTCATGTAGTTACAAAAGAAAGTAAGTGCAAGTATCAGTTAGAGGGCCAAGTGTTCGTTAAATGGCTTATGATCCGTTGAAAACATAATTAAAGATATGTGTTGTGTAAAACAATGGCTTATAACTTTTAACCAGTTTGTGGCACTGTCACCAAATTTGAATTGTGAGGACATGAGGTAACAGATCCAATGAATGCTCCAATGCTGCATAAAGACAACACAAGTTTAAGTGAAGTTCTTCTGAAGTGTCAAAGTGGTAGTTGAGTAGCTGTCAATGGGGATTCACTTTTGATACTCAGAACATCGGTAGTTGTTTCGCACTTCAGTATCTTGTAGCCTTGCGCAGTTTAGCTTCCCTGATGCTGCCTTTCTAAGATGTACTGTCCGCCGGATCCTCAGGTTTACCGTGGCAACAATCATCCGATGATCAGTCCAGCACTCAGCTCCTCTCATAGCTCGAGTTAAGAGCACATCCCTCATATCATTCTGCCTGACAATGACATAGTCTAGCAGATGCCAGTGCTTGGATTGTGGGTGTAACCAAGAGGTTTTATATTTGTTTTTTAATTGAAACATGGTATTAGTGATGGTAAGACTGTGTTCAGCACAGAGACTCAAGAGTCTTAATCCACTGCTGTTTACATTCCCAATGCCATGACATCCAATTATTCCATCCCAAATATCACTATTTCTTCCTTGCATTGAAGTCGCCCAGCAGCAAGATTTTATCATTTTGTGGAGCTTTCCTAAGGGTCTTGTCCAGTGTCTCATAGAAACTGTCCTTCACCTCTTTTTCCGAAGGAAGAGTAGGCGCATAAGCACTGAAAATAGTGGCATATTGCTTTCCAGCAAGGGGGAAGCGGAGTGACATTAACCTTTCACTGATGGCAATTGGGGCCTCAGTAAGGTATGGGAGGAACACTTTCCTCCTTTATTGATCCTTCACCCAGAAGTCTGGTCTCACTTAGTGCAGCTATGTCAATGTTGTAACACTTAAGCTCAGCAGCAACCAATGCTGTCCTTTGACTAGGTTGATTAGTGCCATAGTTTGAATCCAGGAGAGTTCTAATGTTCCATGTTGCTATGAGTAATGGAATATATTTCTTTTGAATTTTGCGACCGCTACAATGGAATGACCTGATAGGTGTGGCATCCTATCCAGGTTTGGTCTGAGTGGACAATATTTCGATCACCTTTTCTAGATACTTCCCCAGTTGGGGTGAGCAGTTTGACTCCTTAATAGGGCTGCTCAGACACACAGGGGTCTGCCGGAGCAGCTGCCACTCATTCCAGCTGCTGACGACCATATACCCTGTGTCGCCACTGTGCAGAGTCTGAGCTAGGGGCTCCCAGATCATTCAGTCCTGCCCCCGTTGCCAAGCACTCCATCGCCAGTGGACTTGAAACAGAGAACCTTGAAGACACACCACAAAATAATAGAAGATACCTTCGCAAAGAAGTGATTTAAATGGTGAGAGAGATGCGCCTGCTCCAACACCATTACTTTGCTGTAGGGGGATGTAATCAAATGGCAAGGAAAGAATCCAGGATGACCGCCCCTTTATTGATGTGACACTAGGCTATTTTACAGTAAACACTTCATAATCTGTTCAAAACAGACCAAAGAAATATTGTCTAAATAGTCTTACATCTATGACATTTTATGTTGCAGCAGGATTCATATTTAAACAGTCTTTTACGGTTTAATATTCACAAACACTAACAGAATAAACTTACCTCACAATCCTCTGCTGAATCCATTGCTCTTAGAAATAAACAGCTTTTCTTCTGAGGTAAATTTTTCCAGGATTATTCCTCACCGCGTCTCAAAACGATGTAAAGTCTCGAATCTTGATGTTTTTATTTGAGTTGATGTGGGCGGGGATACTCTCATGGATCACGTCAGTATTTGACTTTCATAAGAACGTGAGCTCCATGGGAATGACCGCATTAGTAGATAATGAGACAATCATGAATGACTGACATCTCTCGTGTTTCAAACAGATTACATAAACAGAGAATATTTGATTTACATTATTTTAAACCTGACATTTCAATGTTTCTTTAGACATGTAATGTCCATCCGTTAGCTCAAAAAAACTAAATCTAAAGACCTGGTCGAAGGACTTCTGCGTGTAAGCCTTTTCAGCATTTCTGTTCAATTAACTTAATTTATGGTTAACTCCATGAATAATTGTATCTGACTCCAATTCTATGTGACTTTGTTAAATTTGTTAAGTTTGTAACTTAACAGCTGATCATAAATTTAGTTGTGATTTAATTTAGATCGTTGATTTCTCTTACTATCTCTTAATTTCAAATACTCATTCCTCCATGGGATCCGGAGTCACTCAGAGATTAATGCTCGCAAATTACATTACCTCACATACACAAATTGTTCAGTTCTGATATTAGTCAGAGGATTGCAGAGTTAACTATTTTAAAAAACAGATCAACTCTGAACATAAAACAAGCTACTAAAACATCACAACAAAAACAGCAAACGTAAAACCAATTAGTAAAATTCAAAGAAAATTTGTCACAATTTAGATTAGAATTTATTCATGCCACAATGCATGCTGGGACCCATGGGGGAGTTTTGATTGGTGGTACCAGCATGAAATGCAGCATGAAGCTTTTCATTGATTGTCACCATTGTTGAGATTCATACACTGATTCTTGATGTCTGTATGTATCTAAGTAATGCCATAGATTAAAACCATTTGTGCACTATTAGTTTGGAAATTCTGTGTATCATTAGATTACCACAACAGTGCTTGATCTCATGCCGTACAATCACATAGCCACTATTATGAATAAACCAAAAGTTAATAACACAATACCACTATAACCACAGCATTAGACTCTGAATGAAACAAGTGATTTAGGACACTGTATGATGATTATGTCTTCGTCATCATCATCACCTAATCACATTTTCTCTTGGCTTCCCTTGCCATAACAAATGTGCTTTATAAACAGACAGTTAAAGCAGCCAGAAAAACTAAAGCTAAAAAGTAAAGGGTCAAGCACCCAACTAAAGCAAACACTGATCACCATCATGGTGACTTGAAATGAAACTATTATGTTCATTAAAACAGGAATAAAGTAAATCTGTTTAGTAATGCGTGAATCTGGTAATGCTGTTTGTGGAGTTGTTTAATCCTCTGCTGAGCTCGTCAGAGATTTAATGTCTTCTTTTATCTTCAGTTGATTTCATCTAAGGCTGTGGCTAAAGTCAGTTGTAGTTCTTGTGTTTCTCTGTCCTTCAGTGATTCTGCTCATTATCATCAGGTGTTTATCATTAATGCTCAATCATCACCCAATTAATCACTTAACTACCTAATTAACTTCAACACTGATTCAGTGTTACTTATAACACTCTGGATGTGGATTATACAAACTCTGAGCAGTGTTAATTTAACACTGGGAAATTTACTGTGCAATCTAGCCAAAATAACCAAAACCCACAATGACACTGACCAAGCAAATAAATATAGTAAATAATAGAATAAAAACTAAAATAAAAAATACAAATTATTTCCATGCTTTTTGCTACATACTCTCTTTCTCCCGCTCAAACGCACACACATACAGTACGGACACACACTAGCACAGAATCATGTTGTCAGCACTGCTCTGATAATTTCATCAGTAAAATAGTTTAACAACTTAAAGCTACATGACTTTTCTCACTAGTGAGGTAATAACAGCACTGTTCTTGGCATGGGAACTGTAATATAAGTGGAATAATTTACTCCAGTTCATTTAATTATTAGAAAATAATGCACACCCGAGGTGTAAAGGCATTTCAGTCCAAACACAGTTGATAGATTTAAAACCAGTATGGTGAGATCTCTTCCTCTTTGACATGTTATCGTGTTAAACTCCCTGAAAAAGGGGCATAAATAGTTTTAAATGACAGACAAACACTTGTTGCGTTTCCCTCGCGCTCTGTATTATGAGTGGGGCAACAGAACCATACAATGTACATCAACTTACATATAACAGCATTGCATTCTATACATATACTGGAAAAATCACATAAAGAGATGAGTCTCAATTTGGATACAATGACTTAGACATTTTGATACACATAACGACAAGAAAGCTTTCATCTGTATGTGACAAAACAGAAAAGACAGAAGAAATCATATAACAGTGTGTATTCACGGTAACTCTGTACTCAAAGTGTCACATTAATTTACTGAGGTGATAACACACTTCCGCTAATTTAACCGGGTAACTTTGCCCACGTGACCCGTAAACATTCCCTCAGCTACTATATAACGATATATCTTACAACGGCAAAGTCAAAGGATAACAATATAACACCAAACACATCTTAACACCACAATAACACTATATTTACATCATTCGAATCACTGGACAACCATTAACTTTGTATATTTAACTATACAGTGCACAAGATGCGCTAAATGGTAGCATAGCAACAGAAACTATTCACGTTAAGCCTTATGCGACTCAATCTCGTCCTTATCTTTAAATTACAGATATTACTCAATTACACAAACGTTGTATACTTGCATTTACATAAACATTTCTATTTACATTCTTGGGGGCTTACCTGAAAAAGGGGCATAGATAGTTTTAAATGACAGACAAACACTTGTTGCGCTTTCCCTCGCGCTCTGTATTATGAGTGGGGGAGGGGAACCTGTGTGCCTGTTAATAAATCTCCATGCTCACCCACCCCCTACTGGAGTCTTTCGGTACTGCATCATGAACAGATTTGCTTATTAGTTATACCTGTTACAATCGCTCTTCCTCTTTCTCAAAGGCTCAACTCCAGAGGACATGAAACTGAAACCCATCATCCGTCACATGAGGAAATCCAGGAGCCTGTACATCACGTGCCACATCCCCGTCTTCTGCTGGATCTCTCTCACTGTTCTTCAGCCTCTGCTGGCTCCAGAGAGTCATGACCGAACACACACAACTCTCACAGAGACGTCACCTGATGGTCTCAAAGAAGAGTTTGACATTCACGCTTTTCTTTCATTAGGATCTGTGTGTGTGTGGCGTGATTGCATTATGTGCGTTGTGTTCTGCTGTTGGTATTTTCTTTAGTTTTCTTGCAGTCAGCCATTTTCTGATTGGTATTTTTTGATATGTATATGTCTATTGTTTTCAGTGAATTGATGCTTTCACTTTTATTCTAGTTATGTGATTTGTGTGTTGGCCTTTTTGTCATAATGATGTGATGTGTGTGTGTGTGTGTGTGTGTGTGTGTGTGTGTGTGTGTGTGTGTGTAAGGGCTCATCAGTGTGTGTCTTCATTGTCTGATGAAGAGCCATTAGGCTCAAACGTCACCTGTGCTGAGAACATCACACACATATTTCTCTATTTCAGGACTTGTGCTGTGCCAACTTTTCTCTTCCTTCTGTATATAAATTATGAAATGTATAATTTTACTATAAAGGATAGTTGTGACTAATATAATCCAGCTTTTTCATGTGATTATATTCCTCTGGTGAACTGCAATGAGGAACATTTAATATTTTCTTCATCTAATAAAAGGTGTTTTTGTTAACTTTATTTTGTTGTCTCATAATTTAACTTTAGGATATGTTTTTGATATGTCACTGTATGGAAATATACTGTATAATGTGCTGTAAAGTGAGACTGTCATGGGATAATGCACACAAAACTAATATTTTATTAATTTATGTTAAACTCAGATCCCCCAGTGACATCATGCTTTACTCCTAATGTTGGGTAAGTTGTGCCACTTCTATGTCTCTAGCACTATTTCTGTGTCCTTATGATCCTGTCCTTTTCTTTGTCCTGATAGGAGACAGCTGAAATATGATTTGTTGTATAATAATGCTGAAGCACAGATAATCTGTCAGATTCAACATTATGAGTGTGTCAATCATTTCAACACAGAGCAGAAAATAAGTGTGCAGTGCTGCTCTTCCCATGAAAGCAGCGGAGCGTTCTGGATGCTTTAGGAGCAGAATGTGAGCTTGCTCACAGAGAGCTGCAATATTTCTTCTAATGTTGCTTGATCAAGTCATGGTTTCATCTGTAGTTGCAGCACAGTTTGTGTCTCCAGGAGCTTCTGTTTGACCTCCAGCGGCGGCTCTTGGAAAACATCCACAGCATTTCACTGTTTCAGAAGAGAAGCAGTTCATGATGTGCTGACAGATGAGGCTTATATTGAGATATCTCAGTGTTTGTCTATCTTCATACAGCTGTAATGAGCTCCATGTGTTCACACAATGATGGTGAGTATAAATACGCTCATTAATGTGAGTGTTACTGATCACAAGTGCAGGAGATTAGAAGTCAGAGGAGAGAGAGAGAGTCTGGTGTGGCGGGACACTTATAGTTACAGGATCAGTTCAGAAATACTGACTTTAGTCCATAATACACACATTACAGTCATATCTCGGAGAATAACTCAACATGTTTTCACAGGATGTAATGGGACACAGAAGATGGCAGTGAAATCAAACCTGTCGCTCAGTGATAATCTAATACATGTTGTGTTGAAAGCCTCATTGCTGCAGTTTAGTGGACTAAAATGTTTCTACTTGTTTCTCTTTGTGTCTGTCTGTGTGAATTTACATTGATGAAATATCTCTGTTCACGAACATGTCAAAGTAAAGATGATATTTGTGTGTGTTTATAATCAAAGACACACTGAAGGTGTTCTGGGTCAGTTTGTCAAACTGTCAAGCTGTGATTCTCAGTAGACACTGTAGTTTCAGACTCAGCCTTATTTAGTCTTTCTGGTTGTATTGGAGGCGTGGTCACTGATTGCAGTTGATCTGATCATCGCCAGCTGCACCTGATTTACCTGCCTATATAATGTCTCATCACCCACCCTGTGTTTGGGTCAGCGTCTGACCACCATTGTTTGCATGTTTGTTTTGAGTTGGAATAAACATTCCTATTTTTCACTCGCACTTGAATCTGTCTCCGATTCCTGATGGTGTGCTTTTGCTGAAAATGAAAATGGGCTCATAATATAAGTGTGTTCAGGTTTCTATCCCTACATTATGAAGGTATCCCAGCTGTCCCGTAATACACATGGCTAAATAAACATCCAGAACAATGGTTTATTAAAGATTTTAGGGGTTTGTTTGGTGTACTGAGATCATCTGCATTACGATAATGAGCATTCAGAGTTTAATTCTCATTATAATAATGGCATAATACTCAAACCATTCATGGTTCTAAAAATATGATTCATTTTCTTTATGATAAATTGGGGAGGATGAATATTCTTCATTGTGACCAGGATTTCATACCTCGTCTCTTTCACCAGTCCGTGGTGGTTTCTGTCCTGCATCATCCTGTCAGCAGAGTGGCCTGCACATCAAAATGCATCGGGGGATGCTTTCCCAGAATGCCAGCAGGCCAGTGAACCATCCTTGGTTCCAGAAGTGCAGCAGGCCAGTGATTTCTTTGCCCAGCCCACGATGACAATTTGCAATGACAACGGCTTAGGTCTGCGGCACGTCCAGCCAGTAGCCACCTTTCTAAGCTCGACTCTGAATGATCTGCTTCATTAGCATGAAGGCCTGGCTGGGTATGCTAATTGCTGGACTGCATTCCAGCTGGAGCTGGCGTTAGAGGAGGTTTTTTCTGGCTGGCACATTTGCAACTCATCACCGCAGTCTACATCGTTGCTTGGTGTGAGTTCAACTAACATCAACAGCATTACCGGGATGAGGGGCTTTCTTGGATTGGGTCCAAATGGCAGCGCAAGTGTTGGCGAATATCCTCCTCCCCTTGAGACTTGAATCTGAGCTTATGATTGCGCCTGAAATACCATTTACTGATTGATATTTGTCATGATTACACCACCCACGTACCTCCATCTCTTTCCTTTGCTGCTGAAGACTTTCATCCTCGCCTGTGACACTAAAGCCTCCATCCCATAAACACCAGAAAGCAGACAAATCTGCTGGAGATATTACATTCTCTCTGACCCGATGAACACCAGGCATGAAGAAACTGACCAACAACCACGCTATGAAAACAGCAGGACTAAAACACTGTTTGTTCAGAGGGAAAAGACTTGAAGATGACCAATGAAGAGAAGTGCACTGATGAAGAAATGCATTTACAGAGAATCTGGGACTGTGTGATGTCATTGATCTATAATGTTATGGCCAGTATTTATGGATTATATTGAAGGTCTGAACACTACTTCTCTAGAGTCTATAGAAAGCTGACGTCTTTACCGGCTGACCACATTCCCAAACTCTCGAATGGTTATCGGTGTGTATTTCAGTGTTGTGATTGACAGCTCTTGATAAATGTCCACCAGGCCGGCTCTCATCACTTCATTCAGAATATAAACGATTCATGGAGAGACTTGATGTGACTGCTGTCTGGAGGACCAAATTCACTGAAACTAAAGCTTCTACCTGGAGAATCAAGACCGCTCCTCATTTCTCTCCTAGAGACTTTCAGCTGATCTCTGAATCTATTGATAACCTCAATACTTTAGTTGATATTCTGCCAACTCTCCTAACTGACCGTAAGACTATCTATATAAAATCTAAGCTCTCTTTGAATCCTATAAACCATCATATTGGACGTTAAATAGCTCTCTTATATCTCATGATACCATTTGACCCAGTGGAGCAAGCTTTTATTTTCCGTTGTGTTTGATTCAAGATTCAAGAGATTCAAGAGTTTTATTTGTCACATACACAGTTATATACAGAATATACAACCGGCAGTGAAATGTAAACAGGTCCGCTCCATGGACAGTGCAAATTCACAGTTAAAAACACAAGGAGGAAATTATATAGAAATAGAATAAAAAAAAACTACTATATATATATATATCTGTAGAATTATAAATAATCAAGTCAAGTAGAAGAAAAAGTAAAAAAATAAGAATAAAGAAGTGGAATAAAATAAGTGAGGTACCAAAAGTGATGATTTGGTTTCAGTGATTATTATGTTTAATGTAATGTGATCAGGACACTTTGTGTGACCAGTAACTGCTCAGATTCAATCTTCAGAGGGAATCAGTCAGGGACGCTCAATATTTTCATCACATTATGTTAATCAAAGGGCTTGAAAGGGATTCTCATTGGAGAAAGGCAAATAAAGATCAGCCAATCAGCAGATGGCACTGCTCTTGAACACTTCCCATAACACCTGATGTACTCGTTACATCATAAGAAGAATGGCATCTACGCTAATGTTAGTCTCTCTGTTTATCCCGAGGTTTACTGCAGTCAGCCGGATCCGGGCCGTATCCAGATCAGATGGTGGACCAGCGCCTGGACATGACCAACTCATCCCTGAAGTGTCTGCAGAGAGCGTGTCAAATAAACTCCCCCCGTAAATGCTGCATCGACACGACATCCTCATTAAACCCGTCTCCGGCGTGATGACTCCAATCTTTTGAATAATCTAACGAATATCTATTTGCCTAATATGAATTAAGACCTGCTATGTTGCCAGAATTATAATCATACACTGTTTGTTCGTCGGCCAGAGGAGAACTGGCACCCCGACTGAGCCTGGTTTCTCCCAAGGTTTTTTTCTCCATTCTGGCCCTGAAGGAGTTTTGGTTCCTTGCCACCGTTGCCTCTGGCTTTTGGCTTGCTCAGTTGGGGACTCCTAAATCTCATCTATATTCCCGATCTGCCCGCATTGACACTATATGATACTGAAATGAGCTGGATAACATCACCGTTTCACCAGAACGGCTGTACAAATTCTGTTGCATTATTTTCCTGTTAACAATGTGAAGCTGCTTTGAAACAATTGGACTTGTTAAAAGCGCTATATAGATAAAGGTGATTTGACTCTTTTTTTAAATTCACAACAGACACTCAATTACTAACAAGATCAGAGAAGTCGAAAACTATTGAAATATACTAATATATTGACCTCTATATACACCCTTGTCTTGTTTGTTTCTTCTGTATTGCTTCTTTTTTTATTTAATGTTCTCATATTTTCTAAAAGCATCTTGTAGAGATTGACTCTTTTGAGGCGACACCTGCTGGTCAAACATGTGTAAAGTTGATATACTGGATAAGTGACAGATCGTGTGCAGTTTATTATTCATATATCAATAAAACTGAAACCCTTCTGAAACAGAAGACAACACATTTACTAGACTATACTAATCTATTTATCATTATTAAAACAAACACAGATAAATGTGATGTATATTGAAAGAGATGTGGAGTGTAAATTAATTACAAAATGTTTCAGAAATAATTAAATTGAAAGAACTTAACTCAAAATGGAAGGAAGTGGAATGAACAGAAATAAAGAGTACCAGATAGGGTTAGAGCTTGAGGAACCGCACTCAGTGTACAGTAGGAGGCGCTAAACATCCTTCACGATCCCGCCAGAAAGCCAAAAGAAGAAGCAGAGCGATGGGTGGGGCTTATTTGTTGTTGACACCTGAGAACTCTGCGCATGCGCATTCTGAGCAGAAATCGAAAGTAAAGGTCATAAGGAAATGTAAATTCACCTTCAGATGTCTCGGAACTGTCATAAATATCACAAACGGTGAGTGTCTGATATCATATATCATGTTTTATCGTATTAAACTCGATCTTCATTAACGTTCATTTTGTAAAAGTGCAGAAGTTCAGGATTATAATGATGTCGAGCTGCAGGGATTTTATTTGAGATTAATCTACAGGTTCTTTACCATCAGAAATATATAAAACCTTAATGTAAACATTCAAAATATAGGTACTAAACACTCCCGCGCTTCTGTAGGACAGACATCGATTCACAGACGATCAGCTTACAAAAGTACCAAAGCATTTATTGACACGTCAAATAGAATATGTTTCTACTGTTAGGGCATTTCCACCTCAGGGAACTAACCAACAGCATGAGCACAGTTCACTAACATGCCAACAGTTCAGTCTCTTCAGCACTTCACGTGTGCCACAGTTAAAATGACTCTGCAGGTACTTATTACAACTGCTGAAATGTTAAAAGGATAGTACACTGGAGATATGGTCATCCCTCATGTCATTCCAAACCTGAAAGAAGATTTTTATAATTGTATGATTTAAAAATGTACTGTCAATACAATGAACATTTGTTTTCACTGTATGGACAAAACAGTTCTTCAGATTTCAAAAAGCTTTGTCTGCATTCCCCAGAAGAAAGTAATGTACAGGTATGTAGCTTTAACTTAACAGGGATGTAAAAGTTCTCGGTAAAAAAATTAATTCTAAATGTGCTTTCCACCCACGGTTCGACATGTTCGTGTTCAGCACCTCGGTTCATCTCAAATCTGATGATGCATCTATAATATGGCTTGTTGAAAATAACAGCATGTAAAACAGACAGACAGAGTTAGGCTAATGTATGTTTTCAGCTGAAAGATACGCATTCTGGCTTCCCGAAAGCTTTAATGCGAGCTCTAATGTGAGCAGTCATTTACGGCATCATCATGCTGATGAGCGCAGGTGAGACCTGAAAAGCACACATCGCTATCTGTGTTTAAATTTAACCCCATTTAAAGGGTTATTTTACCCCAAAATGAAAATTCTGTCATCATTTACTCACCCTCGTGTCGTTACAAACTCGTAAGACTTTTTCCGTTCATATTCAGAAGACAAATGAAGATCTTTTTGGTGAACAAACCTCTTGCTGAAGCTCAGACATGATGCGTAACACGAGAATGAACCTCATTGGTTTACGCTGAAGCTCAGACGTGATGCGTAACACGAGAATGAACCTCATTGGTTCTTGCTGAAGCTCAGACGTGATGCGTAACACGAGAATGAACCTCATTGGTTTACGCTGAAGCTCAGACGTGATGCGTAACACGAGAATGAACCTCATTGGTTCTTGCTGAAGCTCAGACGTGATGCGTAACACGAGAATGAACCTCATTGGTTCTTGCTGAAGCTCAGACGTGATGCGTAACACGAGAATGAACCTCATTGGTTTACGCTGAAGCTCAGACGTGATGCGTAACACGAGAATGAACCTCATTGGTTTACGCTGAAGCTCAGACGTGATGCGTAACACGAGAATGAACCTCATTGGTTCTTGCTGAAGCTCAGACGTGATGCGTAACACGAGAATGAGCCTCATTGGTTTATGCTGAAGCTCAGACGTGATGCGTAACACGAGAATGAACCTCATTGGTTCTCGCTGAAGCTCAGACGTGATGCGTAACACGAGAATGAACCTCATTGGTTCTTGCTGAAGCTCAAACGTGATGCGTAACACGAGAATGAACCTCATTGGTTCTTGCTGAAGCTCAGACGTGCTGCGTGACACACGAGAATGAACCTCATTGGTTCTTGCTGAAGCTCAGACGTGCTGCGTGACACACGAGAATGAACCTCATTGGTTCTTGCTGAAGCTCAGACGTGATGCGTAACACGAGAATGAACCTCATTGGTTTACGCTGAAGCTCAGACGTGATGCGTAACACGAGAATGAACCTCATTGGTTCTTGCTGAAGCTCAGACGTGATGCGTAACACGAGAATGAACCTCATTGGTTTACGCTGAAGCTCAGACGTGATGCGTAACACGAGAATGAACCTCATTGGTTTACGCTGAAGCTCAGATGTGATGCGTAACACGAGAATGAACCTCATTGGTTCTTGCTGAAGCTCAGACGTGCTGCGTGACACACGAGAATGAACCTCATTGGTTTACGCTGAAGCTCAGACGTGATGCGTAACACGAGAATGAACCTCATTGGTTCTTGCTGAAGCTCAAACGTGATGCGTAACACGAGAATGAACCTCATTGGTTTACGCTGAAGCTCAGACGTGATGTGTAACACGAGAATTAACCTCATTGGTTCTTGCTGAAGCTCAGACGTGATGCGTAACACGAGAATGAACCTCATTGGTTCTTGCTGAAGCTCAGACGTGATGCGTAACACGAGAATGAACCTCATTGGTTCCTGCTGAAGCTCAGACGTGATGCGTAACACGAGAATGAACCTCATTGGTTTACGCTGAAGCTCAGACGTGATGCGTAACACGAGAATGAACCTCATTGGTTTACGCTGAAGCTCAGACGTGATGCGTAACACGAGAATGAACCTCATTGGTTCTTGCTGAAGCTCAAATGTGATGCGTAACACGAGAATGAACCTCATTGGTTTACGCTGAAGCTCAGACGTGATGTGTAACACGAGAATGAACCTCATTGGTTCTTGCTGAAGCTCAGACGTGATGCGTAACACGAGAATGAACCTCATTGGTTCTTGCTGAAGCTCAGACGTGATGCGTAACACGAGAATGAACCTCATTGGTTTACGCTGAAGCTCAGACGTGATGCGTAACACGAGAATGAACCTCATTGGTTCCTGCTGAAGCTCAGACGTGATGCGTAACACGAGAATGAACCTCATTGGTTTACGCTGAAGCTCAGACGTGATGTGTAACACGAGAATGAACCTCATTGGTTTACGCTGAAGCTCAGACTTGATGCGTAACACGAGAATGAACCTCATTGGTTTACGCTGAAGCTCAGACTTGATGCGTAACACGAGAATGAACCTCATTGGTTCTCGCTGAAGCTCAGACTTGATGCGTAACACGAGAATGAACCTCATTGGTTACGCAGCACGTTCGAGCTTCCGCAAGAGGTTTGTTCTCGTGCGTCATTCGGTTACTAAATTAAATCGGTTCATCATTAAAAGCGATCAAGTCTCTTCAGAAAATTTTAGGGATGCATCGATACCATTTTTTCAGAACCGATACCGAGTCTCGGCCGATACCAGTGCAGTTTTGTTTAAAAATGAACTGATAATCAATCTTTTGTGTGTTAAACACAATCTACTAAATACAGAACAACTTCATTATAAAGAAATATATGATCACAATCCATGACAAAAATACTTTAAACTAAGATGGTGGATAAACTAGATCAGTGGATAATTCAGCAGCAAAAGTTACTCTAGAAAAATCACAATAATTGTAGAGAAATTAAAGACATTTATTTTAAATGTATAGTGCAGCTTTTTAATGAGGCAGCAACATATTATAGATAGGGCAGAACAAGAAAGGCTATTAATAATCTTTCATAGCGTAAAAGTATTATAATGCTACGGCTCCAATACAGAGCGGCACAAAGCACTTATGCACATCCCGTGTGCAGGATGATGCGCTTGAAGCAACACAGCGTCACAGCGGCAGCGCTCCGTCTGCATTGAGAAGCTCAAAACACAAAGGGAAGATGTATTGATGCCTAGTGTATCTATCTATGCCTTTTCTTCTAACAGTTTAAAGGATTAGTTCACTTCAAAATGAAAATGTCCTGATCTTTTCCTCACCCCCATCTCATCCCAGATGTTCATGTGTTTCTTTCTTCAGTGGAAAAGAAATGAAGTTTCTTGAGGAAAACATTCCAGGATTTTTCTCCACATAATGGACTTCAATGGGAACCAACGGTTGAAGGTCCAAATCACTGCAGTTTCAGAGGAAGGGCTTCAGAGGCTCTGACCGATCCCAGAGGAATAGGGTCTGATCTAGTGAAACGATCAGTCATTTTAAAAAATAAATAAAAATGAATATACTTTTTAACCTAAGTTGCTCATCTTGTGCTGCTCTGTGACGTGCTAGTGATTGTGCAGTCACGTCGAACACGTCACACTAGACCGCACCAAACAAACGTGTCAGGACTAATACAAACTCCCTTTACCAAAAAACACTTCATCTTCAACTTCAAAATCGTCCGACATCGTTGTTGGTTCTTCTGTCTACGTCTAGTGTGACGTTTTCGACGTGATTGCGCAATCACTAGCACGTCACAGAGCAGCACAAGATGAGCAATTTAGGTTACAAAGTATATTCATTTTTAATTTCTTTTTTTTTAAATGGCCGATCGTTTCGCTAGATAAGACCCTATTCCTCCTCTGGGGTCGAGCAGAGCCTCTGAAGCCATTCGAAGCCCTTTGAAACTGCATTGATTTGGACCTTCAACATTTTGGTTGCAAATGAAAACCATTATGTGAAGAAAAATCCTGGAATGTTTTCCTCAAAAAAACTTAATTTATTTTAGACCGCAGAAAGACATGAACATCTTGGATGAGATGGGGGTGAGTAAATTTCCTGATATTTTTCATTTTGAAGTGAACTAATCTTTTAATATTTCAGTTACCGTGCGCGTGAAGAACAGTACAATCTCTAGTCCAGTTTTGTGATCTAACAGACACCCGGTAGAAAGTAACACGACTTAGAAACAGCAATAAACTCCAGCCAGATAAAGTCATATTATGCAAAACCATTAACCGTTATATACAGCTCAAGCATAATAACAGGAACATTGAATCATCTTGGAGAGAGTTTCATTGTGTTGACTATTCAACAGAATCTGGTTATTGAAACAGATGCTCGTCTTGGGCTAAATTTGGACCAAATCAGACGGACCAAACAATGTTCAATAACCAGCAGCAGAAACACATGAACCCTCTGAACAGAGAGAGATTGATGCTTGTTCTCCAGCTGTTGAAGTTCAGTGTTCAGTGAGACTCAAGAGCATCAGTGATGGTGGGTAATGGGCTCTGAATCACTGATCCAGTTCAGATCTGGCCTTTGTGCTGTCAAACCAGTTCTGGACTTCAGAAGAGACGGATCCTCCACAAACTGCTGCAACTACACAGTCTAAAGCACAGAAATCTCTAGAATGTTACTGTGTGTGTGTGTGTGTGTGTGTGTGTGTGTGTGTGTGTGTGTGTGTGTGTGTGTGTGTGTGTGTGTGTGTGTGTGTGTGTGTGTGTGGCATTAAGGTTTGTTTTTACTGGACTCACTTGAATAATAATGTTCTGTATGATTTACATTTACATTTATGCATTTGGCAGACGCTTTTATCCAAAGCGACTTACATTGTATTCAAGGTACACATTTTATACATAAATACATACATTTTTTGTCAGTTCTTGCTTTCCCTGGGAATCGAACCCATGACGCCATGTTCTTATTGTTTGAGCTACAGGAAAGCTTTATTATTTTATAGGAAATTTATTCTCAGTGTTTCCAAATGCAGGCCTGAAGTCAGTTTGTCATTATGGAGAACAGAGAAGAATCTCCAGAATCTGGCTATGTGTCTGTGAAGAGTGACAGATCCATGTCTGATCCTCCTGACTCCAGTGATAAAGCAGTGACTTCTTACCCCAGTGATGAAGCAGTGACCTCTGACCCCAGTGGTAAAGCAGTGACTTCTTACCCCAGTGATGAAGCAGTGACCTCTGACCCCAGTGGTAAAGCAGTGACTTCTGACCCCAGTGATGAAGCAGTGACCTCTGACCCCAGTGGTAAAGCAGTGACTTCTGACCCCAGTGATGAAGCAGTGACTTCTGACCCCAGTGATGAAGCAGTGACCTCTGACCCCAATGGTAAAGCAGTGACTTCTGACCCCAGTGATGAAGCAGTGACCTCTGACCCCAATGGTAAAGCAGTGACCTCTGACCCCAGTGATGAAGCAGTGACCTCTGACCCCAGTGATAAAGCAGTGACCTCTGACCCCAGTGATAAAGCAATGACCTCTGACCCCAGTGGTAAAGCAGTGACCTCTGACCCCAGTGATGAAGCAGTGACCTCTGACCCCAGTGGTAAAGCAGTGACCTCTGACACCAGTGATGAAGCAGTGACCTCTGACCCCAGAGATGAAACCGTGACCTCTGACCCCAGGTGAGTGTTAACCTGTAGTGGTGATTGAACAGCTCTATGAGAGTAAAACACACTGAATTCACACAGAGAGATGAGATTTGTAATAGGGCTGCAACAAATTATTATTTTGATAATGTATTAATTTAGGGCTGAAACTAACAAATATTCTGATAATAAAATACTCTGTTGCTTATTTTCGCATAATCGGATGGAATTAAAAAAACAAACTTTTTTTAAGTGAAAAAGTAATTTTAATTCATTATTTTAAACAATGTTATTCCACATCCTTCCCAGTGCTCTCCTCCAAACAAGGTAAATTTGTTCTCCTCTGAAAACAAATATAGTAAACGTACCTACTGTATGTAAACTATGCTGTACATTATAAACAAAAAAGGGATCAAATACTAACATTACATTCTAAATGAAGCACTAAATGTAAACTTGTATGAGGTATGAAGAACATTCACACGTCTGAACACAGTAATTATATTACATTAATGGGCTACACTAACAATAGTGACTTTACTGTTACTGCTCTCACAAATATGATTACTTGAGTTACAAACATTAAACCTACACTTCATTTCTAACAGAAAATATTTTAGCAAAATGTGTATTTTAGTCAGAATTATTGCGCTCCAGTTCTCCTGTGCTCCGTCTGTTTGACACGTCTGGTTTCCAGTATCGATCCATCTGCCCTTTCCAATGAACACAAGAATGTGCAGTGGTCTCAGACAACTTAATCCAGATATTTCATTCAAATCCAACAAATTCCTTTGAAGAACCAAGTTAACCGGAGATCAGTTATCATGATTTGAAGATCTGTCAAATCATCTCAGATGTATTAAGTGAGGTATGAAGAATGGACACCAGGAAACGTTAGCTTTACTTTTGCTCATTTTACAGCGAGTGAGTTTGTTCCTGGCCTCGGTCACTTTTAGCTGCTCATTGGAGATTGAAATTTTGATTTTGATTTATACTTTAAATCTGTTTTCTTCTGTTGTTTCATCAGTGTGCACAGAGATTATCAGATTGGAGACCAGGATTCTCCTCAACCAGTGAATGCTGAACTACAGAGAGTCAAAGACCAGCACAAAACCATCATGAAGAACAAGTATGAGAGATTATTTGAGGGACTGAAACTCCAAAAGAATGAAGCCCTCCTGAACAGGATCTACACACAGCTCTACATCATAGAGGGAGAGAGAGAAGGAGTGAATGAAGAACATGAGGTTTTACAGATGGAGAAAACAGCCAGAACACAACACTCACAAGACACTCCAATCTACTGCAATGACATCTTTAAAGCCCCACCTGATCCAGGACGTGAGGAGAAAGACCAAATCAAGACTGTTCTTACTAAAGGCATCGCTGGAATCGGAAAAACCGTCTCTGTGCAGAAGTTCATTCTGGACTGGGCCGAGGGAAGAGCCAATCAGGATGTAGATTTCATGTTTGTGCTTCCATTTCGAGAGCTGAACTTGATCCGAGATCATCAGTACAGTCTTCACAGTCTTCTGCTGGACTTTCATCCTGAACTTCAAGATCTGGACCCAAAGATTTATGAGCAGTGTAAAGTTGTGTTCATCTTTGATGGTCTGGATGAAAGCAGAATCACACTGAGGTTTTCAGATGCTCAGAAAGTTTCTGATGTGACTGAGACTTCATCAGTGGATGTGTTGATGTCACAGCTCATGAAAGGAGAGCTGCTTCCCTCGGCTCTCATCTGGATCACCTCCAGACCAGCAGCAGCCAGTCAGATCCCCTCCAAATACATCCACCGTCTGACAGAGATTCAGGGATTCAATGAGCCTCAGAAGGAGGAATATTTCAGGAAGAGATTCAGTGATGAGCATCAAGCCAGCAGAATCATCTCACACATCAGAAGAGCAAGAAGCCTCCACATCATGTGCCACATACCCGTCTTCTGCTGGATCTCATCCACTGTGCTTCAAAAGCTCCTGGAAGAAGATCTGAGTGCAGAAATCCCTCAAACTCTGACTGAAATGTACATCCACTTCCTGCTGATTCAGATCAACATGAGGAATCAGAAGTATGAAGAGAGAGATCCAGCGAAACTCCTGCAGTCCAACAGAGAAGTGATTGTGAAACTTGCTGAAGTGGCTTTCAAACAGCTGATGAAGGGCAATGTGATGTTCTATGAGGAGGACCTGAGAGAGAGCGGCATAGACATCACTGACGCCTCAGTGTATTCTGGGATTTGCACTGAGATCTTTAAGGAGGAATCTGTTATTCATCAGAGGAAAGTCTACAGCTTCATTCATCTGAGCATCCAGGAGTTTCTCGCTGCTTTCTATGTGTTTTACTCTCATGTGGTCAAGAACAAGGAACCACTGCTTGAATCTAAATTTTACAGATTTAATAAAGTTTCTCAGTATGATCTACTAGCATCAGCAGTAAATAAAGTCATCAAGAGTGAGAATGGACAGCTGGATCTGTTCCTTCGGTTCCTGCTGGGCGTCTCACTGGAGTCCAATCAGAGACTCTTACAGGATCTACTGACACACACAGAGAACAGCTCAGAGAGCATCAGGAGAACCACACAGTACATTAAAGAGAAGATCAAAGATACACTTGGTTTTCATAATCTCTCAGCTGGTCAATCCGTCAATCTGTTCCTCTGTCTGCTGGAAGTCAAAGATCAGACTCTGTCCAGAGAGATTCAGGAGTTTGTGAAATCAGACAAACACTCAGAGGAGAAACTCTCTCCTGCTCACTGCTCAACAATCGCCTACATGATTCAGATCTCAGAGGAGCCGCTGGATGAGCTGAACCTCAAGAATTACAACACATCAGATGAGGGTAGAAGAAGAATTATACCAACTGTGATCAACTGCAGAAAAGCCATGTGAGTGTTTGGTTGTTAATAGCTAAAGAATATATATTTTTAATAATGCACCCAAAATCTTTAAAGGGGTTATGCCAATGGTCAAGTATTGCAAATTATGTACTCATCTATTTTTTTCCTAGTTTTTAAGGAGCCACTGCTGCCCCTTTAAAGAAAACACCCTGTACATTGTACTTATTGTGCTGTATTTAATATCTTCTAGTCTTGCTGGTTGTAATCTTACTGGTCAGGATTGTGAGAGTTTGTCATCAGCTCTTCAATCCTCAAACTGTGTCCTGAGAGAGCTGGATCTGAGTAACAATGATCTACGGGATTCAGGAGTGAAGCTGCTCTCAGATGGACTGACAAATCCAAATTGTCAACTACAGATACTGAGGTATTAAGAACATATGAGAGATTATTTACAGTCTGACGATCATAATGTTGATGTGTGTTTGTAGATGATCTGACTGTGTGTCTGTAGGTTGTCTGGCTGTATGGTGACAGAGGAAGGCTGTGGTTATGTGTCTTCAGCTCTGAGTTCAAACCCCTCACACCTGAGAGAGCTGGATCTGAGCTACAATCACCCAGGAGATTCAGGAGTCAAGCTGCTCTCTGATAAGCTGAAGGATCCAAACTGCTCACTGCAGATACTCAAGTATGTAGGGCAATAAGATGCCTGGTTTACACCTGGTGTTAAAATCTGCCTCGGATCAGGTGATCTGATCAC
Source organism: Paracanthobrama guichenoti (assembly GCA_018749465.1). Taxonomy (NCBI): domain Eukaryota; kingdom Metazoa; phylum Chordata; class Actinopteri; order Cypriniformes; family Gobionidae; genus Paracanthobrama; species Paracanthobrama guichenoti. The sequence goes on from CM031943.1 coordinate 27,185,193, forward strand.
AAGTTCCCTTTAATATACTTCAACTTCAACTTTATTTAGATCACATATTTAAAAACAAAGTTCCCAAAAATGTTGATAAAAGTGCTTCTTAATTGTTTTATAAATATATTGTTTTGAAGTATATAGAGAGTAAATAATAAAAATCATATAATAAAAATACCAAAAAATCAATTAACATGTCTGCACATAAATAGCCAATAACATTTATTGTCCCTAGACACACAGAGACAATTACTTAAGATCCCCTTCTTTCAAAAGCTAATGTAGCCCAGGGCCAATTTAGGCAAAATTAACAACTACAGATCCAAGGAAATAACAAATAAAACTTTATTAGTTGATTAAATAAATATTTAAATGTATATTAAATACAATAATATTCAAATTATATTAATTTTGAATATAATTAAACCATACTGTGGAAAAAAATACCCAATGAAATAATGGAATTTCACTGCAGAAGAAAACTTTGAGATCGGATCGATCAGTTTAATAACAGCTGCTTCACACGGATGAAACAACATAACAACTGAGTGTTTACCAGGGAATTGGCCGGGTTTTATGTGTTATTTAGGACTGTGTTTGAGTTATCGAATCGCTGAACTAGGACTGCTTATTAGCGGAGAGGACAAACAGATGGCAGGCCTCTCACAGAGCGGAACGGACTAAAAAATCCTTGGATTCACATTGGAAAACTGGTTGGATATATATATTTTTGAGTTTTTTGCACGTACTGCACTTTAACTGAGCGGGCGGAGAAAACTGTTTAAAAGAGACGTTGTTTATTGATTCTCATGGTTCCATAAAGATTTGCATTTACAGTTCATAATGGTGTATTTTCAGATTTGAGTTAATTGAATTTCTTTTTATTTGTGATATTTACCTGCTATTTTAAGTGCCACATTAAAAGGTTGAGCTGTCCAAGAGGCAGTGATTTTGATGTGACCTGCAAGGGAAAAATAATTACATAATTAGAGGAAAAATAATTGTCCAGTATGCCACCAAAGAGAGAGTCCATGGCCACTTCGTAAACTTCTGATCGCCACCTTTCTTTCATCTTGTACGGTAGCTTTGAAAGGATAACTCTCATATTGGTAAGATTGTCCTTTTCCTCCATGAACTCTCCATCTTCCATAGTGTTTTGACAACCGATCAGGAACAGAGCATATGTACTCAAAGCTTTACCATCATCAGACTTGACCTGGCTATGATTAGCTTGTCTTCATAATGCCTTTGGAGCAATCGTTTTAACCTTTGCTTGATGGCATATATTCACAGCTTCTTACAATGTCTTGTGGCTCTCCAGCGGTGTATTGTTCTAGATAATACAACTTTTCTACAAAAAAGACTACAGTCTTTTTCATTGTCTCTTTTATGTTCTATGGTATGCTAAAAGGACTTAATGATTTGAATGTCAGTGAATCACCAGTAAACACTTGGATGTCTTTACTTAGAAGCTGAGTTTGCTGTTTCACAAGCAATTCCGTCAAGTCATTTTGCTTCTGCCTAATTTGAATAATGCTGTCATCTTCTTGACAATTATTACTGTGGCTTGTGGCTCTTGATGTGTCTAATTGTGGTGGTGCAAACAGCACTGGATTTGAGATGGCCTTTTTACTTTTCCCCACAGATGAATAAGCTGTTGAACCACCGCTCTGCTCCGTTTTTAGTTCTGTTTGACTTTGGCGAATTCCCTTTCTTTGCTTAGATTGTACACTGCTTCTGCCATCTTCATACTCCTTCAGTACCTTTAATTTAGTGTTACTTTCTGCAAGTACTGTTTCTATTTCAAGTTCTTCCATTTTGTCGCTGAGCTGCATCTTTTCAATTTCAAGTTGTTGTTTTTTCCTTAGGGCTGCTGCTCTTGCTATCAGAGCTGCACGTTTTGATTCTTCTTGTGCACATGCAGAAGATACATGAAAAACCCTAAGGTTTTTCAAAATGGCGCCACCGTGTTTGGCCGCTGTTCAGGTCGCTCCGCGAAGACTGTGCTTTTATTTACTATTTTACTTTTACTCTCAATTTTTACAAACTTATCATCTGCGTTGATCTACTATGACAGCAAAACTCTTTTGGACATTGGTTACCTCTACACTGGACTGTTTCAGGACACTTTCGCCGATACTCTGTGGCCATCTGAGATTCTTCGGAACGCCGAATCGAACAATGGACAGAGCCGGCGGCGTAGAACCAAGAAACACAGTGGGAAACGCGCTGGTACCCGTAACAGACTGAGGAAAAGGGCATTCAGTCCTCCTCTCCCGAGCATTCTTCTAGCAAATGTTCAATCCTTGGATAATAAGATGGACGATCTTAGAGCCAGGATAAGTTTTCAATGGGACATGAGAGATTGTAACATCTATTGTTTGTCTGAAACATGGCTCACGCCCGCGGTCCCGGACACAGCTGTGACGCCGTCGGAGAACTTCTCTGTTTTTCGGATGGACAGAACAGCCGAGGCCGGTAAATCCAAAGGCGGTGGAGTATGCTTCATGATCAACAAGAAATGGTGCGATCCCAGGAACATCACCATTCTCTCGCGGTCCTGCTCGCCTCATCTGGAACATTTAACAATCATCTGCCGCCCATTCTATCTGCCGAGGGAGTTTTCTGCGGTTGTCGCGACCGCTGTTTACATCCCACCGCAGGCAGACACAGCTCTGGCTTTATCTGGCCTTCATGATGTTGTCAGCGGCGTCATAAACAAACACCCCGACGCAGCATTCATTGTCGCGGGCGATTTTAACAAAGCAAACCTAAAGAAAGTCCTGCCAAACTTTCACCAGCACGTCTCCTGTCCTACACGAGGAGCAAACACGGTGGATCACTGCTACTCTCCGTTCAAGAACGCCTATAAAGCGCGGTCACTTCCAGCGTTTGGCAAATCAGATCATGCCGCCATTTTCCTCACTCCCGAATACAAACAAAAGCTCGTTCAGGAACCCCCGGTGAGGCGGGAAGTTAAGCGTTGGTCACCCCACTCAGAGACCGCGCTACAGGCAGCTCTGGATGATGTTGACTGGGACATGTTCCGAGCGAGTTCAGCCGACGTAAACGAGTTCACAGACGTGGCGCTTTGCTTCATCAACACGCTTACAGAGCAAGCCACGCAAACAATAACAATAACGTCCTTCTCAAATCAGAAACCGTGGGTGGACAATTCAATCCTCGCGGCAGTGAACGCACGCACTGTTGCTTACAACGCCGGTCTCCATTCAGGGAATATGAATGAATACAAATCATCCTGTTATGCTCTGCGGCGTGCAGTTAAAGCCGCAAAGCTCCGGTATAAAGACAGAGTGGAGTCTCATTTCCAACTCAACGACTCGCGGCGCATGTGGCAAGGTCTGAGGTCCATCTGCTCGTTTGGATCTAAATCCTCTGCAGAGGTGAGCGCTGATCCGTCGCTTGTGAATGAGTTAAACTCTTTCTACGCTCGCTTTGACTGTAACCGCGGCAACGCGACTCCGCCAAGTGGCGCGTTAGAGGAAATTACTCAGAGCAGCAACAACCACGTGATCTCTGTCTCAGAGGATGAAGTTCGGAGAGCACTCAAGCGTGTGGACGTCAGGAAAGCTGCCGGGCCGGATGGTATTTCAGGTCGTGTTCTACGGTCCTGTGCTGATCAGCTCTCCGGGTTGTTTACATCCATCTTTAATGAGTCCCTCGCTACATCTGTGGTCCCCACCTCCTTCAAAAAATCCACCATCATCCCTGTCCCTAAGAACAGTAAACCCTCTTGCCTAAATGACTATTGTCCAGTGGCTCTCACGTCTATAGTCATGAAGGTCTTTGAGAGACTCATTAAAAACACCATTTGCGCCTACATTCCTGACACTTTGGACCCTCTTCAGTTTGCCTATCGTCCCAATAGATCGACTGAAGATGCCATCTCTCATGTCCTCCACTCCTCCCTCACTCACATCGACAGCAAAAGTGGGAACTACGTAAGGCTGCTATTTATTGACTATAGCTCAGCCTTTAACACCATAGTTCCCATTAAGCTAACCGCCAAACTCCTGGATCTCGGCCTGAATCCTTCTCTCTGCCACTGGATTGAGGACTTCCTCACTGGCAGGCCTCAGGTGGTGAGAATAGGCCAGTCCACCTCCACCTCCATCACCCTGAGTGTGGGAGCTCCACAGGGCTGTGTCCTGAGTCCCCTGCTCTACTCTCTCTACACACATGACTGTTTGTCCACACACAGCTCCACCTCTATCATCAAATTTGCTGATGATACTGTTGTCCTGGGCCTCATTTCCAACAACGAGACGGCATACTTGGACGAGGTGGAGCATCTAACATCATGGTGCCAGGACAACTGTCTCTCTCTGAATGTTAGCAAGACCAAAGAAATGATTGTGGACTTCAGGAAGAGACAGCAACGGACATACTCCCCCCTCATGATCAGCGGGTCACCAGTAGAGAGAGTGAGCAGCTTCAAGTACCTGGGTGTAAACATCTCCGAGGACCTGACCTGGACTGCTCACATTCAGACACAGGTGAAAAAAGCCAGGCAAAGACTGTACCACCTGCGCCAGCTGAGGAAATTCAGGGTTTCACCAGCTATCCTGAAAACTTTCTATTTAGGGGCGATAGAAAGTGTATTAACTCAGTGCATCACAGCGTGGTATGGGAACAGCACCAGTCATGACCGCAAAGCCCTGCAAAGAGTTGTGCGCTTATCCGAGCGTATTTCAGGGTCAGCTCTCCCGTCTCTGCAGGACGTCTACACCAAACACTGCAAAGGTAGAGCTACTAAGATCATCAAGGACTCTAATCACCCTGCAAACCCTCATTTCACGCTGCTGCCATCTGGTAAGCGCTTCCGAAGCCTGATGGCCAAAACTGAGAGACTCAGGAGGAGCTTCTTCCCCCAGGCCATCAGACTCCTGAACTCAGTCACTTAACACCACGTGACTTCACTTCAGGATATACATACTGTCATTGCACTGCACTTTCTGTTCTCGTTGTTACTGTGTAACAACCTGTTATAAACCTTTTGCACATTATACTCTTTATACATTTGTTAACCACATATTTATAAGTCTACAGTTTACTCACTGCACAGTCTACTTCAATTATTTTATTCCACTTTATTCTTATTTTTTTACTTTTTTCTTCTACTTGACTTGATTATTTATAATTCTACAGATATATATATATATATATATATATATATATATATATATATATATAGTACTTTTTATGCTATTTCTATTATAATTTCCTCCTTGTGTTTTTAACTGTGAATTTTCACTGTCCATGGAGCGGACCTGTTTACATTTCACTGCCGGTTGTATATTCTGTATATAACTGTGTATGTGACAAATAAAACTCTTGAATCTCTTGAATCTCTACAGAAGAAAAAGATCTGCTTTCAATATCTGAACCACGCTTCTGTTTAGATTCACTCTTGTTCACAAATACCTGTGAGGCACTTTTGTGAGGAGTAACATTGTCCTCCATGTCATCTTATCACCAAGATGTTTTCTTTTCAAAATGTCTCAGGGAATCCATTTTAGGCTGAAACCAATTTTGTTGATCTGTAATCCTTTCATCTTCAGGCAAAAGATCTTGAACTTGCAAATTGAAATCAGTGAACTTTGTTATCAATTCTGCAAAGTCAAGTTGCATCAACTCTTGTACATTTTGCAGATCGTCATCATCAATCAACCTTTCAATGTTGTTGGTTTTACTGGTAAGAGCAGATAATTTTGCTCTTCTCAATCCAATCCATCTGTGCAGTTGCTCCTCTAATGCTCTTTGAGTGGGTTTAGGCACCCTCTTGTGTTCAGAAACGGTAACGTCATCCTCTCCTCCTTCAGCCATCTTAATTCCACTAATGCACAAACAGTTTGCAGATGATTAAAGGTATACATAATACCTTTCTGGATCAAATGTGTGCATTTCAGCTTCTTCAAACATGCATTGTGTAAACTTTATTGCTGATTTAAGGTCCGTTACCTCCTTCAAAGAATGGTACTTTAATGAGTGACGATGTTCTTCTCTGTGACGCAGTTTTAAATCCACCATAGAATAAAGCACTATAGAGTCCCCTATTCATAATCCATGATCATGAAACACTTCAGTGTTCATTCACCAAGAATCCCTTATTGCTGATGTCCTTTCAGTGTTCGTTTAAAGATGAACATTTATCAACGATGTCCATGTCGTTGATTCAAAAGCATGCATAAGAAAAAAAGCGAGTTGATCGCAACAGCCGACTCGAGGAGGTTAATTGTGATTAAAAACATCTGCGTTTTTAATATTTTTATATTGCAATAACTTCACAGTTACTCTCCAAATTAATTTAGAATCAACTTAAATACAAAATATAATATTTGAAATATTAGTTGTAATTAAGCGTCTTTTTTATGAAGGCCAGTATCACTGATACTAAAACTGCTACTGATAATTAAAAACTATATCAATTTCAAGTGAACGTAAAACAATCTTCACACAAACCCATTATAATAAATGCCATAATTACCTGTGGCCTTCTTAACTGTCCAACAGGTAGGAAATATACAGAAATTGTTAAAATTGAAGTTATCAAACTGCCCTGCATACATTTTAAATGAAATATATAATTACTCCTTATTAAAGCCACAATTTTCTCTGCTCCTTTTGTTCTTTGATGAACATTAATGACAGACATCATTAGTGGCTGCTGTCACTTTAAGATCTGCCGCTGCTGAACATGACGCGGATTAGTGCTGGGTGGTGTGACCAAAAATTTATATCAAGGTATTTTTCTAAATTATATTGGTTTCGCGGTATATGACGGTATTTTTTTCCCCTATGCATGACCACATTTTCTACTGATTGAGAGAGGAAATACTGCAGTAGATTGACTAGAATGCCATATTTTACTGTCATGATGAGTGAATATTGTAGAAAAATTCCACACTAGAGTTAATACAGGTTTGCAAAGCCCCACAAAATGATGCTGTGGGGAGACAACAACCAATGAAACATATGAATATTAAAATATGACCACGGAGAGAATTGAGAGTTGAGGGCACATTAAGCATTTTGAAAACTATATATCCCTATATAACGTTAACAACAAACTGCCAAAATGAGGGAGGAATGTGGAAGAACATTTAAAAGGTCTAAGGATATTTTCAATACATTAAGAGCACTACTCTGAACAAATGACACATGCAAGTTAAACACAGAAAGAATAAAGCAGTTACTTTTTTGCCCTGTCTATTTATTTATTTTGTCAGTCTATTTATTAATTTACATCGTTGTCGTCCGTGTATCAGAATAATCTACGGTGTCATCGTGGTCGTGATGTATCAGTGTCCTTGGCATTTAATTTGAGGAAGACGTGATGAAATATGTGGACATACACGCTGCTAGTTCATGTTTAGAGCATTGGAGTATATGAAATGGGTCCATAAGAAACTTAAACATGCTCGCTCCGGTCTGAATCTGATCTATATAATCCATGTGGAGAACGCTGTTAATCTCATCACGGCACTCCACGCAGAAACTGTTCTCATGCGCGCATGAAGTTTAAATTCTCTGCTGTAATCAAGGGCTGAATCCGAAGTAGTGGTGTCCGAAACCACAGTGGACGTTATTGAGTGCACTCATTCAATCCCACATTGCACCGCAATAACGAGTGTACAACCGATGTTCACAGAGCGGCTGTTCGAATTCACTCACTCCTTCAAGTGAACAATATAAGTGGGTAACGTAGAGAATAGTGAATGCGATTTCAGATTCAGCCTTGCAATCTCAGCTGTGCTCTCACAACAAATCAAGTCAAATCAAATCACCTTTATTTATATAGCGCTATATAGTCCAATTGTTTCAAAGCAGCTTCACATTGTTAACAGGAAAATAATGCAACAGAATTTATACAGCTGTTCTGGTGAAACGGTGATGTTATCCAGCTAATTTCAAGTATCATATAGTGTCACTGCGGGCAGATCGGTAATATAGATGAGATTTAGGAGTCCCCAACTGAGCAAGCCAAAAGCCAGAGGCAACGATGGCAAGGAACCAAAACTCCTTCAGGGTCAGAATGGAGAAAAAAACCTTGGGAGAAACCAGGCTCAGTCGGGGTGCCAGTTCTCCTCTGGCCGACGAACAAACAGTGTATGATTATAATTCTGGCAACATAGCAGGTCTTAATTCATATTAGGCAAATAGATATTCGTAAGATTATTCGAAAGATTGGAGTCGTCACGCTGGAGACGGGTTTAATGAGGATGTTGTGTCTGCAGCATTTACGGGGGGGAGTTTATTTGACATGCTCTCTGCAGACACTTCAGGGATGCGTTGGTCATGTCCAGGCGCAGGTCCACCATCTGATCTGGATACGGCCCGGATCCGGCTGACTGCAGTAAACCTCGGGATAAACAGAGAGACTAACATTAGCGTAGATGCCATTCTTCTTATGATGTAACGAGTACATCAGGTGTTATGGGAAGTGTTCCCGGTTCCGGCTGACCTAGTTAATGCAGCCTAACAATCATTTACTGATTTGAATAATAGAGATTGATAATGTTTTATGTGTAAGCCATAGTAAAGAGATGCGTTTTTAGTGTAGATTTAAACTGACAGAGTGTGTCTGCTTCCTGAACAATGCTAGGAAGACTGTTCCAGAGTTTAGGCGCTAAATAGGAAAAGGATCGACCGCCTGCAGTTGATTTTGATATTCTAGGGATTATCAACTGGCCAGAGTTTTGAGACCGCAATAGACGTGATGGAGTATAATGCGTTAAGAGTTCGCTCAAGTACTGGGGAGCTAAACCATTTAGTGCTTTGTAAGTAATAAGCAAGATTTTAAAATTTATACGATGTTTAATAGGGAGCCAGTTCAGTGTTGACAGAACCGGGCTAATATGGTCATACTTCCTGGTTCTAGTAAGAGCTCGAGCTGCTGCGTTTTGGACCAGCTGGAGTTTGTTTATTAAGCGAGCAGGGCAACCACCCAGTAAAGCATTACAGTAATCTAGCCTTGAGGTCATGAACGCATGAATTAACTGTTCAGCATTTTGCATCGAAAGGATGTGCCGTAATTTAGATATATTTTTAAGATGGTAGAATGCAGTTTTACAGATGTTAGAAACGTGGCTTTCAAATGAAAAACAACAGTTCAACAGTGAAACGGGACCCCTCTCAAACAGTCTCAGTCGCATTCTGAACGTTGTTTAAGCGACATATACCGGTATTGTGGTATAATCAAAATTCATATCATAACAAAAATAAATACTGGTATTCGGTATGAACCTAACGCACTAATTTTGACAGCAATAGTTTTCACAGATTTTACATATTTTGAAAAATGTGTTTTTTTTTTTTTTGTCTTTTATGTTCCACAGAAGAAAATAAGTCATACAGGTTTGGAACAACATCAGGATAAACGATTGATCATTTTTGGGTCAATTAAGACAGATTTCTTAGTGATTTCTGAGTCATGTTTGTGTTTTCTAGTGTGGATCATTGTGGAGAGTTCAGAATTACAACAGGACTACACAAATGTAGGTCTACACACACAGTCATTTAGTGATTTGATGTTGATTTGTGTCATTTAGTGAAATGTTTTTCTCTTCTTGTGTTCAGGGGCCTGTGATCTCACACTGGATCCAAACACAGCAAACACTTGTCTCATTCTTTCTGATGAGAACAGGAAGATCACGCTTGTGTTAGAGCGTCAGCCGTATCCTGATCATCCAGAGAGATTTGATGAGTATCCTCAGGTTCTGTGTTTAGAGAGTCTGACTGGACGCTGTTACTGGGAGGCTGAATGGAGTGGACGTGATGCTGGTATATCAGTAGCATATAAAGGAATCAGCAGGAAAGGACGGAGTAATGACTGTGTGTTTGGATACAGTGACAAATCCTGGAGCCTGATCTGCTCTGATAACAGATTCTCTATCTGTCACAATAAGAACAAGACTCCTATTCCTGCTGTCCGTTCATCCTCTAAGAGAGCAGGAGTGTATGTGGACGTGTCGGCCGGTACTCTGTCCTTCTACAGCGTCTCTGACACACACACACTCAAACACTTACACACACTCAACACCACATTCACTGAACCCCTCTATGCTGGATTTGGGATTTATCCTCATTCCTCAGTGTCTCTGTGTGACATTAAACAGCGTCCTGTGAGAAACAACAGTGATACACACACAACCAGGTGAGTGAAATATACTGTGTGTTAGTGAAGGATTTTTCCAGACTGACACTAATAGTTCAATCCTCTGTTCTTCATACATCACTAAACACTAGAGATGCACGATAGTGGATTTTTTGCTGATACGCTGATATTTTTCAACATAATACGGCCGATATCAATAAATATATATATTTTTCCTTTTGTTTGTAAATAACACAAATCTCTCCTGTGCAGGGACTATGAACACATTATTTTTCATTTTAGTTTGAGCAAAAACTATTTTGTCTGAGTTCTGAGTCTCTCCTGATCACACATGATCTCTAAACTGCAATTTGTTATTTATTTTCTGTAATTTTCTAGCTGTATTATTTTCTATTAATATACCTGCAGACGAGGAATAAGACACAAATAGTCAAACTCATGATTTATTGGAGAATATAGAGTTCATGTTCATTGCCTTCCTGATCTTTTCTACTCAAGACAAGCGTCTCTCCCACTGCGGAAACATGACCATTGCAGTGTTGCGATCGAGACTCAATGATCTCCGTAATGGAGGTAGGGTCCCCTCTACCACACCCCAATCTATCTCCTCCACTAGAGGGGATACTTTGGCTGGTGGTCAGGGTGATCTGAGGGTTATGGTGTGGGCCAACCCGACAAATATTCTTCAGGCCACACCCCCCTCTAGCACACTGCATCCCGTGGTGTTGCCGGATGAAGGCGCTGGTGTTTTCCATCCTGGGCCCAGCGTCTCATCAAGGGACACTGGCGGATGATACTATGTTGATTTCCGCATCACAGGGTGGGCTGGATTCCTCTGGAGATGAGGATTTGGCTGTGCTGCCTCCCTTGGGAGTCCGAGCATTGTCTGAGTCTGATCCAGAGATCACAGCCATGCTTGCCTGGGCAACTGCAAGCATCAGGCTTGAGTGGAACCCTCCGCCATGTCCCGAGTGTTCAAGGCTGGATGATTTGTATCTGGGGGCGGCCCATGCTGAAAGCACCCGTCAACCCCCAGTGCCCTTCTTCCCGGAAATGCACGAGGAGGTGTTGTGGAATTGTGGAAGTCTCCCTTGACTTTTCCCGATTGCTCGGCAGCCTCCTCCACCTTTACTGCTCTCGATGGTGGCTCGGTGAAAAGGTACACTGGGGTTCCCCCTGTTGAGCCTTCTGTAGCGATGCAGCTGTGTCGGGCTGCTTGGAGGTGAACTCACTTCTTTCCCAGGAGATGGTAACAAAATACCACTCCTTCCCCTGGTGGAGGGCCAGGGGAGAATCCCCCCTTTTGCCGCTGGCTTCACATTCGGTGGCACCCTATTCATGGTCAAAGAAAGAACTGACATATTCACCTCCGAGCCCCAAGAGGGCGCGGTTGACAGAGCCTCCTCTGTCGCCAGACCCCTGTCAGATGAGATCCTCGTGGAACGCTGGTCTTACCCTGGTGTCCTCTGTCAGGACGTGGAATACGACCCCGCCCACACCTCGGGACGCTCCCACTCCTCCCATTTCTGGGCCGGTCATTCCACTTCACTGCCTCATTGTGGGTACACCTGTGGTTCACATGACCCTGCTGGTTAATTTTTTGGGAGCCTGGCTAGAGCTTCCCAATCTGTCCAGCTGGCTCGCTTGCATGATCAGGCTCGGCTATTTGATTCAGTTCACACGGTCTCCTCCCTGGTTTTGGGGAATCAAAAGATTAAATCCACCTTGCCCTCTACAGATGCCCTCTTGGGACCTCGCAGTGGTTTTATCTGCCCGGCAGAAAGCTCCCTATGAGCCCTTGCAGTCCTTTGAGTTAAAATTCCTTTCAATGAAAGTGGCGCTCTTAATTGCCCTGGCTTCCATCAAGAGGGTAGGGGACCTGCAGGCATTTTCAGTTGGCGAAGCATGCCTGGAATTCAGGCCGGCTAACTCTCACGTGATCTTGAGACCCCGGCCTGGATACGTGCCCAAGGTTCCCACCACTCCTTTCTGGGATCTGTTTGTTTCTGCTGTAGTTTAGTTCATGTAGTGTCAAGTCAAGTTTAGTCAAGCCAAGCCAAGTCTTGTTTATTGTGTATCTGTGCACCATTGGAATTTAAATAAACTGCACTTGGGTTCTGCAACTCGCCTTCAGTGGATCTAACGTTACAATGAGTCTACGGGCTGTAAATTAAAGTGGTGTTTCTTTCATGTAGTTACAGGGTAAATAAAAACACGTACAAAATCTGATATAATTCGGAAACATTTATTTGAAAAACAACTTTCAAAACAGATTTACAACCCTTCTTATTTATTTATTTGTTTTTTAAAATAAACTTTTCATTTCAAATACTAACATCCTGACAGAAAAAAGCATGTTTTGTCCTTTTTGTTTCTCTTGCTTGGCTCCTCTTCCTCTTGTTCCTCTTCTTAATTTTTATTATTTCCACTGAAGGAATCCCATGTCTTTTGCTATTCTATATTAATAATTATTAAACTAAAAAGTACACCCATAAATGCTTTCATAATTGACTAATATTTTTGCTTCCGACCAACTGTTACCAGTGCATGCAATATGAGTAAAGAGCAACGTGAAGCTTCAAGCTTTTAATGACTCACGCGAGAATGAAAGACAGTGTCTCTGTCTTCCTGTCTTGTTTGTTTCTTATTGCTATTATCATATATTATGTTATCGTTTGTATACTGTTGTGAGCATTAATAAAAAAAATAATAAAAACCGATGGCATCCGACATCACGTGACCGGCGTTTCTCGGTGCGCTAACGTCACGCTTCAAGTTACGTCGAGCGTGAACTTAACTCTCTCATGCACGTGCAGGTGACTGTGGGTCAGAAGGGATAGTCTACAATTTAAAAAAAATTATAGTATCGGTATTTTTCTTACAAACACTTATCGTTTCACTTCAGAAGACATTGATTCATCCATTGGGATCGTATGAATTACTGTAGTTATTGCTGTATGTGCTGTTTGATGCTTCAACTTTTAGGAACCCAAATGAGTGTTTATTAGCAGAGATAATTTTTCTGTGTTCATCTGAAGAAAGAAAGTGATAGTGGTACACATCTCGGATGGCATGGGGGACATTTCTGGGTGTACTGTATTTTCGTTTAATAATAGCTAGAGACATAGGATTCCTTCTTAAGCTTCATCTGGGGCAAGAATGAAAAAGAAGAGGAACAGGAGGAAGATGAAACCAAGCAAGAGAAACTAATTAGAAGTATTGTAAATCTGTTTTGAAAGTTGTTTTTCCAATTTTTCAAACATTTTCGAGTGATTGTGTACTTTTTTTATTATACTTACCCTGTAACTACATGAAATAAGAGGGGGACAAACACCACTTTAATTTACAGCAGCAGATTCACACTTACCCTGGAACTACATGAAACAAGAGGGGAACAAACACCACTTTAATTTACAGCCCTAGATTCACACTTACCCTGTAACTACATGAAACAAGAAGAGAACAAACACCACTTTAATTTACAGCAGCAGATTCACACTTACCCTGTAACTACATGAAACAAGAGGGGAACAAACACCACTTTAATTTACAGCTGTAGATTCACACTTACCCTGTAACTACATGAAAAAGAAGAGAACAAACACCACTTTAATTTACAGCCCTAGATTCACACTTACCCTGTAACTACATGAAACAAGAAGGGAACAAACACCACTTTAATTTACAGCCCTAGATTCACACTTACCCTGTAACTACATGAAACAAGAAGAGAACAAACACCACTTTAATTTACAGCAGCAGATTCACACTTACCCTGTAACTACATGAAACAAGAGGGGAACAAACACCACTTTAATTTACAGCCCTAGATTCACACTTACCCTGTAACTACATGAAACAAGAGGAGAACAAACACCACTTTCATTTACAGCCTGTATATTCACTTACCCTGTAACTACATGAAACAAGAAGAGAACAAACACCACTTTAATTTACAGCCCTAGATTCACACTTACCCTGTAACTACATGAAACAAGAGGGGAACAAACACCACTTTAATTTACAGCCGCAGATTCACACTTACCCTGTAACTACATGAAACAAGAGGGGAACGAACACCACTTTAATTTACAGCCGTAGATTCACATTTACCCTGTAACTACATGAAACGAGGAGAACGAACACCACTTTAATTTACAGCCACAGATTCACACTTACCCTGTAACTACATGAAACAATAGGGGAACAAACACCACTTTAATTTACAGCCACAGATTCACACTTACCCTGTAACTACATGAAACAAGAAGAGAACGAACACCACTTTAATTTACAGCCTGTATATTCACTTACCCTGTAACTACATGAAACAATAGTGGAACAAACACCACTTTAATTTACAGCTGTAGATTCACACTTACCCTGTAACTACATGAAACAAGAAGAGAACAAACACCACTTTAATTTACAGCCACAGATTCACACTTACCCTGTAACTACATGAAACAAGAAGAGAACAAACACCACTTTAATTTACAGCCCTAGATTCACACTTACCCTGTAACTACATGAAACAAGAGGAGAACAAACACTACTTTAATTTACAGCCCTAGATTCACACTTACCCTGTAACTACACAAAACAAGAGGGGAACAAACACCACTTTAATTTACAGCCCTAGATTCACACTTACCCTGTAACTACACAAAACAAGAGGGGAACAAACACCACTTTAATTTACAGCCCTAGATTCACACTTACCCTGTAACTACATGAAACAAGAGGAGAACAAACACCACTTTAATTTACAGCCCTAGATTCACACTTACCCTGTAACTACATGAAACAAGAGAACAAACACCACTTTAATTTACAGCCCTAGATTCACACTTACCCTGTAACTACATGAAACAAGAGAACAAACACCACTTTAATTTACAGTAAGATTCACATAACTACATGAAACAAGAGAAGAGAACAAACACCACTTTCATTTACAGCAGCAGATTCACACTTACCCTGTAACTACATGTAACTACATGAAACAAGAAGAGAACAAACACCACTTTAATTTACAGCAGCAGATTCACACTTACCCTGTAACTACACGAAACAAGAGGAGAACAAACACCACTTTAATTTACAGCCCTAGATTCACACTTACCCTGTAACTACATGAAACAAGAGGAGAACAAACACCACTTTAATTTACAGCCCTAGATTCACACTTACCCTGTAACTACATGAAACAAGAGGGGAAACAAACACCACTTTCATTTACAGCAGCAGATTCACACTTACCCTGTAACTACATGAAACAAGAGAACAAACACCACTTTAATTTATAGCCCTAGATTCACACTTACCCTGTAACTACATGAAACAAGAGGAGAACAAACACCACTTTCATTTACAGCAGCAGATTCACACTTACCCTGTAACTACATGAAACAAGAAGAGAACAAACACCACTTTAATTTACAGCTGTAGATTCACACTTACCCTGTAACTACACGAAACAAGAAGAGAACAAACACCACTTTAATTTACAGCAGCAGATTCACACTTACCCTGTAACTACATGAAACAAGAGGGGAACAAACACCACTTTAATTTACAGCAGCAGATTCACACTTACCCTGTAACTACATGAAACAAGAAGAGAACAAACACCACTTTAATTTACAGCTGTAGATTCACACTTACGCTGTAACTACATGAAACAAGAGGAAACAAACACCACTTTAATTTACAGCCCACAGATTCACACTTACCCTGTAACTACATGAAACAAGAGGGGAACAAACACCACTTTAATTTACAGCCGACTGATTCACACTTACCCTGTAACTACATGAAACAAGAAGAGAACAAACACCACTTTAATTTACAGCCCTAGATTCACACTTACCCTGTAACTACATGAAACAAGAGGGGAACAAACACCACTTTAATTTACAGCAGCAGATTCACACTTACCCTATAACTACATGAAACAAGAAGAGAACAAACACCACTTTAATTTACAGCTGTAGATTCACACTTACGCTGTAACTACATGAAACAAGAGGGGAACAAACACCACTTTAATTTACAGCCCTAGATTCACACTTACCCTGTAACTACATGAAACAAGAGGGGAACAAACACCACTTTAATTTACAGCAGCAGATTCACACTTACCCTTTAACAAAATGGATAATTACCCCTTAATTAAAAAATACTTTCAGTATAAATAATTTAAAATTCATGGTAGTTCCCCCTTTATTCCCCAAATATTACATATTTTCCCCTTATACCAGCATGTATATACTTTATAATTACACTATAATTACAGAAAGTTACGCTGTAAATTAATTTTACGTACGCAGTACTTTCCGGGCTGTAATCTAAATTGTTACTAAAATATTTTTCCACTTCAAAATTTCACATTTAATTCAGTGTTACTTGCCATTTTTGTAATTATTTGTGAAATTTAACAGCAAATTCTGAGTGAAAATTATTTTAAGTAAATCCTGCACCATTTTTTTAAATATACAAAATATTTTGATAGTACATTTTCCACAAAGACAACATTTGTTAGAAGAATTGTGACAGATTTACTCTTTATATTTTTATAGTACACTGTTTGTATGTTGATTTTGATCTTTGTTAACGTTAGTTCATGTTATTTCAGGTCCATTAAATATTAACAGATACAAATTTAGATTTGAATAATAATTTAATAAGCTTTGAAATGAACATTAACTGAGAGTAATAAACAATTTTGTGTTTTTTATTGTTAGTTCATGCTAACCAATGTAGTTAAAGTCACTGTAATTTCTTTGTTTATTATTAATTAATTAATTTTGTACCCTGTTTGTGCATAAAAACATCTGACTCGTTCATTCTGTCTTCTCCTGGTTCTTCACAGGTTCTCTGAGCTCAAACCTTCTGGGCTCAATATTCACCCACTGCTGAACTGCCAGTCTTGTGTCCATATCACTGATTCTGATCAGTGGGTTCAGATTGAGCCATCAGCCTCTACAGATGAAGGAGGGTCAAAGTTCAGGGTCAGCACTGACCCAGGCCGTTACGAGTGTGTCAGGACCAGAATGCGATGGGTCTGTGACTGTGACGTCACCCTTCAGTACCGTACCGTAGACGGACACTTCCTCAACGTAGAGCTGGAGAGGCTGCAGAGCAACCGGATCGCTCCAGTGATGGACGTGACGGTGATCTCAGGGAAACTGGAGGAAGTTCATCTGCCCCATTATGCCTGTTTAGGAGAGTCTGACCCCTCTCTCAAAGATGCTGTGAAACTCCTCACCGTAAAAGGCGAGGGAATAACCACAGAACCTGTGCAGTTGACCCGATTCCATGCTAAGATTGTCCAACCATCCTTCTCTCTTATAACATTGATTATAAGTTGGATAATGCAAGTGGATGAACACTGTGATCTCCTTCTCTACATGCCTTATAAAGATCCTCTCATTCTACATGTCTACATTTTTCCAGTTGATGAGTGTGAAAGAGAAAAAATTGAGAAGAGTGAAAAATCAAGTCACCAAATCAACCATCCCAGACCTAATGAGCCTATTCAGATGAAAAAGCCACACATTCTTGATGTTCCTGGAGCCACTATCCATCCCAAAGAAGGGATCACATTTAGAAGAGAAACTCCCCCAAACTTCTTCAAGGTCAAGACGCGTCTGGAGAATGATCTTCAAATGACTCTTATCAGAAAGGAAGATAAGGAGGAGGTCTGGACTGCAACAATTGAGAAAGATGAACTTGATCTGATTCATCCTAAGAGAGACGAGCCGCATCTGAATAGTATGGCAGGTAAAGCACAATTTTTGATAACCATTGGCCAGATCTCATTCAGGGGGTTAGAACGGTCCATATCATTGCAGATAAACAGCAGGAACTAATTCATGAGGAACAATATTCAGAAATCACACAGAGTTTAACCAGTCAGGAGAGCATGAGAAAGATCTGTGACATTATACGCACACACAGAGATGCTGTGAAAGATAAATGCATCTTAATTTTTTTTTTTTTTTATGTTGAATTGTACATGTAAAACAATCCACATTATATTTATATATATTTAGTTGCAATGACAAGCATAGGTAAACTCTCTTTAGAAATATGACAACAAGCTGGGTTTCCATCCAAACGTGAAGCAAAACTTTTCAAAGTTCTCAAAAAAGAAAAACAAACAAATGTGAATTATGTGCGTTTCCATCAAGCTGTCCGAGCTTATGACGGTGGTATTGGTAAACTAGTAACCACGACTGTTTCACGATGACAATCTTTCGTCTGGGACAGCCGGAAATCGTGCAGTGTGTCCTGGGCTTCATCTGATCATCCGTTCATCATATCATTCATTTCAGGTCTTGGAGTCTCTTCATGTGTGTTTGATCAGGAATGGTTTGAAAATGTGTAGTGTTGCTGTGCCTCCAGGAACAGGCTTGGGAAACACAATATGTTTTACACAATATAGTTACAAAAATGCAGATTAGACAAGTGCATGATATGAACACCTGCAGCGCTAAACATAGTTACTGAGTGTGTCACAATCATGTAAATGTAAAACATACTGCGTTCAGAAAAACAGAACAGTTCTCAATGCTTTCCTGATCGTTCGGTGTTGTCATGCTGTAGCTTTCAGAGCAAACACAAGGATGGTAATAAAGATTCAAGATTCAAGAGGTTTATTTGTCACACACACAGTTATATACAGAATATACAACCGGCAGTGAAATGTAAACAGGTCCGCTCCATGGACAGTGCAAATTCACAGTTAAAAACACAAGGAGGAAATTATAATAGAAATAGAATAAAAAAGTACTATATATATATATATCTGTAGAATTATAAATAAATCAAGTCAAGTAGAAAAAAGTAAAAATATAAAAATAAAGAAGTGGAATAAAATAATTGAAGTAGACTGTGCAGTGAGTAAACTGTAGACTTATAAATATGTGGTTAATAAATGTATAAAGAGTATAATGTGCAAACAGGTTTATAACAGGTTGTTACACAGTAACAACGAGAACAGAAAGTGCAGTGCAATGACAGTATGTATATCCTGAAGTGAAGTCACGTGGTGTTAAGTGACTGAGTTCAGGAGTCTGATGGCCTGGGGGAAGAAGCTCCTCCTGAGTCTCTCAGTTTTGGCCATCAGGCTTCGGAAGCGCTTACCAGATGGCAGCAGCGTGAAATGAGGGTTTGCAGGGTGATTAGAGTCCTTGATGATCTTAGTAGCTCTACCTTTGCAGCGTTTGGTGTAGACGTCCTGCAGAGACGGGAGAGCTGACCCTGAGATATGCTCGGATAAGCGCACTACTCTTTGCAGGGCTTTGCGGTCATGACTGGTGCTGTTCCTGGTGCTGTTCCAGATAATAAAGAGTCATTGCTATTAAAGCTCTAATGTCAAGAAACCTCTGTAAGAAGCTTAAATATGTGTGTATGTCTGTATTTCAGAGCAGATGAGCAGTGACACTGGAGTCAGTGTTGGAGTCAGTGCTGACACAGGTGCAAGTGTAAATGCTCCAGTACTCACTGGAAACACTTTCAGAGGCCCAGTAAACATCATCTACAACTGAAACCCGCAGTACACAATACGGCAACCAGGATCAATGAAGGTACTGTAATATGTCGAGGTTTAAATAGGACCTTTAAATAACTGACTTTTAGCAGAATGCTTGTTTGTAAATGTGATGATTTAAAGCAGTGGTTCTCAAAAGCTTCCCCAGAGCTGCACATGTTGTGTGTCTGCCTCATCTTACACACCTGATTCAACTCATCTGCTCATTAGTAGAGACTACATGACATGAATGGGGTGTGTCCGATAATATATATATACCATATAGTTGCTATTTACATCTTATACTACGGAGCTGTTGAATGCTTGATCCTGATTGGTTGACGAGCGTTCTAAGGTGTGCACAGCTAAAGTAGTTCCAGCTGGTTTTGACTGTATTACAGTTCCACATCCCTCCACCAAATGATTTCAGTTATTTCAGACGTCTTTACAGCCGACAACAGCAAAAGAACCAAAACCCATGACAATGTTGGAAAAATAAAGCTGCAAGCAGCATTTATCAGGGTTCAAGCAGTGTAAGGCCTTTAAGCACATGCGCATTTTATTTAGCAAGCATGTAACCAATTAAGTCATATACGGAAAAGACCATTTACTGCCAATACAGGCAAATTGCCTTAGGAAATATATCGTTTTCAAAGCTTTTCAACAGCTATAGTGCCTCCTATTGTCCGATCTCTATTAAAGTTTGCATGCTTGTTTAGAACCATGTGCCACATATGCTCACCTACGTTTGTGAAGTTCCAAATTTCCGTATAGAATCTATAGGCTTTTGCATGCACTTGACCACACCCATTCTATAAATTACCCTATTATAGCTATCAAAAGGGTAAAGGTTACATTTTTTTTGGTAATTATTGATCTAGAGAGTCCAGAGAATTTTACTGCATTGGTCAACAGGTACATCAGAGAGGAAAAAGGTCACTTTTTGCATATTCAGCTCAGTTATCATGGAAATGTGTGGGTTTTTTTTACCTTTTAAACCGTAATACCTCTACTGATGGCCCGATCTCCGTAAAAGTTTGCATGCTGGTCTGGCCAATAATATGGTGCACGTGCTCAGCTAATTTGGTGAGCAGGTGTAGCGATATCGAGGCCCAGGGGAAATGGTGCGGGATTTATGCATGCGTTTAATCGTGTTACGATCAAATATGCACAGATCCGCACAGAGGGGAATTTTGATATTAACAATTGATTATAACGGATTATAACAATTATTAATATCTAGGCTTAATTCAACTTTTAGAAATTTCTTTGATTCTAGAATTGAGTTCAAAGGACGGATAATTGTCCACCAAATATCTCCCTTTTAATAACTCTTAAACACGTTTCTCTGGCCAGGAGAAAATATCTTTCTTTTAATTTGTAACAGGGTTGGTTCAACGTAAAAGTGACCTATGGGTGAGCAAACTCAAGCACAATCACGTGTGAATATATATACTTTAATAAATCAACAAACATACACAAATTAACTGAAAGCAGGAAAGAGAGAGAGAGAGAGAGAGAGAGAGAGAGAGGGAGAGAGAGGGAGAGAGAGAGAGAGACAAGGAAACGGTGTTATTACCGACACAACCTATTGAGCACAAGCAAGAAATCCGTCCAGCTTATTGGTATAAGCTCAAGACTTTATAACGACAGCTTAAGGGATACTTGCATATG
The DNA here is from genome assembly GCA_018749465.1 of Paracanthobrama guichenoti. NCBI lineage: Eukaryota > Metazoa > Chordata > Actinopteri > Cypriniformes > Gobionidae > Paracanthobrama > Paracanthobrama guichenoti. The sequence goes on from CM031943.1 coordinate 27,206,522, forward strand.
TTTCCTTGATCGCGAGTTCGTGCGTGTGTGGAAATTCCGCGATCCGGTCCGTGTTTCAGTCTTGCAGGGTGTGTCCTTGGAGTCCGCGGGAAATTCAACTTTGGTTCCTTTGTGTGATGAGATCCGTTGGAAGATGGTGAAGAAGGCGAAGGCGAAGTGGGACGAAGAGAAGAGCGAAGAGGGCAAGAAGAAGAGATGGCAAGAAGAAGAGCAAGGAGAAGAGCAAGGAGAAGAGCAAGGAGAAGAGCAAGGAGAAGAGACAGAGGAGAAGAGACAGAGGAGCGTTTGTAGGCCTCCTTAAAGGGCCCTTGCGGGGCATGCCTCTTTTGTCGGAACAGCCAATCAGAGCGAAGGAACTCAGAAGCGGGAAATCTCCCTTTGTCTTGGGTCTCGCCTCATTAACATGTTTATGGCTCTCTCTTAGGTATGCAGACGTTGGGGTTTTGGCATAAAAGAAAGAGTTTGGTGCATCATAGTACCACAAAACGCACATAGCCGGCCTACAAATTGCGAGACAAAGATTTCGAGACCAAGCATGGGGAGTTTAACTTAAGAATTAAAGGAAAGGTGAGGATTGACATCATTCTTCCTTACGCATTTCCTGACTATAAGTTTCTAACCTATCAAACACATCTAAAATGGTTATAACAAAAAGCATGCATACATACAGGGAACACAACACCTAAAATGAAAAATAACTAAGTTAAAAGTCATATAATCTGTTCGGATGTCCTTTGGTATGTGAGAGGGGGTGGGGGCTGTTATTTATGACGGTCTCTCGTGGGCTGCACGAGCATGGTTTGTGTCCTTTTAGCACCGTTAACCTGTCAGTCTGTAGACTCCACGGCGCCGGTCTTGTTTGAGTCATTATAACGAATCAAAGTATTGGTCCGTTGATCATTTATGAGCACCGTCCATACGCTACACAGGGCAGACCATTTGTCAGTCATTTAAATGTCATTTTGCATAGGATAATGTAGAGCTTTTTTCACCTTTATAACAGTTAAAGTGCCACCAATGGCCCGAAATCCATAAAAGTTTGCAAGCTTTTTTAGGATCACGTGACGCATGCGCATGCCCCATTTTGTGAAGCTGTATGCAAATCAGGCAGGAAGAGGGCCGCTTTCAGCCATTTCATGGGATTTGCCATAAGAATACATCATTTTGACACCTTTTTAACAGTTATAGCGCCACAGAGTGGCCAATCGCCGTGTCCTTTTTCATGCAACCACAGAATGAGCTCTTACATAGGCGTCCTAAGTTTGGTGAAAATATCTCGTTCCGTTGATGAGTTATAGCCAATTTAGTAAAGGTGGCTCCTCTCACTATGAGCGTTTTGCTGGCCCTTAGGGACCGTGAACCCAAATTTCCATTTTTTTAAAAATAATTATTGACATTTAGACTCCAGAGAATCTTGCTGCACTGGTTTGGTTCCGGTTGGGCCAAAAACCCAGGACTAGTTCGCAAAAGTAGGTTTTTGGAAAAAGCCAAAATACCTGAAAATTTTCCCCAGGTGATGAGCCAGTCCGAGGCATGCGTCTTGTCCGGATTCCAAAGACACGTGATTTGCCTATGCAAAGGTTTAGGAGTTATGAGTCATTTCATACTTTTGACCTAAATCTAGTAAACAATAGGGTCACTGCCACAGTGTCCAGCGGTTGTGCCCTAGTTGTCCATAGAGGGCACTCCCTCGTCCCCTTCCTCAGTGACACTGCCATGAACTCTTTTTCCTAGTGTCCCTGTGTCTAGTTGTGTTTCCCTGTCTGACCACTAGAGGGCACTCCTTCCCTGACCTTTGACACTCAGCCATGAACTTCATTCCCCATAATCCTTTGCCTGCATCATTAATGAATAACTACACAGGAACAAATGAGTAATGCAGTAACTACTATTAACTAACAAGAAACGCTGATTAATGAATGAGTTAGTAATAGTGCTCAGCGAATGTGGTAGTTCACTATTAGCTAATCAATAACTACTGTTGTTTTCATAACTCCCAGAGGACTACTAAGAGTTGCTGTATACAGGTTCATAATTAACATGAATAATGCATAATATATCATTCTAAAGTGAAGGTCATGGTAACCCACTAGTAATGACTCAAGGGTTATTATCTGTTACTATAACTGCATTCGTCTGCTATCAGTGGCTCAAGCGTCCGTCGCTAGCTCTAAAATGATGTACTGGAATTAGCAACAGAGGCTTGGGTTTGCACACAAGAGCGTTTTAAGGACAAAACCTGACAAATGACTTGAAATAAATCATCTCAGCAATGTCTTGACGTGGGAACTGTAATATAAGTGGAATTATTGACTCTGGTTCGTTGAATTATTAGAAAATAATCTTCCTCTTTCTCAAAGGCTCAACTCCAGAGGACATGAAACTGAAACCCATCATCCGTCACATGAGGAAATCCAGGAGCCTGTACATCACGTGCCACATCCCCGTCTTCTGCTGGATCTCTCTCACTGTTCTTCAGCCTCTGCTGGCTCCAGAGAGTCATGACCGAACACACACAACTCTCACAGAGACGTCACCTGATGGTCTCAAAGAAGAGTTTGACATTCACGCTTTTCTTTCATTAGGATCTGTGTGTGTGGCGTGTGATTGCATTATGTGCGTTGTGTTCTGCTGTTGGTATTTTCTTTAGTTTTCTTGCAGTCAGCCATTTTCTGATTGGTATTTTTTGATATGTATATGTCTATTGTTTTCAGTGAATTGATGCTTTCACTTTTATTCTAGTTATGTGATTTGTGTGTTGGCCTTTTTGTCATAATCATGTGATGTGTGTGTGTGTGTGTGTGTGTGTGTGTGTGTGTGTGTGTGTGTGTGTGTAAGGCTCATCAGTGTGTGTCTTCATTGTCTGATGAAGAGCCATTAGGCTCAAACGTCACCTGTGCTGAGAACATCACACACATATTTCTCTATTTCAGGACTTGTGCTGTGCCAACTTTTCTCTTCCTTCTGTATATAAATTATGAAATGTATAATTTTACTATAAAGGATAGTTGTGACTAATATAATCCAGCTTTTTCATGTGATTATATTCCTCTGGTGAAATGCAATGAGGAACATTTAATATTTTCTTCATCTAATAAAAGGTGTTTTTTGTTAACTTTATTTTGTTGTCTCATAATTTAACTTTAATTTAGCCCGTCAGATCCATCTAGTTATAGAGCTATAGCTTTGACCTCACAGTAACAGATCAGATCAATATATAGAGAGGAAAGGTCTTTCTCACCGTATCCGTCTGGATTTCATAAGGGAACAGGGACAATGCCTCGAGTCAGACGGCAGGAAAGCTCAAACTAATAAAGAAAGTGTATCTGCTGTATGTTTTGATGCTGAAAGGCTTATGATATGCGATGGAAGGACGCTCTTCTTATTAAACTCAGTCAATGAGGAATAAATGGTAAGTTATATAACTGGATATTAGACTGAACAGAAGAACACTAGAAGTCAAAGTAGGAGCAGAATATTCAAATAGACGTAGTGGAAACGGCAGATTGTTCAATATAATGACATATTTGATCAGGTTGGAGAACATGTGGGAAGTGAGTATTATGCGGATGATGGGGGACTGATGGGGTTAATATAATATTGATTAAGTAGAGCAGAGATTAAAAGCATTATAAAGGGACACCCGGGACATATCTGACACCGGACCACATCTATAATATACAAAAACAAGTAGAGTATGAGCATGAGACAGGGCAGGAACCCAAAGGAGGAGATGATGATTACTCACTCCAATAGGTGGCGCTAATGCACCTGTTGGGTCGCCAACCGCCTGTAAAGAAGAAGAAGAAGAAGAAAAGAGGAAGAACTGTGAGGAATTTGCTAGGAAAAAACATCTGGAAAAGTGCAGAATCTCCTAATAATATATCTGAAAAATACTGGCATAAGTCAGAGAATTTAATATGAATATGTAGTTTATTTATTTATTATTATTTCTATTATAATTAAGTACATTTTCTTTTTTTCCAGTCAATCTTCTGCCCACACTCCAATAGATGGCGCTAATGCACCTGTAAGTTGGTTAAACCAGAACCAGAAGAAGAACTGTATCGAAACCGAAAGTAAAGACTCCATTATTGCGGAACACAACGGTAAGTTCATTGCCCATCTTCTGATATCATCATGTCATATTATTGTGCAGTGTTTTATCATATTAAACTATAAACAGATATTTGCAGAAGTTTATCTTCAGGATTATAATGATGTCGAGCTGTAGGGATTCTGCTTTGGTTGAGATTAATCTACAGATTCTTTACGATCTGAAATATAAAGGATGTAAATGTGAACATTTGGAGGAAATCCTAAAGCAGCAGCTGTTTGCACTAAGTGTTAATAGCAACTAGATTCTGAAAATAACATTTCCTTAATGATAATTGCTATCTACTCTAAGTGCAAATAGCTGTAGATGTTTACTAAGTGAAAATAGTGATGTATTCTACTTACACCATATAAAAGTAGCAGTTCTTTGCAATATAAATAGTAATTACATGTAATTTATACAAACCCGATTCCAGAAAAGTTGGGAATACAAATTGTGAATAAAAAAGGAATGCAATAATTTAGAAATCTCATAAACTTATATTTTATTCACAATAGAATATAGATAACATATCAAATGTTGAAAGTGAGACATTTTGAAATGTCATGCCAAATATTGGCTCATTCTGGATTTCATGAGAGCTACACATTCCAAAAAAGTTGGGACAGGGAGCAATAAGAGGCCGGAAAAGTTAAATGTACATATAAGGAACAGCTGGAGGACCAATTTGCAACTTATTAGGTCAATTGGCAACATGATTGGGTATAAAAAGAGCCTCTCAGAGTGGCAGTGTCTCTCAGAAGTCAAGATGGGCAGAGGATCACCAATTCCCCCAATGCTGCGGCCAAACATACTGGAGCAATATCAGAAAGGAGTTTCTCAGAGAAACACTGCAAAGAGTTTGAAGTTCTCATCATCTACAGTGCATAATATCATCCAAAGATTCAGAGAATCTGGAACAATCTCTGTGCGTAAGGGTCAAGGCCGGAAAACCATACTGGATGCCCGTGATCTCCGGCCCTTAGACGGCACTGCATCACATACAGGAATGCTACTGTAATGGGAATCACAACATGGGCTCAGGAATACTTCCAGAAAACATTGTCATGAACACAATCCACCGTGCCATTCGCCGCTGCCGGCTAAAACTCTACAGGTCACAAAAGAAGCCATATCTAAACATGATCCAGAAGCGCAGGCGTTTTCTCTGGGCCAAGGCTCATTTAAAATGGACTGTGGCAAAGTGGAAAACTGTTCTGTGGTCAGACCAATCAAAATTTGAAGTTCTTTTTGGAAAACTGGGACGCCATGTCATCCGGACTAAAGAGGACAAGGACAACCCAAGTTGTTGTCAGCGCTCAGTTCAGAAGCCTGCATCTCTGATGGGATGGGGTTCATGAGTGCGTGTGGCATGGGCAGCTTACACATCTGGAAAGGCACCATCAATGCTGAAAGGGATATCCAAGTTCTAGAACAACATATGCTCCCATCCAGACGTCGTCTCTTTCAGGGAAGACCTTGCATTTTCCAACATGACAATGCCAGACCACATACTGCATCAATTACAACATCATGGCTGCGCGTAGAAGAAGGATCCGGGGACTGAAATGGCCAGCCTGCAGTCCAGATCTTTCACCATAGAAAACATTTGAGCATCATAAAGAGGAAGATGCCACAAAGAAGACCTAAGACAGTTGAGCAACTAGAAGCCTGTATTAGACAAGAATGGGACAACATTCCTATTCCTAAACTTGAGCAGCTTGTCTCCTCAGTCCCCAGACGTTTGCAGACTGTTAGAAAAAGAAGAGGGGATGCCACACAGTGGGAAACATGGCCTTGTCCCAACTTTTTTGAGATGTGTTGATGCCATGAAATTTAAAATCAACTTATTTTTCCCTTAAAATGATACATTTCTCAGTTTAAACATTTGATATGTCATCTATGTTGTATTCTGAATAAAATATTGAAATTTGAAACTTCCACATCATTGCATTCTGTTTTTATTCACAATTTGTACAGTGTCCCAACTTTTTTGGAATCGGGTTTGTACTTTATTTGGACAGATACAGACTATTTGCACCTCAGTATTGTTGTACATTAACAGGATGCAATCATAATATAGAGTGTAAATGATTATATTTATTTAAATTATTAAATGGATGCCGCCTTAATGGGACAGTAAAAGCCCTCCCTACACCGACCCCTAACCCTACCCAATACATGCTTTAATTATTAAACATTTCGTTAGGCACTTTATTTCCACATTTAGAACATTTTCTTAATGTTTGTTGAAAATAAATGCCTTTTCGATGTGATTTGTGAGGATAAAAGAGAGAAGGACGAGCTCTGCAAAAGGCGGATTCGAACCTGTGATGATCGCGTCAAAACAATGATCTGTTAGCCTCACGCTTTACTGATTGCACCCCTGAAGATAGGAGTGAATAGAGACTCCGAAATCCTAAACATTTCCGCGTTTCTGTAGGACAGACATCGATTCAGTCCATCATCTTTAGAGAGGAGATCCATCATGACTTACTGATGTGTTTCTGACGGATATAAAAGCACAAGCTGTTGTTTAAAGAATACATATAAATGATATAACAAGATAAAGCATGTCTCGACCTGCATTGTGATAACGCTAAATACGTTTTGTGATTGGATTCAGATCTGAGCTCTGACTAGAACAATCCAAAGCATTGATGATCTTCTTCTGAAGCCGATGGCAGATTTGTTCTTATGGTCATCATCTGGCTGGAAGATGAAATCCCTCTTCATCTTCATCTGAAGGATTTAAGAGAGATGGAAATGAACACTACATGAACATTAAACAAAACATGAACATGATTCTTTCAAATAAGCCTCCAAAAGGTTTCTAACCCTTTGCCATAGAATGCATTGAGACAATATTTTAAATTGTTCTCTGATATCTGAGGTCTGTGGCTTAGGTGAGGGCAAAAATACTCTAGATACGGTTTTAAAAGAGAAAAAAACTCCTGCCCAGTACTCATATAATTACAGTTCTATATGATAAAAGAAATGTTGCAGATGTTAAAAAATCATATCTCTGTATTTTTTGGTTGAAAGGTGATACACTGTATATATCCAGGTATTTTCTATGTTTTTCTATTTGGATAAATTTTTAAAAAAAAAAACGTATTTATTTTAATAATAATTAATTTTATTTCACATCCTGCCCAATGATGTCCTACAAACCCTGTGGATATTGAAGGCTATAAACGAATACAGTGAATGTAATGTAGGCTATGACATATATTATGTGCAAAAAGGGTTAAAATCACATTCTAACATTGCAACATTACAATCTAAAAACAACATTAATAATTCACTAAACTAAAAATGAAAATAAAAACAAAAGCATATTAGCCTACATTTGATTACCCCATTATAATGGTCACTTTCATAAAAATATACTTACTGGTAGGTTTAAAATTCTGCATATGGCACATTTATTGACCAACAACAAATATTTTAGAAGTATGTATACTTTAGTCAGAATTATTGTGTTCCTGTTGCGCTCCGTCTGTTTGGCACGCATGCACACGGCGCCGCTCGTTCACAGAAGCCTGAATTTTGGCACGTGATATATCATACAAACTCGATATAAACAGCAGAATATGCATTTTCTCCTCTACAAGGAGGACCAACCAAGGTACAATGATGTGTAGGAACACTGGTCACAAATCGCATTGATATATACAATCTCATTTTCTTAGAGAAGATAGACCTGCATGCATATAGATCACGTCACCATAATCCAGCGGCGAGAAAACAACTTTGGATGATTCTCTTTTTAGCTTCAAAGGGAAAACATCTCTTTAAATTAAAAAGAAACCCCAATTTAGGTCTGAGCTTTTTTAGGAGATTTTCAATATGAATATTAAAACTGAACCTTTCATCAAGCCATATGCCCAGGTATTTATAGCTGTTAACTTTTTCTATACAGTCCCCTTCTAAAGTTAAAATAGGCAGAACCACAATTTTAGTACAAGCGCGAGTAAAGAGCATATATTTAAACTGATGAGGATTGCAGTACCTGAAAGGAATCTTGTAATAGCTCTATGGCTTTGTTCATGGACTGTGCTACTGTATAAATGATTGTCTCATTAGTGTATAAATGGAGTTTAGCTGTAGTTATCTCATGACCTAGGTCATTAATATATACTGAAAATAAAACTGGTGCTAAGATTGATTTCTAATTTTATAGAAGTGAAATCTTCGACTGAGACACTGCGTTCTTTCTGATAAATAATTATTGAATTATAGCCGCTGTACAGTACTATGTCCTATAGGGCTGGTCCAAATATAATTTTTTGAGCTTCGGTAGAAATCAACAGCAAATATTCGAAGCTTCTGAGGGAGGGGGCTGAACAGTTTGTTCTCTCTAATAAAGGCAGGAATCTGGAGAAGCGGCAGGGCTGATATGCTCCGAGAACGGACACTGCACTAGTGATGCAAAACACACAGGTCTGTTACGTCCCAACAAGGGCGTTTGTCACTGTACTGTTTTGTTTTTGTGTTTTTTATTAAGAATAATAGGCTAATGAACCCATCATTCAAGCAACCCGCTCCCGTAATTTGCGCTAATTCTAAACCGAAAGTAAAATGCACACGGCCGCACTGTCATTCATTCATGGCCACATAAGCATTGTAATGTGATGGGAAAAAGCATCACATCCCTAATGGGTAAAAAAGCTAATACATGTTGATACTATTATTCTATTTTCCACAATGTCAAACCAACGCAGCTTAACCCAAAATTCAAGCTCAGGCATAAGCTCATGCAGTTGTGCGCTCCAGACAGAGCAACACTTAGGCTAAGAAGAAGCAAATATACACTCACCTAAAGGATTATTAGGAGCACCTGTTCATTTTCTCATGAATGCAATTATCTGATCAACCAATCACATGGCAGTTGCTTCAATGCATTTAGGGGTGTGGTCCTGGTCAAGACAATCTCCTGAACTCCAAACTGAATGTCAGAATGGGAAAGAAAGGTGATTTAAGCAATTTTGAGCGTGGCATGGTTGTTGGTGCCAGACGGGCCGGTCTGAGTATTTCACAATCTGCTCAGTTACTGGGATTTTCACGCACAACCATTTCTAGGGTTTACAAAGAATGGTGTGAAAAGGGAAAAACATCCAGTATGCGGCAGTCCTGTGGGCGAAAATGCCTTGTTGATGCTAGAGGTCAGAGGAGAATGGGCCGACTGATTCAAGCTGATAGAAGAGCAACTTTGACTGAAATAACCACTTGTTACAACCGAGGTATGCAGCAAAGCATTTGTGAAGCCACAACACGCACAACCTTGAGGCGGATGGGCTACAACAGCAGAAGACCCCACTGGGTACCACTCATCTCCACTACAAATAGGAAAAAGAGGCTACAATTTGCACAGCTCACCAAAATTGGACAGTTGAAAACTGGAAAAATGTTGCCTGGTCTGATGAGTCTCGATTTCTGTTGAGACATTCAGATGGTAGAGTCAGAATTTGGCGTAAACAGAATGAGAACATGGATCCATCATGCCTTGTTACCACTGTGCAGGCTGGTGGTGGTGGTGTAATGGTGTGGGGGATGTTTTCTTGGCACACTTTAGTCCCCTTAGTGCCAATTGGGCATCATTTAAATGCCACGGCCTACCTGAGCATTGTTTCTGACCATGTCCATCCCTTTATGACCACCATGTACCCATTCTCTGATGGCTACTTCCAGCAGGAAAATGCACCATGTCACAAAGCTCGAATCATTTCAAATTGGTTTCTTGAACATGACAATGAGTTCACTGTACTAAAATGGCCCCCACAGTCACCAGATCTCAACCCAATAGAGCATCTTTGGGATGTGGTGGAACGGGAGCTTCGTGCCCTGGATGTGCATCCCACAAATCTCCATCAACTGCAAGATGCTATCCTATCAATATGGGCCAACATTTCTAAAGAATGCTTTCAGCACTTTGTTGAATCAATGCCACGTAGAATTAAGGCAGTTCTGAAGGCGAAAGGGGGTCAAACACAGTATTAGTATGGTGTTCCTAATAATCCTTTATGTAAGTGTATTTATTAAGTATAACAAGGTTGGGTCCCTATTCAACTGTCCATCCTGTTAAAAACGGCTAGGATATAAGACAATTATAACAAAAGTATTTTGCCAGATTTTATGTAAACATATTGAAGCGTGAATGAGAACCGTTTCGAGGGGGATCCCTGTCTTCCCTGCATCAGAGTGCGAATGTGAATTCAGCCATCCGTCATAAATAATCAGGGAACTTTCACTGTCTGGCGCGAGCGGCCAAGCACAATAAAAAACGAAAGCAATCCTGTCTACATTAAATGCGACGAGAAGTGACTCGACAAAACAAATTCCCAACATTAAATTGATGGTGTGTTCTATTTCTGACGCACTTCAAGCACTGGGCGGGGGGAGATTGATGCGGCGGACCGGGAAGAGTCGGGGGAATTAGTTACGTTTTTTTGTTGGTAATATTTCAAATTAATATTAATAAAATAGTACCAGTAATAAAACGGGAAAAATTCCTCATTTTGGCACCCCTATGGATGAGTGGTGCCCCTAGCATTTGCCTATTCCGCCTATGCCACAGGCCGGCCCTGTTTATAATTCTTTCCTTTACTTTTCAATAATCAGGTAAACCAGTAGCCTTGGGGGGAGTTTAGGAGTAGTAGGAGGAGTTTAGACCAGAAACTGATTTGGTCAACTTGCTAAATTTAGTGGGATCATTCAGATTTTCATTTATCATATTTAAATAATAATCACATTTAGATTTGTTTGTACAATTTTTTCTTAGTGTCCTGTAATGTACCCAGTCCAAATGTTTATTAGGTTTCGTTGCTTTAACCCATGCGGCATCACACTCTTTGAGTCGAGAAGAAATTAACTCTGTAAACCAGGGATTATCTCTGCCTCTTACATTACTTTTTTTTTTTTTTTTTTTTTTTTTTAAAGGAGCATGTTTATCACATATACTCAAAAAGTACATTTATAATACTCCCATGCTAAATCAACTCCAGGGGTCATATGTGTAAAGCTGCTCAGAATAAGTTTGTCAAAATTCAAAGAATGATGGCAAAATCAAGCCACTTCTATGAGGATATGGAGAGTTGTTGGAGCCTTAACGGTAACTGCAACTCCACCACCTTTTGTGCGATCTGATCTAAAGACATTATATGTGTATCATGGAGTTTGTAATGGATTTATTCAGCCATGTCTCAGAGAAAACCATGATCAGACCAAATTCTTAAGTCTATTTTATTTACCAGACTACGGATGTTAAGATGAAAGAAACGCAGACCATCACTAAACTTAAACTCATCAAGAGTTGCAGGATGGCAGCATTACACACAGAGACAGAGACACACACTTTACAAAAAATAATAAATCATATGATCAAATTTGGGTTCATGTGATTCATTGTTGTTGTTTTTGTATCTGATTGTTTAACTAAATCACTTGAACACATTGAAACTCATTATTGTGGAGGGAGAACAGCTATTAATCATTATAAAAGTGTAACAGGCTTCATGTCGAAGCGTTCAGAGAGTTATTCATCAAATGTGATGATCAGTTAGTTGGATATGAGCGCTGGCACAGAGAAGCTGAGAGAGACGTCACTTTACAGCAGCAGAAACACATGAACCCTCTGAACAGAGAGAGATTGATGCTTGTTCTCCAGCTGTTGAAGTTCAGTGTTCAGTGAGACTCAAGAGCATCAGTGATGGTGGGTAATGGGCTCTGAATCACTGATCCAGTTCAGATCTGGCCTTTGTGCTGTCAAACCAGTTCTGGACTTCAGAAGAGACGGATCCTCCACAAACTGCTGCAACTACACAGTCTAAAGCACAGAAATCTCTAGAATGTTAATGTTACTGTGTGTGTGTGTGTGTGTGTGTGTGTGTGTGTGTGTGTGTGTGTGTGTGTGTGTGTGTGTGTGTGTGTGTGTGTGTGTGTGTGTGTGTGTGTGTGTGCGTGTGTTCGTGTGTGTGTGTGTGTGTGTGTGTGTGTGTGTGTGTGTGCGTGTGGCATTAGGTTTATTTTTACTGGACTTACTGGAATAATAATGTTCTGTATGATTTATTCTCAGTGTTTCCAAATGCAGGCCTGAAGTCCGTTTGTCATTATGGAGAACAGAGAAGAATCTCCAGAATCTGGCTATGTGTCTGTGAAGAGTGACAGATCCATGTCTGATCCTCCTGACTCCAGTGATAAAGCAGTGACCTCTGACCCCAGTGATGAAGCAGTGACCTCTGACCCCAGTGGTAAAGCAGTGACCTCTGACCCCAGTGATGAAGCAGTGACCTCTGACCCCAGTGGTAAAGCAGTGACCTCTGACCCCAGTGATGAAGCAGTGACCTCTGACCCCAGTGGTAAAGCAGTGACCTCTGACCCCAGTGATAAAGCAGTGACCTCTGACCCCAGTGATGAAGCAGTGACCTCTGACCCCAGTGGTAAAGCAGTGACCTCTGACCCCAGTGATGAAGCAGTGACCTCTGACCCCAGTGATAAAGCAGTGACCTCTGACCCCAGTGATAAAGCAATGACCTCTGACCCCAGTGGTAAAGCAGTGACCTCTGACCCCAGTGATGAAACCGTGACCTCTGACCCCAGGTGAGTGTTAACCTGTAGTGGTGATTGAACAGCTCTATGAGAGTAAAACACACTGAATTCACACAGAGAGATGAGATTTGTAATAGGGCTGCAACAAATTATTATTTTGATAATGTATTAATTTAGGGCTGAAACTAACAAATATTCTGATAATAAAATACTCTGTTGCATAATCGGATGGAATTAAAAAAACAAACTTTTTTTAAGTGAAAAAGTAATTTTAATTCATTATTTTAAACAATGTTATTCCACATCCTTCCCAGTGCTCTCCTCCAAACAAGGTAAATTTGTTCTCCTCTGAAAACAAATATAGTAAACGTACCTACTGTATGTAAACTATGCTGTACATTATAAACAAAAAAGGGATCAAATACTAACATTACATTCTAAATGAAGCACTAAATGTAAACTTGTATGAGGTATGAAGAACATTCACACGTCTGAACACAGTAATTATATTACATTAATGGGCTACACTAACAATAGTGACTTTACTGTTACTGCTCTCACAAATATGATTACTTGAGTTACAAACATTAAACCTACACTTCATTTCTAACAGAAAATATTTTAGCAAAATGTGTATTTTAGTCAGAATTATTGCGCTCCAGTTCTCCTGTGCTCCGTCTGTTTGACACGTCTGGTTTCCAGTATCGATCCATCTGCCCTTTCCAATGAACACAAGAATGTGCAGTGGTCTCAGACAACTTAATCCAGATATTTCATTCAAATCCAACAAATTCCTTTGAAGAACCAAGTTAACCGGAGATCAGTTATCATGATTTGAAGATCTGTCAAATCATCTCAGATGTATTAGGTGAGGTATGAAGAATGGACGCCAGGAAACGTTAGCTTTACTTTTGCTCATTTTACAGCGAGTGAGTTTGTTCCTGGCCTCGGTCACTTTTAGCTGCTCATTGGAGGATTGAAAGACCTCCCTTTCCTTTTGAAACAATGTGCATTACAACAGTGTTAAACAAACTGAAACTGAAATTAAAGATTAATTGTACAGAAAACGCAAGATTGAAATTTAGATTTTGATTTATACTTTAAATCTGTTTTCTTCTGTTGTTTCATCAGTGTGCACAGAGATGATCAGATTGGAGACCAGGATTCTCCTCAACCAGTGAATGCTGAACTACAGAGAGTCAAAGACCAGCACAAAACCATCATGAAGAACAAGTATGAGAGATTATTTGAGGGACTGAAACTCCAAGAGAATGAAGCCCTCCTGAACAGGATCTACACACAGCTCTACATCATAGAGGGAGAGAGAGAAGGAGTGAATGAAGAACATGAGGTTTTACAGATGGAGAAAACAGCCAGAACACAACACTCACAAGACACTCCAATCTACTGCAATGACATCTTTAAAGCCCCACCTGATCCAGGACGTGAGGAGAAAGACCAAATCAAGACTGTTCTTACTAAAGGCATCGCTGGAATCGGAAAAACCGTCTCTGTGCAGAAGTTCATTCTGGACTGGGCCGAGGGAAGAGCCAATCAGGATGTAGATTTCATGTTTGTGCTTCCATTTCGAGAGCTGAACTTGATCCGAGATCATCAGTACAGTCTTCACAGTCTTCTGCTGGACTTTCATCCTGAACTTCAAGATCTGGACTCAAGGATTTATGAGGAGTGTAAAGTTGTGTTCATCTTTGATGGTCTGGATGAAAGCAGAATCACACTGAGGTTTTCAGACGTTCAGGAAGTTTCTGATGTGACTGAGACTTCATCAGTGGATGTGTTGATGTCACAGCTCATGAAAGGAGAGATGCTTCCTCGGCTCTCATCTGGATCACCTCCAGACCAGCAGCAGCCAGTCAGATCCCCTCCAAATACATCCACCGTCTGACAGAGATTCAGGGATTCAATGAGCCTCAGAAGGAGGAATATTTCAGGAAGAGATTCAGTGATGAGCATCAAGCCAGCAGAATCATCTCACACATCAGAAGAGCAAGAAGCCTCCACATCATGTGCCACATACCCGTCTTCTGCTGGATCTCATCCACTGTGCTTCAAAAGCTCCTGGAAGAAGATCTGAGTGCAGACATCCCTCAAACTCTGACTGAAATGTACATCCACTTCCTGCTGATTCAGATCAACATGAGGAATCAGAAGTATGAAGAGAGAGATCCAGAGAAACTCCTGCCGTTCAACAGAGAAGTGATTGTGAAACTTGCTGAAGTGGCTTTCAAACAGCTGATGAAGGGCAATGTGATGTTCTATGAGGAGGACCTGAGAGAGAGCGGCATAGACGTCACTGACGCCTCAGTGTATTCTGGGATTTGCACTGAGATCTTTAAGGAGGAATCTGTGATTCATCAGAGGAAAGTCTACAGCTTCATTCATCTGAGCATCCAGGAGTTTCTCGCTGCTTTCTATGTGTTTTACTGCTATTTAACAAAGAACATGGAGCCACTGCAGCTTCTGGATGAAGAATATGAACATGAAAATTACTTTGAAAGTGACTCTGACTCTGAATATGACATTGACCATCTGTTTGATCTACTAGCATCAGCAGTAAATAAAGCCCTTGAGAGTGAGGATGGACAGCTAGATCTGTTCCTGCGGTTCCTGCTGGGCGTCTCACTGGAGTCCAATCAGAGACTCTTACAGGATCTACTGACACACACAGAGAACAGCTCAGAGAGCATCAGGAGAACCACACAGTACATTAAAAAGATTATCAAAGATGAGTATGATGATGATGAGGATGATGATGATGATGATGAGGATGATGATGATGATGATGACGATGACGACGATGATGATAATAATCTCTCCACTGATCAATCCATCAATCTGTTCCTCTGTCTGCTGGAAGTGAAAGATCAGACTCTGTCCAGAGAGATTCAGGAGTTTGTGAAATCAGACAAACACTCAGAGGAGGAACTCTCTCCTGCTCACTGCTCAACAATCGCCTACATGCTTCAGATCTCAGAGGAGCCGCTGGATGAGCTGGACCTCAAGAAATACAACACATCAGCTGAGGGGAGAAGAAGACTGATACCAGCTGTGACCAACTGTAGAAAAGCCATGTGAGTGTTAATTATTAACAAATGAAGAGTCATGATTAATAATGAATCTAACATCTTTAAAGGGGTCATGACATGGATTTTATTTTAATGATCCTCAATGTTCACTTATACTAGGAGTGCCAACTCAGTTGGAGGGCCACAGTCATGCAGAGTTTAGCTTCAACCCTGATTAAACAAACCTGATGCAGCCAATCAGGAGCTGAGTTTGGCACCACTGACTTGTACTGTTAATAATCCACAAATCCACATAAATGATTTTCCAACCTCATTCTGACCCTCTGTCTGAAAGGATCCATTTTCAAGGGATGGCTCTTGTCAGTAAACGCCAGCATTATAATCGGCTAATGTCATTGCATAGGAAAAAGCATCAGTACCCCCTTGTGTTTTTGAAAACACTTATATAAAACATTTACAAAGTATTATTAAACTGCTCATGCTTTTATTAAAATACTTTAGCTTTGAGATCTAGCTGCTGTCAGATCCAATACTGTTGGCTTTGCTCTATCATTGCACAAGTTTCTTTGCAAAGTCTAAAGGGGTCATGAGTTGAGAAATCAACTTTCCCTTGAGCTTTTGATATATAAAAGGTCATGGTAATATAAGAATATCATGTAAGTTTCAGAGCTTAAAACTTCCTTGTTAGTCAAAGAAAAGCTTTTATTGACACCAGGCCCAGCAAACAATCAATCTCAGAATATGCCACACCTTGACGTCATCTTATGGAGAAACACCGCCTCAACATATGAACAATGCCTGATTCTGTAGCCACACCCACCGACTCATGCCACTGACATGATAGAGCCTACATAGAGCTAAACTGGATCCAACTTCTAAGCAATAAACATACCGCATAAGCTTCATTCGAATTCCAATATTATTAATGCATGGATGAACTTTGTTTTTAATGAATATCCAGCTCACGCGGGGAAGACATTGCACGTTTGTTCCTTCATTTCACCATGGATTTGTTTGTAAACAACAGACTGAATTTGCAGACAGGATGAGATTACATGAATGAAAGAAGCAACACATTGTTACAGATCATTTGATAACTATTGATTATGTGCATGTGTCTAACTGATTCAGGATCAGACTCGGACATGTATGGGCCAGGGCTCGCAAAGCCCAACATCCCGGGGCTAACTTACAAAACGTAAGCCTGTCGGCAGGCCCTTGTATTTTAAATAGTGAAATGACATTCCTTTCTTGATGTGCGTTGTTCACTCTCTCTTGACTTGATATTTGAAGGAAAAATACAGTCATGGAAGTTTTGATCATGCTTATTTGTCTGACTCTGCAGACAGGCGTGTTTGTGTGTGTGTGTCTGTGTGTGTTTGATAAGTTTGTTTTGTAAGCCCTGTGGGACAAATCATTCCAGTTGCCGTTTTCCCACACACTTTCAAAACAATCCCTCACGTGTACTCACGGGGGAGCCAAAGCTCATTATACTATGCAAAGCTTATTCAATCATAGCAGTGGGCGTTTACTTCCAAGTCTTCAGTGCATTACGCCCATAAAAACCGAGCATTCATGAGAGAAGCTCAATCCAAGGGTCGAAAATAGCCTATTCATTATTCATTATAATGTTTTTGAATGTAAAAACCATGCAAACGTCATAAGTTGATCTCAGACAACAGTATAAAAAAATAAATAAAAAAATGCCAGTTTATGACACCTTTAAAAATAATAGTAATATAATATAATATAGTAATATAAATAATAATCTATCCATTTGTTTCTGACGCTGGAGCCTTTCTGGAGTCTGTACAGAGACGGAAACGAGCTGTTTAAACAGAAAGCGTCAAAGTGACTGATCACTGGTGGGATTGGTGTTTAACATTTAATTGTGGCAGTTTTCATATTGCTTCAAACTGTAGTTGTTGTCATGGTAATTGTGACAGTTTTCATATTGCGTTGAACATTAGTTGTTGTCATGGTAATTGTGGCAGTTTTCATATTGCTTTGAACTGTAGGTGTTGTCATGGTAATTGTGGCAGTTTTCATATTGCTTCGAACTGTAGTTGTCATGTAATTGCGGCAGTTTTCATATTGCTTCGAACTGTAGTTGTTGTCATGGTAATTGTGGCAGGTTTTCATATTGCTTTGAACTGTAGTTGTAGCCAATTGCCTTTGAGATTACAAAATGAGCCAATGGCATGAGAATGCCATGGGTCTGCGGAATTTGCATAGCGCAACTCCGCCTCACCTCAACTACAGCCCACCTCTGCCCCTGAGCTGGCCAAATGGCAGGCTAAGCAGCACTAGAGACGGGCCACTCGGAGGTGATCTCGGTTCTTCCCAGGAGATGGTAATGGCTACTCCTTCTCCTACTCCTTCTCCTACTCCAGGGCTAAGAGAATATTTTGTTTTCCCCTTCCGTTGCTGGCCTCATGGTCAACGGCACTCTAAAATAGGTAAAGAAAGAACTGACACATTCACCTCTGAGCCCCAAGAGCATGCGGTTGGCAGTGAGCGACACACAGCCTCGCTACTCTCAGCCCCCTTTGTCACAAGCCCCCTGTCAGACGAGACCCCCGTGGAACGCTAGTCCTTCCCTGGTCTCCTCTGTCGGGGTGCGGAATTCGACCCCGCCCACACCTCGGGGCGCTCCCTCGCCTTCCATGTCTGGGCCGGTCATTCTGCTTCACTGCGTCATCGTGGGTACACCTGTGGCTCACACAACCCCGCTGGTTCAGTTTCTGGGAACCTAGCTAGGGCTTCCCAAACTGTGCAGCTGACTTGCTCACAGGCTCGGCTATGCAATTCAGTTCGCACCGTCTCCTCCCCAGTTTCAGGGAATCCGCTATACCATGGTGGGTGGCAACAGAGGTCAACACCCGACTGGCAAAGGGTGCGGTCAAGATCGTCCCTCCAGCCAAGATGAAGTCCGGCTTCCATTCATTGTACCTAGGAAAAGTGGTGGGTGACGCTATTCCTGGACCTGTGCATCTTGAACTGAATCCTTCTCAGACTTCCATTCAAGATGTTGACAGCAAAACGCGTTTCCGAATGCGTCCGTCCACCAAAGTGGTCTGCAGTGTTTGACCTTTACTCTCATGTCTACACTCTTCTCATGTCTCTACGGTCTGGGCAAGCATACCAGTACACGGTACTCCCATTCGGGTTAGCCCTGTCACCTCACGGCTTCACGGAAGTCTTAAGGCAGCCCTTGTGCCACTCAAACAACACGGGGTTCGCATCCTGAACTCGATCCTGAACTCGATCCTGAACTGATCTCGATGACTGGCTGAAACTAGCTCACTCTTGAAACCAGGTTTGCAAACACAGGGACCTGGTGCTCCAGCACCTCGCCCGCTTGGGCCTTCGGGTCATCTGAGAAAAGAGCAAACTCTCCCCTGGGTAGAGGATCTCTTTTCTCGACTCGGTCACCATGTACGCGCAGTGCGAACGCGTGCAGTCAATGCTGACTTGCCTGACTTGCCGAGGGCAAGAATGCGGTTCCACTGAAGTTATTTCAGAGGCTCCTGGGGCATATGGCATCCGAAGCCGCAGTAATGCCGCACGGACTGCTTCAAATGAGACTGCTTCAGCACTGGCCTGGCGATTGAGTCCTGAAATGGGCATGGCAACAGGGCATGCTCCGGGTCCCAGTGGCTCGGGCCTGCCATCATACCTTCACCCCATGCAAACCTCTTTTTTCTACTGGCCAGAGTTCACTTAGAACGAGCTTCCGGGCATATTGTTGTATCAACAAAGCCTCTGCCATGGGCTGGGGTGCCATGCGCAACTGACAAGCTGCCGCGGGCTCCTGCAAAGGATCCCAGTGCCTATGGCATGTCAATTGCCTTGAGTTGCTGGCCGTACGTCTTGCCCTGCATTACTTTCAAGCCCTGCTCTAGGACAAACTAGTACTGGTCCGTTCAGACAACACGGCAACAGTAGCATACATCAACTGACAAGGTGGTCTACACTCCCGCTGGATGTCGCAACTCGCCCGCCATCTGGTCCTATGGCGTCAGAAACATCTGAGTTTGCTTCGTGATGTTCACATCCCGGGAAAACTGAATCGTGCAGCCAACGAGCTCTCACGGTTTCAGCCACTTCTGGGGGAATGGAGACTCCATCCCCAGATGGTCCAGCTGGTTTGGGAACAGTTCGGCGACGCACAGATAGATCTGTTTGCCTCCCAAGACTTTTTCCATTGCCACTAGCGCTCAGCTTGCCGTGGGGTCCACGCAAGTATGCATTTTCCCCAGTGAGCCTTCTCACACTGGTTCTGTGCAGATCAGGGAGGACAGGGAGCAGGTCCTTTTGGTCGCCCCGTACTGGCCCGGCCTGACCTGGTTCTCTGAGCTCTTACTCCTTGTGACAGCACCTCCCTGATCAATCCCTCTGAGGAAGGACCTCCTTACTCAGAGATGGGGCACCCTTGGCACCCATGTCCCGGTCTATGGAAACCTACACGTGTGGGCCTTGGACGGGACGCACCAGGTTTTAGTACCCTACCACCACAGGTGGTGACTACCATCACTTCTGCAAGGGCCTTGTCCACGTCAGGCTTATGCGTTGAAGTGGAACCTCTTCATCACGTGGTGTTCTTCTCAGTGAGAAGACCCCAGGAAATGCCCGTTTGGGTCTGTGCTCTTCTTCCTCCAAGTAGGGTTGGAGTGATGGCTGTCTCCTTCTACCCTGAAGGTTTAGGTGGCCACTATATCAGCTCACCACGACCTGGTGGACTCAAAATTGGTAGAACAGCACGACCTGATCCGTAGGTTCCTTAGATGCCCTCTTGGGACCTTGCAGTGGTGTTATCTACCCTGCAGAGAGCTCCCTTTGAGCCCTCACAGTCCTTTTGAGTTAAAGTTCCTTTCAATGAAAGTGGCACTCTTGATTGCCCTGGCTTCTATCAAGGGGGTAGGACACATGCAGGCATTTCCGGTTGACGAAGCATGCCTGGAATTCGGGCCGACTAACTCTCACGTGATCCTGAGACCCCGGCCTGGACATGTGCCCAAGGTTCCCACCACTTCAGGTGCTGAACCTGCAAGCGCTGCCTTGGAGGAGGCAGACCCAGCCTTGGCACTGTTTTGTCCAGTACGCGTCCTTTACACTTACGTAGAACGGGTGCAGTGTTCAGGACCTCAGGCCAGCTCTTGTCTGTTACAGAGGGCAGCAGAAAGGGAAGGCTGTCTCCAAGCAGAGGTTGTCTCACTGGATAGTGGACGCCATTTAACATATCAGGTTCAGGGTATGCCATGCCCCCTAGGGGTTAAGGCACACTCCACTGGAGTGTTGTCTCCTCTTGGGCTTAGCGCATGGCGCCTCGCTAACAGACATTAGAGCTGCAGGCTGGGCAACACCCAACACATTCGCAAGATTCTACAATCTCCGAGTGTAGCCAGTGTCCTCTCGTGTACTCGCCCCAACTGGCCAGTAACTGGACAGGCTCAGGTAGCAGCAGTAGTAGTAGTTAAGCCTTTATTTGTCCCACAGTGGGGAAACTGCATTTAGCAACAGCAGGGGTACAGTGGTACAATAGCAGTATCACACACACTGAGATAAAGGTCCGGAGTCAGGAAGCAGACGGACTGGCTTACCCGACCGTCTGCTAGCTGTCTCCCGTTACAGAAGTCAGATAAATCCCAACACATAGAGACTCTTTCACCTAGATATTATCACATAGAGACTGTGTCTGTTCCCGAATTAGTAAATACAAAAAAACATCTAGACCATTCAACAGTAAAAACTTAATTGATGTCAAACGAATAAACACCAGATATAATACAGATGATCAAATGATAAAGCTTGGGTTGCTGAATATTCGATCCCTTTCCCCAAAAGCACTTATTGTTAATGATATAATTACAGTAATAATCTAGATTTGCTGTGTTTGACAGAAACCTGGCTAAAACCTGACGACTACATTACTTTAAATGAGTCCACCCCCAAGATTATTGTTATAAACACGAGCCGCGTCTGAAAGGTAAAGGGGAGGGGTTGCTGTAATTTATAATAATATCTTCAGTATTACTCAGAAGTCTAGTTTCAAATATAATTCTTTTGAAGTTTTGGTGCTTTATGTAGCATTATGTAGTGTAATTGATAAATCCCGTTTGACATTTGTGTTGGTTACTGTATACAGGCCACCAGGGCACAATACAGACTTTATCAAAGAATTTGCTGACTTTCTATCCGAGTTAGTACTGGCTGCAGATAAAGTACTAATTGTTGGTGATTTTAATATCCATGTAGATAATGAAAAAGACGCATTGGGATTAGCATTTAGAGACATTCTAAACTCTATTGGAGTAAGGCAACATGTGTCAGGACCCACTCATCGCCTTAATCATACGTTAGACCTAATATTGTCACATGGAATAAATGTTGATACCGTTGAAATTCTGCAGCAGAGCGACGACATCTCAGATCATTACCTAGTATCATGTATACTTAATTTAGCTAAGGCTGCAAAGCCATCCCCTCGCTTCAAATATGGCAGAACTATCACTGCCGCCACTAAAAATTGCTTTTAAATAATCTTCCTCATCAGTTTCATCTCCTCAGCATCCCAGATAGCCTAGAGGAACTCGATTTTGCAACAGAAACTATTGACTCTCTTTTTCCAGCACTTTAGACACAGTTGCTCCCGGCGCTTAAAGAAGATTAAAGAAAATAGTCCAACGCCGTGGTACAATGAGCACACCCGGCCCTTAAAACAGTAGCCAGAAAAATGGAGCGCAGCTGGAAGAAAAAAAAATTAGAGATTTTTAAGTAATTCATGGAAAGAGAGCATGATCGCATACAGAAAGGCCGTAAAAACTGCTAGATCTGCTTATTTCTCGACTCTCTTAGAAGAAAACAAACACAACCCTAGGTATTTATTTGATACAGTGGCTAAGTTAACCAAAAATAAAGCTTATACTTCTGATGGTTGTAAACAGCACAGCAGTAATGACTTTATGAACTTCTTTACGTGTAAGATCGATAATATTAGGAAGAAAATTATAACCATGCAGCCGTCTACTATAGTGTCACATGAGACAGAGCATTGTTGTGTCACTGAGAAAAATTACATTCATTCACTGCTATAGGAGAGGAAGAATTGGCTAAACTCGTTAAATCATCTAAATCAACAACATGTATGCTCGACCCTATACCGACTAGGCTATTAAAAGAGATGCTACCAGAGGTCATAGATCCTCTTCTTAATATCATTAACTCATCTTTGTTATTAGGATATGTACCGAAAACGTTTAAGTTGGCTATTATCAAACCACTTATTAAAAACCTCAACTTGATCCTACAGAATTAGTCAATTATAGGCCGATCTCAAATCTACCTTTCCTGTCAAAAATACTGGAAAAGGCAGTGTCTTCACAATTATGTTCCTTTTAGAAAGAAATGGTATCTGTGAGGATTTCCAGTCAGGATTTAGACCGTATCATAGTACTGAGACTGCTCTCATCAGAGTTACAAATGATTTACTCTTATCATCCGATCGTGGTTGTATTTCTCTATTAGCGTTACTCGATCTTAGCGCTGCATTCGATACTATCGACCACAACATTCTTTTGAATAGACTCGAAAATTATGTTGGCATTAGTGGAACTGCATTGGCATGGCTTAAATCATACTTATCTGACCGTTATCAGTTTGTAGCAGTAAATGAAGAGATGTCAAACCGATCACAAGTTCAGTATGGAGTACCGCAGGGCTCGGTGCTAGGACCGTTGCTCTTCACCCTGTACATGCTACCACTGGGAGATATCATTAGGAAGCATGGCATTAGTTTTCACTGTTATGCTGACGATACTCAGCTCTATATTTCTTCACGCCCTGATGAAACTTACCAATTCACAAGATTAACGGAATGCATAGCTGATATAAAACATTGGATGTCTAGTAATTTCCTGCAACTTAATTCAGAAAAAACTGAATTTTTAATTATTGGACAAAAAAACTCTGCAAGTAGTAACCTAGAATACTGTCTAACACTCGATGGCTGCTCTGTCAAGTCCTCGTCGTCAGTTAGGAACCTGGGTGTGCTCTTTGATACCAATCTTTCATTTGAAAGCCACGTTTCTAACATCTGTAAAACTGCATTCTACCATCTTAAAAATATATCTAAATTACGGCACATCCTTTCGATGCAAAATGCTGAACAGTTAATTCATGCGTTCATGACCTCAAGGCTAGATTACTGTAATGCTTTACTGGGTGGTTGCCCTGCTCACTTAATAAACAAACTCCAGCTGGTCCAAAACGCAGCAGCTCGAGCTCTTACTAGAACAAGGAAGTATGACCATATTAGCCCGGTTCTGTCAACACTTCATTGGCTCCCTATTAAACATCGAATAAATTTTAAAATCTTGCTTATTACTTACAAAGCACTAAATGGTTTAGCTCCCAGTATTTGAGCGAACTCTTAACGCATTATACTCCATCACGTCTATTGCGGTCTCAAAACTCTGGCCAGTTGATAATACCTAGAATATCAAAATCAACTGCAGGCGGTCGATCCTTTTCCTATTTAGCGCCTAAACTTTGGAACAGTCTTCCTAGCATTGTTCGGGAAGCAGACACACTCTGTCAGTTTAAATCTAGACTAAAAACGCATCTCTTTACTATGGCTTACACATAAAACATTATCAATTTCTATTACTCAAATCAGTAAATGATTGTCAGGCTGCATTAACTAGGTCAGCCGGAACCGGGAACACTTCCCATAACACCTGATGTACTCGTTACATCATAAGAAGAATGGCATCTACGCTAATGTTAGTCTCTCTGTTTATACCGAGGTTTACTGCAGTCAGCCAGATCCAGGCCGTATCCAGATCAGATGGTGGACCAGCGCCTGGACATGACCAACGCGTCCCTGAAGTGTCTGCAGAGAACATGTTAAATAAACTCCCCCCGTAAATGCTGCATCGACACGACATCCTCATTAAACCCGTCTTCGGCGTGATTTACTCCAATCTCTCGAATAATCTAACAAATATCTATTTGCCTAATATGAATTAAGACCTGCTATGTTGCCAGAATTATAATCATACACTGTTTGTTCGTCGGCCAGAGGAGAACTGGCACCCCGACTGAGCCTGGTTTCTCCCAAGGTTTTTTTCTCCATTCTGACCCTGAAGGAGTTTTGGTTCCTTGCCACCGTTGCCTCTGGCTTTTGGCTTGCTCAGTTGGGGACACCTAAATTTCTTCTATATTACCGATCTGCCCGCATTGATGCTATATGATACTTGAAATTAGCTGGATAACATCACCGTTTCACCAGAACGGCTGTACAAATTCTGTTGCATTATTTTACTTTTAACAATGTGAAGCTGCTTTGAAACAATTGGACTTGTTAAAAGCGCTATATAAATAAAGGTGATTTGATTTGATTTGATAAAAAAGAAAACCTAAAATAAACAAAAATAGACTCTACATAAAAAATTATGCTAACAGATATTGCACGTATCAAAAATTGCACAGTGAAATGGCACATTACTTGTCTAAAATATTGCAACAGTAAAAAGAGTTTTTATGTTAGCTGTGTTCATTGTGCAGTCTGACTGCAGCAGGAACAAAAAACCTGCGGAATCTCACCTTCACACACTGAGGGTGGAGCAGTCTGTCACTGAAGCTGCTCTCCAGAGCTGACAGTGTGTCCTGCAGAGGATGTGACTCATGGTCCCGCATGGATGACAGTTTTGCCAGGACCCTTCTGTCACCCACCTCCCGCACTGAGTCCAGAGAACAGCCTAGGACAGAGCTGCACTTCCTGATGACCTTGTCCAGCTTCCTCCTTTCCCTCTCAGTGATACTGCTGCTCCAGAAGACCACACCATACAGGATGGCTGATGCCACCACAGAGTCATAGAAAGTCTTCAGGAGTGCCCCCCACACTCCAAAAGACATCAGTCTCCTCAGGAGGTAGAGCCTGCTCTGACCCTTCCTGTACAATGCATCCGTGTTGAAAGTCCAGTCCAGTTTATGGTTCAGGTGAACACCTAGGTACTTATAAGAGTCCACTCTCTCAATGTCCATTCCCTGGATGTTCACTGGTGAGGGAGCAGAATGGTGTCTGCGGAAATCCACCACCATCTCATTGGTCTTCTCTGTGTTGATAAGGAGGTGGTTTGGCCGACACCAGTCCACGAAGTCCTGCGTCAGTCCTCTATACTCAGTATTGTCGTTGTCGCTGAGAATTTGATCAGGACACAGCCATCAGTGTTGTGTCTGAAATCTGCCGTGTAAAGGGTGAAGAGGAAGGGCGCAAGCCCTGGGGGACACCCACACTGCAGGTTAGGGGGTCAGACACAGTCCTGGGCTCTCACAAACTGGGACCTGTTTGTCAGGTAGTCCAGGATCCACTGAGCCAGATATAAGTCCACTCCAGTCCGTGCAAGCTTGTCCCTCAAAAGCACCGAGTGGATGGTGTGGCAAGAGCTGGTCTGAGGTCCTGAACACTGCACCCATTCTACATAAGTTAAAATCTACTAAAATCATTTAGATGATTTAACGAGTTTAGCCAATTCTTCCTCTCCTATAACAGTGAATGAATGTAATTTTTTCTCAGTGACACAACAATGCTCTGTCTGATGTGATACTGTAGTAGACGGCTGCATGGTTATAATTTTCTTCCTAATATTATCAATCTTACACGTAAAGAAGTTCATAAAGTCATTACTGCTGTGCTGTTTGCAAACATCAGAAGTAGAAGATTTATTTTTGGTTAACTTAGCCACTGTATCAAATAAATACCTAGGGTTGTGTTTGTTTTCTTCTAAGAGAGTCGAGAAATAAGCAGATTTAGCAGGTTTTACGGCCTTTCTGTATGCGATCATGCTCTCTTTCCACGAATTACGAAAAACCCTCTAGTTTTGTTTTCTTCCAGCTGCGCTCCATTTTTCTGGCTGCTGTTTTAAGGGCCCGGTGTGCTCGTTGTACCACGCCGTTGGACTATTTTCTTTAATCTTCTTTAAGCGCCGGGGAGCAACTGTGTCTAAAGTGCTGGAAAAAAGAGAGTCTGTAGTTTCTGTTGCAAAATCAAGTTCCTCTAGGCTATCTGGGATGCTGAGGAGATGAAACTAATGAGGAAGATTATTTAAAAAGCAATCTTTAGTGGCGGCAGTGATAGTTCTGCCATATTTGAAGTGAGGGGACAGCTTTGCAGCGTTAGCTAAATTAAGTATACATGATACTAGGTATCAACATTTATTCCATGTGACAATATTAGGTCTAGAGTATGATTAAGGCGATGAGTGGGTCCTGACACGTATTGCCTTACTCCAATAGAGTTTAGAATGTCTCTAAATGCTAATCCCAATGCGTCTTTTTCATTATCTACATGGATATTAAAATCACCAACAATTAGTACTTTATCTGCAGCCAGTACTAACTCTGATAGAAAGTCAGCAAATTCTTTGATAAAGTCTGTATTGTGCCCTGGTGTCCTGTATACAGTAGCCAGCACAAATGTCAAATGGGATTTATCAGTTACACTACATAATGCCACATAAAGCACCAAAACTTCAAAAGAATTATATTTGAAACTAGACTTCTGAGTAATACTGAAGCTATTATTATAAATTACAGCAACCCCTCCCCCTTTACCTTTCAGACACGGCTCGTGTTTATAACAATAATCTTGTGGGGTGGACTCATTTAAAGTAATGTAGTCGTCAGGTTTTAGCCAGGTTTCTGTCAAACACAGCACATCTAGATTATTATCTGTAATCATATCATTAACAATAAGCGCTTTTGGGGAAAGGGATCGAATATTCAGCAACCCAAGCTTTATCATTTGATCATCTGTATTATATCTGTTGTTTATTTGTTGGACATCAATTAAGTTTTTACTGTTGAATGGTCTTGATGTTTTTTTGTATTTACTAATTCGGGGAACAGACACAATCTCTATGTGATAATATCTAGGTGAAAGAGTCTCTATGTGTTGGGATTTATCTGACTTCTGTAACGGGAGACAGCTAGCAGACGGTAGGGTAAGCCAGTCCACGAGGTGTGGAGAAGCTGCATGGGTGGCAGGGGGTGACTGGTCAAACCGGTTGAAGTAGTGGTTCAAGTCGTTAACCCATTGCAGGTCACCCTCAGCCTGGGAGTGGGGTGCTTTTAAGCCTGAGATGATCTTTAGGCTCCTCCACACCCCCCTGATGTTCTGCTGCTGCAGCTGCTCCTCCATTTTCCTCTTATAGCTGGCCTTGCCCTCCCTGATCTTCTACCATTTTGGAGGGCAGTGTTTTCAAAACAAAAGTTAATATAGTCCGCTATAGTACCCGTGATTGTGTTGATGTCCTTCCAATGTGGGTCACAGAGCTCAGTCCACACAGTGGTGTCATCGCTTGCTGCACCATTCCACTCCACGGACTGGATGCATGCGCATTTTCCACTCAGGGGAGTTTTTCAGTAAGCCCTGAGTTCCTCCAGCACTGTTGACGTCAATAGAGTGCATGCCCGCTTGGTCAGCCCTCGTGTTAGGCTAGGTGCCTCCATGTGCATGGTTCCCCTGTTGGGCAACCCCCACCTGTGTATTTCCATGGTAAGTCTCTTCTAGCAGTGTCTTCCCTTGGCAAGACACCTTGCCATTCCTGGGATTGAAATATTCCACCTGTGGCTGGATACCCCAGAGTGCTCCATATGTGGCCCCTACAGGGGTCATATGTGTATTCTTAAGTCCTCCGTTCGGGCAGGCATTGTGCTGCATTTCTCGACATGGGATATGCTTCCCAGTGTACCTTGTATTGGCGTTGAGCCTAGCCCCTCGTTCATGCTTAGACTCACGGCAGGGAGCTCTGGTCAGCGCAGGACACTGGAAGACAGCCGCTGTGGTGAGATTGAATTGGAACCCCCATTCCGTCAGTAACTGACATAACTTGTAGTGCACTGACAGAAAGGGAATGTCTTGGTTTACGTATGTAACCCTTATTCCCTGAAGGAAGGGAACGGAGACGTTACGTTCCCATGCCACAACTGCTGTACCGTTGGTACGGCCGGGGCACTCAGCCTCGGCTCCTCAGCAGGTAAACATAATGCTAGATTGCCACGCAACTCCTTTTATACCCACAAGGTTGCACTCTGCAAATTCCGCAGACCCATGGCATTCTCATGCCACTGGCTCGTTTTGTAGCTCTCGAAGGCGATTCGCTTCTAAGCAAAACCCCCATTCCATCAGTAACTGACGTAACGTCTCTGTTCCCTTCCTTCAGGGAAAGAGGGTTACATACATAACTGATACGTTGTTGTCATGGTAATTGTGGCAGTTTTCATATTGCTTCGAACTGTAGTTGTTGTCATGGTTGTAGTAGACATGAAAGGGTTAGTGGATTTTTGTTTATGTCACATGATCATGATTTGCAGGCTGCCTCCCAGGTGCAAATCATGTTTAAAACTCTTGTTCAGCTTTGTGAAAATGCCAATAAGCTGCATGACATGGTGATTCCCTTACTTCCTGAAGAGGAACAGGAAAAACAAAATGAATGGTTCTTAACGGAGAGTTTAATGAGAAGACTTAACCTCACTGGAACCAAATTACGGATACTTCTGCAAACTATGGTGCAAGAAGAGGTTGTAAGTAGTCATGTTCTATCTGGAATGGAGGTAGCTGGCTTGAATGGTAATGACTTTTGTGAATTACATTGAGTCTATACACAGGAAAGTATGCCTGTTCATAAAGGGAATATACCCAGAGAGAGAGAGAGAGATCTTCAAAGATGGCCCCATTTAAAGAGTGTTCATTTACCTGACATTGAGGCGGGGATTGAGGGCTGATAGAGACAAATGTTCCCAAAGCATTGGAACCATTGGAGGTAATCCGCAGCAGGAATGATGGACCCTATGCAATCAGGACAATGTTGGGATGGACTGTGAATGGACCACTCTTTGTAGACTGTGAGAACAAAATGGATTGTGCTGAGCCAGAAGTCACTGTTAACAGAATTTCAGTTGTGAATTTGGAAGACATGTGGCAACAGCAGTTTAAAAGGGACTTCCCAGAATGTAGTTGTAGCAACGTTCGTGGATATGGGAAGGAAAGAGGTGGGAACCGGCGAACATTTAAAAGACTTTAATCCAAATAAACACAAAATGAAAGTAAAGATGCAGGCAGCCCCTCAGGGTCAGCTGCCTCGAACATATAATATCGATGTCAGAATTGTGACCAGTGAAAATGCTGAGTGGCTTGTAACTTTGGAAAACCACTAGCCACAGTGGTTGGTGAGCAACGTTTATGTCAAACCCTGTTTACCACATATTGCATGATATTTGACTTTTTTTTTTGTTTTTGTATTGCCAATTATTTACTCATCTATTGTTTCTCGCCACTGTTGTGCCTTTAAAGAAACTCATAATGAACCCCAACTTATTTTACTATATTTATTTTCTCTTCTAGTCTTGCTGGCTGTAATCTTGCTGGTCAGGATTGTGAAATTGTGTCATCAGCTCTTCAATCCTCAAACTGTGTCCTGAGAGAGCTGGATCTGAGTAACAATGACCTGCAGGATTCTGGAGTGAAGATTATTTCTGAAGGACTGAAGAGCCCAAACTGTCAGATGCTGATACTGAGGTATTAAAAATATGTGAGAGATTATTTACAGTGTGACGGTCATAATGTGGATGTGTGTATTTAGATGATTTGACTGTGTGTCTGTAGGTTGTCTGGCTGTATGGTGACAGAGGAAGGCTGTGGTTATGTGTCTTCAGCTCTGAGTTCAAACCCCTCACACCTGCGAGAGCTGGATCTGAGTAACAATGACCTGCAGGATTCAGGAGTGAAGATTATTTCTGAAGGACTGAAGAGCCCAAACTGTCAGCTGCAGATACTGAGGTATTAAGAACATATGAGAGATTATTTACAGTCTGACATCATAATGTGAATGTGTGTATTTAGATGATCTGATTGTGTGTCTGTAGGTTGTCTGGCTGTATGTTAACAGAGGAAGGCTGTGGTTATGTGTCTTCAGCTCTGAGTTCAAACCCCTCACACCTGAGAGAGCTGGATCTGAGTAACAATGACCTGCAGGATTTGGGAGTGGAGATTATTTCTGAAGGACTGAAGATCCCAAACTGTCAGCTGCAGTTACTGAGGTATTAAGAACATATGAGAGATTATTTACAGTCTGATGGTCATAATGTGGATGTGTGTCTGTAGATGATCTGATTGTGTGTCTGTAGGTTGTCTGGCTGTATGGTGACAGAGGAAGGCTGTGGTTATGTGTCTTCAGCTCTGAGTTCAAACCCCTCACACCTGAGAGAGCTGGATCTGAGTAACAATGACCTGCAGGATTCGGGAGTGGAGATTATTTCTGAAGGACTGAAGAGCCCAAACTGTCAGCTGCAGATACTGAGGTATTAAGAACATATGAGAGATTATTTACAGTCTGATGGTCATAATGTGGATGTGTGTCTGTAGATGATCTGATTGTGTGTCTGTAGGTTGTCTGGCTGTATGGTGACAGAGGAAGGCTGTGGTTATGTGTCTTCAGCTCTGATTTCAAACCCCTCACACCTGAGAGATCTGGATCTGAGTAACAATGACCTGCAGGATTCAGGAGTGAAGATTATTTCTGAAGGACTGAAGAGTCTAAACTGTCAGCTGCAGATACTGAGGTATTAACCCACTGGAGTCTTAGTTGTTTTGGGGCCTGACAAGTTTTGACATGCTCTGACATTTGTGCTTTTTTCAGTTGCTTATAAACACATGAATGGCAAAAGTGTAATTACACTGTATTCAGCACAAACTGGGCTACCATAATATGTGAGCAACATGTATGTACATGCTTGTATTTTTGACAGAATAATATTTATGTGTGTTTAAAAAAAAAAAAAAAAAAGATATGCATCCACAAGACTTTAGACTAATGGGTGATGTTGCCTAGAGTTTTTGCTTCAAACTGATGTGAGAATCATTTTGCCTGCTCATTCACTTAAAACAATATATTGATTTACATTTTGTAAGACACTTTTTTCTTTACAAAGGCCATATGCAAAGAGGTGTGAACGATCATGAATAATGATGTGAATCACACCTGAGAGAACAAAAGACCTGCATAATGAGCTGCATAATAAATGAGCCTCAGGTGTATGACTGAGAGCTAAGCAACAGGGCAAAGGAAATATATTTTGTTGTAGTTTATTTAGAATTTAGAATGTAGTCAACAAAGGCACATTACAAAGGCCTATTATATTTGAAATTATCAAAAGATTTGACTACACTGCAAAAATGCTCTTCTTATTTAGTATTTTTCCTGTTTCCAGTCCAAATGTATACAAATACTTAAATCTAGATTAATTTAGTAGATAAGTACAGTTTTCTGGGGGAAAAAAATCTAATTAAGTGAGTTTTTGCTTAAAACAAGCAAAATTATCTGCCAGTGGGGTAAGGAAAATAATTTTATTTCTGTTTGGGACAGAAACAAGATTTCAATCAGAAACAAGATTATTTTTCTTCCCCATTTGCAGATAATTTAGCTTGTTTTAAGAAAAAAAACCCACTTCATTTAGCTTTTATTTTCAACAAAACAGGAAAAAAATCTTGTCATTTTACTTATGTAGTAAATGCATTTTGATTTAATTTTTAAAAAATATTTAGACTAGAAACAAGAAAAAATACTAAGAAAAGCATTTTTGGCAGTGTAGTCTCATGCAGTCTCATGCAGAAAAAAAACAGTAATATTGTGACACTGAACACAATTCAGTATTCAGTAAATACAAATAACTGAATAATTGGTAATGATCAATGTTATAAGCAAAATATTTGGAATTTAAAACAACATAATCCAGTGCAATTATGATTTTAAAGAGTGTAGGTTGAATTCAGGTTGATTGGGACACTTTTTCCCAGTAATTTCAATGGCAAAATGTTCTGAATCATTTAATTTTGTAAACTATCCAATACACACAATAGTCAAATATAATTTTGAGTTTCAGTTCATTTATGAGACATGCGTGCAATGTATGATCGCGACAGCGCTAAGGCTATTGTCTGTTATATTTCTTATTATAAATAAGAAGCAAATATATTAAAAAAACATTGATTAATTGGTGTCTGTAGGTTTTCTGGCTGTATGGTGACAGAGGAAGGCTGTGGTTATGTGTCTTCAGCTCTGAGCTCAAACCCCTCACACCTGAGAGATCTGGATCTGAGTAACAATCACCCAGGAGATTCAGGAGTGAAGATTATTTCTGAAGGACTGAAGAGCCCAAACTGTCAGCTGCAGATACTCAGGTGTTAAGAAAATGCAAGATTATTTACATTCTGATGGTCATAATGTGGATGTGTGTCTATAGATGATTTGACTGTGTATCTGTAGGTTGTCTGGCTGTTTGGTGACAGAGGAAGGCTGTGGTTATGTGTCTTCAGCTCTGAGTTCAAACCCCTTACACCTGAGAGAGCTGGATCTGAGTAACAATGACCTGCAGGATTCAGGAGTGAAGATTATGTCTGAAGGACTGAAGAGCCCAAACTGTCAGCTGCAGATACTGAGGTATTAAGAACATATGAGAGATTATTTACAGTCTGACGGTCATAATGTGGATGTGTGTATTTAGATGATCTGATTGTGTGTCTGTAGGTTGTCTGGCTGTATGGTGACAGAGGAAGGCTGTGGTTATGTGTCTTCAGCTCTGAGATCAAACCCCTCACACCTGAGAGAGCTGGATCTGAGCTACAATCACCCAGGAGATTCAGGAGTGAAACTGCTCTCTGACAAAATGAAGGACCCAAACTGCTCACTGCAGATACGGTATGTGGGGCAATAAGATGCCTGGTTTACACTTGGCATTAAGATATACATCAGGTGATCTGATCACAAGTTGGTTACTCTCATTTTGGGTGTAGTTATTATTAAAGGGGTATTTTTTCATGATGGTATTTTATTTTGAAGTCTATTGTTTTGTTTATTGGGTGTAATAATTGAGTCAAGTCAAGTCACCTTTTTTATATAGTGTTATTTACAATACAGACTGTTTTAGCAGTAAGCAGCTTTATAGTGGTAACATAAAAATAATGGCAACAAAAGGAAAATAATAGTTCATTTATCTATACAGCTGCTCTGGAGAAAACAATGATGTCATCATCCAGCTCAGTTCAGTTCTCATACAATGGTGTCAATGCAGTCAGATCAATAATATTGCTGTATATTAAGTTTCTTCAACTAAGAAAGCCAGAGGTGACAGTGGCAAGAACCCAAACTCCATCAGGTGACAGAATGGAGGAAAAAACCTTGGGAGAAACCAGGCAGCATCACAGGTCAGAAGTCAGATTGGGATAGGAACATTCAAAATATTTAATCCAGTTCCATCTGGTTTAAGATCGGCGTCATCACGCCAATAACAGGTTTGTTAAGAATATGTGCACTGATTGTCGTGTCAATGAGGTCTTCACAGGGGAGAGTCTAGTTGAAGCAATCTCTGGTGACACGTCAGGGCTGCGTTGTGGTCATGTCTAGGATAGAATAGCTAGACACTAGAGACAACATGTAGCATAAAATACGGTTTAAAAAAACATACTGAAGTGTATATTTCTAATTTAATTAAGACTGTATAGCATCTGTTGTACACTTCCAGGTCCAGGAAACTGGGAGAAAATGTGCTGCAGCTCTGTAAAATGTGCTGGACACTTTGGGTTGTACCGCTCAGGAAGTGCATTATAAATAAATCTTTACCCCGATTCCTGAATTCATTCATTTTCATAAGGCTAAACAATGGGTTTTGCTTTTGCATCCAAACACACAGCATCTCCCCAACTAATATTTCACTTGTGACAGATGTTTGTGGAAGTAATATCTGGACTTGGATGGAGGTGTTTTTGGCAGGTCTGGATCAGTGTTCTCTGTTAGACAGAATACATCCTTTTGTGGGAGACTATGAGCTTTGTAATTTTTCAGATCTTACACTTGCAGAAACAGATACATTACAAAAAGTTAAATATAGGCTTGACAAATAAAACATTTATGTTACCGCTGCATCTGTCTCCTGAGAAACAATATTATCAGAGATTTGATGTTTTTGGTCGATTTGACAAGATTTTTCTCAGATTCTCGGAAGGAGAAAATCGGGCATAAATTGGCCTAAAACTCCTCTAGTCTGAGCTCAGCTTAAGTCATACAGGTTTTCTTTTTTGTCTTGCCTTTATAAAATGAATATGAATCCTGTTTGTGTTTTCTAGTGTGAATCATTGTGGAGAGTTCAGAATTACAGAAGGACTACACAAATGTAAGTCTACACACACAATCATTTGTGACCCATGCTGGCAAAATGAGTGTGAATGTGCACAGGCTAATTACGAGCTACAGGCAAAACAAGTGGAAAATGTCAGTTTTGGTTGAATTTGAGGTTTTCACAAAAATTTGTTTAAGGGCCAGATTTACTAAACAGGGCAAAATATCATGAGAGCGTAATTTCATAAAAGTGCTGCCTGGAGTGTAAAGTTCAGCACGTGATCTACTGATGACACACATTAATAAACACACACACAGCCGGATTGTTTCCATCATGACCAACACAATCCACCAGTTAGCTTCTAACCAGTTAGCGTCTGGTTTAAGACGTGCTTTTATTGGGCAGTAAATAATGGCACAAACACCAGTAAATTTACGAGTGCAAACCTTTGTAAATCACTTTGTGTGATTCATTTAAATACTCTCCTCCCATGAATTTTATGCCTGGAAGGGAAACTCCTACAAATACATATGCAATAAGGAAATATATTTCTATAGTAGATCTGGACAGTAGTTTTTTAATGCCAAAAGAGGGTTTGTGCTGGCGCAAGCTGTTAGTAAATCTGGCCCAAAGCCAGATGGGCGTGCTGCACTGAAGACTTGGAAGTAAATGCCCTGCTATGATTGGATAAGCTTTGCATCTTATAATGAGCTTCGGCTCCCCCTTGAGTACACATAAGGAATTGTTTTGAAAGCATGTGGGGAAATGGCAACCGTAATGATTCGCCCACAGGGCTCACAAAATGTCTTTATCAAACACACACACACACAAGCCTCACTGCGGAGTCAGACAAATCAGCATGATCAAAACTTCTGCGATTGTATTTTTCCTTCAAATATCAAGTCAAGTGAGTGAAGCAAGCCAAAAGCCAAAGGCAACAGTGGCAAGGAACCAAAACTCCTACAGGGCCAGAATGGAGAAAAAAAAACCTTGGGAGAAGCCAGGCTCAGTCAGGGTGCCAGTTCTCCTCTGGCCGACGAACAAACAGTGTATGATTATAATTCTGGCAACATTTCAGGTCTTAAGTCATATTAGGTAACTGTATATTCGTAAGATTGTTAGAAAAATTGGAGTCGTCACGCCGGAGACAGGTTTATTGAGGATGTCGTGTCGATGCAGCATTTACAGGGGAAGTTTAATTGACACGCTCTCTGCAGACATTTCAGGGATGCGTTGGTCATGTCCAGGCGCAGGTCCACCATGTGATACGGCCCGGATCTGGCTGACTGCAGTAAACCTTGGGATAAACAGAGAGACTAACATTAGCGTAGATGTCATTCTTTCTATGATGTAACGAGTACATCAGGTGTTATGGGAAGTGTTCCCGGTTCCGGCTGACCTAGTTAATGCAGCCTAACAATCATTTACTGATTTAAATAATAGAAATTGATAATGTTTTATGTGTATGCCATAGTAAAGAGATGCGTTTTTAGTCTAGATTTAAACTGACAGAGTGTGTCTGCTTCCCGAACAATGCTAGGAAGATATTCTAGGGATTATCAACTGGCCAGAGTTTTGAGACCGCAATAGACGTGATGGAGTATAATGTGAAATAATAAAGTGTAAATATAATGTGTGTATAATAAAGCTCGCTCAAGTACTGGGGAGCTAAAGCATTTAGTGCTTTTTAAGTAATTAGCAAGATTTTAAAATTTATACGACGTTTAATAGGGAGCCAGTTCAGTGTTGACAGAACCGGGCTAATATGGTCATACTTCCTGGTTCTAGTAAGAGCTCGAGCTGCTGCGTTTTGGACCAGCTGGAGTTTGTTTATTAAGCGTACAGGGCAACCACCCAGTAAAGCATTACAATAATCTAGACAAGGCTGTTCAGCATTTTGCATTGAAAGCATTCACCATAATTTAGATATATTTTAAGATGGTAGAATGCAGTTTTACAGATGCTAGAAATGTGGCTTTCAAATGAAAGATTAGTATTAAAGAGCACACCCAGGTTCCTCACTGACGACGAGGACTTGACAGAGCAGCCATCAAGTGTTAGACAGTATTCTAGGTTACTACTTGTGGAGCTTTTTTGTCCAATAATTAAAAATTATTTTTTTTCTGAATTAAGTTGCAGGAAATTACTAGACATCCAATTTTTTATATCAGCTATGCATTCCGTTAATCTTGTGAATTGGTAAGTTTCATCAGGGCGTGAAGAAATATAGAGCTGAATATCGTCAGCATAACAGTGAAAACTAACGCCATGCTTCCTAATGATATCTCCCAGTGGTAGCATGTACAGGGTGAAGAGCAACGGTCCTAGCACTGAGCTTGTGATCGGTGTGAAATCTCTTCATTTACTGCTACAAACTGATAACGGTCAGATAAGTATGATTTAAACCATGCCAGTGCAGTTCCACTAATGCCAACATAACTTTCGAGTGTATTCAAAAGAATGTTGTGGTCGATAGTATCGAATGCAGCGCTAAGATCGAGTAACATTAATAGAGAAATACAACCACGATTGAATGATAGGAGTAAATCATTTGTAACTCTGATGAGAGCAGCCTCAGTACTATGACTGGGTTTACCCAGTCTATGTCAGATCAGAAGCACACACACACACAGACTCCTCACAGTGCATGATCCTGATACACACACACACACACACACACACACACACACACAGAATTACAGTACTTCCATATCTGTCAATGCGAGCATTCACACACACATGATCTTAAATGAACACTCGGTTAACTGTTGAGGTGTATCTGATGTGTGACATTATATTAGATCCGTGCGGTACAGTAGGTCTGAATATATAGACTGATCTGTTTCATTAATGTTCATCAAACAATTGTGCTATCATGGGAAAAAAGTGGAATATATATTTTCCCTGTAGATATTTGGTGTTGACTTAGTTTTGAAGTTTTTTAATAGAGAATAACTAACTATTTTTTAAAAATTGCTCATTGTGACTCATTTTGCCAGCACGGGTCACATTTAGTGATTTGATGTTGATTTGTGTCATTTAGTGAAATGTTTCTCTCTTCTTGTGTTCAGATGCTTGTGATCTCACACTGGATCCAAACACAGCACACACTCGTCTCGTTCTGTCTGATGAGAACAGGAAGTTCACATGTGTTGAAGAGGATCAGCCGTATCCTGATCATCCAGAGAGATTTGATGAGTATCCTCAGGTTCTGTGTGGAGAGAGTCTGACTGGACGCTGTTACTGGGAGGCTGAATGGAGCGGAGATAGAGCTGTTATATCAGTGACCTATAAAGGAATCAGGAGGAAAGGAGGGAGTAAAGACTGTTGGTTTGGATGGAATAACAAATCCTGGAGTTTGTTCTGCTCTGATGACGGATTCTCTGTCGGTCACAATAAGAACTGGACTGATATTCCTGCTGTCCCTTCACCCTCTAAGAGAGCAGGAGTGTATCTGGACTGGTCGGCCGGCACTCTGTCTTTCTACAGCGTCTCTGACACACACACACTCAAACACTTACACACACTCAACACCACATTCACTGAACCCCTCTGTGCTGGATTTGGGGTTTATGAGTGTAACTCCTCAGTGTCTCTGTGTGACATTAAACAGCGTCCTGTGAGAAACAACAGTGATACACACACAACCAGGTGAGTGAAATATACTGTATGTTAGTGAAGGATTTTTCCAGACTAACACTAATAGTTCAATCCTCTGTTCTTCATACATCACTAAACACTAGAGATGCACCGTTACCAGTAAATATATATTTTTTCCTTTGTTTCCTTTGTTCACAGTCTCTCCTGTGCAGGGACTATAAACACATTATTTTTGATTCAGTTTCAGAGTTCTGAGGTCTCTGACTTCGACTGATTTACTGGTATTTCTCAAAAGATCTTTGTAACAATGTTCAAAGTGAGGCAAGGAAGAAGACGGGTCGGCTTACTGGGCCTCGATAAGATCTCTTTTATTTCCTTTTAAAGTCACAAAACAAAATGTGTGCACAGCGCACCAACATAAACAGCAAACTCTCTTTTCCTTTTTGTCGGTTTCTTTTAGGCAGTTCCTCTCTGCTCGTGCACTCGAGTCCCAGTGTGTGTTTCTCTCCTCGTCCTCACTTCCTGGTGGCTTATATCCTGTCTCTCCATGCTAATTACTGAAACAAGAGACAGGTGTTTATCGTTGGTACTTGACCCACTTATGTGCCGCTCGTCCTCCGGCTCTCTCTCCCGTTGCTAAACCATGACCCCCCTTGCCCAAAAGGAAGCGTAACAAATTGGGGTAATCCAAACGGCATCGTAAAGGCTGTTTTTTCTTTAGATAAAGGCATTAAGGTGATCTGCCAATATCCCTTTGTTAAATCCAGCATTGAATAAAATCGAGCTGCATCCAGCCGATCAAACAACTCGTCAACCCTCGAGCAACCCTTCCTTTCCTTTCTGTCCTTCTATCCGTGCAGACGTGTTTTTTTTCTCTCTGTTCCCTGCTGGCTCTCGCGCTGTTTTGTTTTGTCTAGTGTTTCGTCTCTTCTCTTCTCTGACTGCTGCTCTGCTGGACTCTTGAAAATACTGAAATGGAATTGATTAACTGGTCAATCAGCGCAATCGACAAGATTTTCTCACTAAGGAAGGGTGCCCCGGGAGAACCCACCTGCCCGGACGGGACCTTTGCCTGTGCCTGGAGGCTCTGTCCGTGGAGGATGCGGAAGATTTATACATGATTGGATTATTGATGGCGGGGTTCCTATTCTTTGGCTTTGGGATTGCCCTGACCTATCGGAAGATTGGTAAGACAGCTGCAAGCAAATTCACCCAGCCGCTGTCTGTGGAAATTAAAGTATGCTTCGGGTTCTGTGTGACCGTTTGAAGGAATTAGATCAGAAAGTGATAGGAATTGAGGAACTGAACCGTAATAACGCAGTCCGGACTGCGGATACGCAGGGAAGAGTGGGCTCTATCGGGGGTCAGATCGGTGAACTTTTACGGACTGTAACCGGTCTGGCCATGAGGCTGGACGTAAT
The DNA here is from genome assembly GCA_018749465.1 of Paracanthobrama guichenoti. Lineage (NCBI taxonomy): Eukaryota > Metazoa > Chordata > Actinopteri > Cypriniformes > Gobionidae > Paracanthobrama > Paracanthobrama guichenoti. The sequence goes on from CM031943.1 coordinate 27,246,412, forward strand.
GTCTAGGGAAACTGCACAGACCGGACGCGAATGCTGAGGACCAGATCTGATTGATTGATTATGATCCGGACAAATTACGAAGATCATCAAATGGATTAAAAATAATAAATTGTATTTGCCTGACCTAATCAACTAGCCCAACGAACCTCACTTGGTCCCTATCTCTCGGTTGGGAGGTCAGCCGGGCAGCTGTCTGCTATCTTCCCTGTGCACTGCCTTATCTCCCTTCAAGGACAAACCATAGAACTGAACTCGAAAACATCTGAAGTTATGGCTAACATTCTCACACAACACAATCTCAGACTCACTCGCACCATACACAACCTACCCGATCCCACCCCCTCCAACCGTCTGCCTGTTTATCTATCTCCTCTCCCACTCCATACAAAAAATCCCATCACGTGACCACGTGTACTGTGTCATGTTTATGTTTATGTTTTGTTGTGTTTGCTATGTAATGCTTGCTAAATTGCATTCTTGTATTTCTGGAGAGCGTAGGGCGGCGCCTGAATAATCGGCTGCGGCCCGGAGGCTTGCTCCAAACTTCATTTCGTTATACTGTACTTGTACATGTGTAATGACGAATAAACTTCAACTTCAACTTCAACTTCACTGGAAATGTGTTGAATTTCGACACAGCATTCACCCTGCGATAATCCACACAGAATCGGACCGAGCTCAGACCGAGTTCGTTCGACCGGGTACGGGTGAGAACACATCTGAAAAAATTTCTTGCAACTGGGCTATGTCAGTGAGCTGCAAGGGCGAAAGATGATCTCCTCCCGGGGCCAGAGCGAGGGATGTACTTTTAATGTTCACTTCTGGCCCGAGATCCTCCTCTCCACTTACTGCCATTGCTAGCATCACTGGCTCTGCCTCACTCCATTTTTTAAGGAGGTTGAGCAGGTATATTTGATGTGCTCCGCTCCTATCCAACTGAATTACCTCATAATTGAGATCACCCACTCGTTGTGTGACCTCAAAGGGTCCTTGTCAATTGGAAAGTAATTTTGAGCTAGAAGTTGGGAATAATATCAATACTTTATCACCCGGTGTAAATTTGAACAATTTAGCTCACCTGTTTTATAGCCGGCTTTGTTTGTCCTGAGCCTGTAAGAAATTCTCCATGGAGAGCCTCCATTACATACTGAATTTTGTTCTTGCTCTGCGAAAGTCTGTCCTCCCAAGCCTCTCTGAGAATGTCCAATACCCCACAGGGCAGATGTCCATAGAGAAGCTTGAATGGGGAAAACCCTGTGGAGGTTTACGGGACCTCACATACAGCAAACAAGAGGGGTTCTAACCATCTATCCCAATTTTTGGCGTCCTCATATACGAACTTCCGAATCATTGTCTTTAATGTGTGATTAACCAGTGTAATATGTAATCAAGCCATCTATTTGTGGGTGACAGATGCTGGTGTGAAACGATTTAATGCCTAATAATTCATACAGTTTGCATAGTGTATGTGACATAAACACTGTGCCCTGATCAGTGAGGATCACCTTTGGGATCCCCACTCTGGAGATTAAATTAAACAATGTGTCCGCAACACTCTTTGCCAAAATGCTGCGTAGGGCAATTGCTTCGGGGTATCATGTTGCATAATCCACCAGAACCAATGCAAAATGATGCCCTCATGTGGATCGCTCTAATGGTCCGATAAGGTCCATGCCAATTCTCTTGAAGGGGAGCTGCATGAGTGGAAGAGGGTGCAATGGCGCTTTTGAAGTGGCCGTGAATTCATCAACTGACATTCACAACAAGACGCGCACCACCTGCGCATGTTCTTGTGAATGCCTGGCCCAAAACATCAGACCGTTAGGCAATTTAGTGGATACTCACTGGTATCTGGTACAGCCCAGCTTGATCGGGGCAGCCTGTGTCCCCACCTCCATAACTGGGAATGATCTATAAAATGACCCGGATCGCCAACAGGCCAGCCCAGACTTCCCCGCCGCCCCAATGGCAGGAAGCGGGTCAAGGAATTGGCATGGAGAGAGAGGGCTGATAATGACTGGTCAGCTCCGCACCTCTCGGCGGAGCTCGGGGTCCCATCATACGGTCTGTGGGACCCCCGTTTCTTCCCCTGGCTGTTCCCGGGACTGGAAATTGCCCCTGGTGCGGTGAGCAGGAATGGGCCTATAAGGAGAGGGAGACAAATGAGAAGAAGTGGAGGGGAGAGAGAGAGAGACAGCTGGTAGATCCCAGGGCATGCCACAATTTGATCCTCCTCCAGCTGGATGGCCTGCTCCAATGACGCCGGCCGGTGGCACTGGACCCATTGTGCAGTCTTTCTTGGTAACCATGCAATAAACTGCTGCAGCACCACTCGGTCGATGATGTTGTCTGCGTCATTCTGCTCGGCCATCAGCTGGCAGGCGTCCCAGAGCTGCTTGGCCATCACCAAGGGCCGACTATTCTCCCCCAGGGTCAGCGACTGGAAGCGCTGACGGTTGTTCTGGGGAGAGACCGACCAGTTGAAAGATGGCCCGTCTGAGGTCGTCGTAGACCAGGAGATTCTGGACTGGCAGTTGTTGGGCCACTATCTGCAGCTTGTCGGACAGCAGCGGAGGCGCACCGGTCAGTCCAGTCGTGGCCACCCACATGCCTCAGCGGACCTTTTAAAGAGGTCCAGGAAGGCCTCTGGATCATCTTGTGGCCCCATCTTGCTGAGAGACGTAAGTGTGTGGAGCCAAGGTTGTTGGTGTTACCACAGCTTGAACCTCCCGGTCCATCCAGCTCCGGAACAGCTCACAGTCCTGCTGCTGAGTTTGGATGAGGGCTTGGAACCGACGTTCCTGGTCATCCCTCATCTCCAGCAGCGCCTGGTGTTGTTTTCTGTGTAGGCCCGCGAGCGACTGGATTACCTCTGCAATCTGCAAACCTGACAGAGATTGCGTGGCGGTGGTGTTGGTTTTTTTTCCTCCCGGGTTTTGGCACCACTGTAACAATGTTCAAAGTGAGGCAAGGAAGAAGACAGGGGTCGGCTTACTGAGACTTGATAAGATCTCTTTTATTTCATTTTAAAGTCACAAAACAAAATGTGTGCACAGCGCACCAACATAAACGTGCACTCGTGCACTCGAGTCCCAGTGTGTGTCTCTCTCCTTGTCCTCACTTCCTGGTGGCTTACTGTATATCCTGTCTCTCCATGCCAATTACTTAAACAGGAGTCAGGTGTTTATCATTTGCACTTGACCCACTTTTTGCCGCTCGACCCCCAGCTCTCTCTCCCGTCACAGACCTTGCTAAACCATGACCCCCTCGCCACATATCTATCAAGTTTATCTATCTACTCATCATTCTCACTCACTCATTCACTCACTCACTCACTCAAAATACCTTAGCAACCAGCCCGAGTACCCAAGCAACTGCATAGCATCCACTCAGAGTACCTTAACAACCACATAGCAACATCTTAGCAACCACCCTGAATACCCTAGCAACCACATACAAACCCGATTCCAAAAAAGTTGGGACACTGTACAAATTGTGAATAAAAAAAGGAATGCAATAATTTGCAAATCTCATAAACTTATATTTTATTCACAATAGAATATAGATAACATATCAAATGTTGAAAGTGAGACATTTTGAAATGTCATGCCAAATATTGGCTCATTTTGGATTTCATGAGAGCTACACATTCCAAAAAAGTTGGGACAGGTAGCAATAAGAGGCCGGAAAAGTTAAATGTTCATATAAGGAACAGCTGGAGGACCAATCTGCAACTTATTAGGTCAGTTGGCAACATGATTGGGTATAAAAAAGAGCCTCTCAGAGTGGCAGTGTCTCTCAGAAGTCAAGATGGGCAGAGGATCACCAATTCCCCCAATTCAAATACTGGAGCAATATCAGAAAGGAGTTTCTCAGAGAAAAATTGCAAAGAGTTTGAAGTTATCATCATTTACAGTGCATATCATCCAAAGATTCAGAGAATCTGGAACAATCTCTGTGCGTAAGGGTCAAGGCCGGAAAACCATACTGGATGCCCGTGATCTCCGGCCCTTAGACGGCACTGCATCACATACAGGAATGCTACTGTAATGGAAATCACAACATGGGCTCAAAAAAGCCCATCAAAAAAGAAGCCATATCTAAACATGATCCAGAAGCGCAGGCGTTTTCTCTGGGCCAAGGCTCATTTAAAATGGACTGTGGCAAAGTGGAAAACTGTTCTGTGGTCAGACCAATCAAAATTTGATGTTCTTTTTGGAAAACTGAGACGCCATGTTGTTACGTCTTCCCCCATAGGGGTAAATAGGGAACGACGAACAAAGAAAGTGGAGAGACTGAGGTTCTCCAGCTCTCCAGACCCAGAACAACAAATAAAATAAAACAACTTTCGATTTGAAATGGCGTTTCTGCCTTTTATTTTCACTTTTAAGGGGTGATAAATAGAACAAATCAAATACGAAGTAAAGCAACGTGTCACAAATAAATAAAAAATTAAAAAATGCCAAAATTAAAAATACCAACATTACCTCGGGAAGAGGGCCCAAACCAAAAGAAACAAAATTACCTCTACCTAAAAGGGTTATAAGCATTAACGAACCTACGTTAAAGAAAAACAAACAAAACAACAGATAACGTTCCTCACTCCCTAACTAACTATTAAACAGGAGAAAAGAGATGGGAATCCTCCACCCTACATTACCCATAAACTCATAACGGACATCAACACTCTATGACACCCATTTCAACAAAACAACAAAGAGTGCAACAAGCGCTCGCTCGTCTGGGTTCGGAGAACGGGTCAGCCTCAAACGCCACATGTCTCTCTCTCCTCCGTGCTTTCTCTGCAGCTTTATATTGGACTCCTCAGGACACTCAATAATGAGTGTGTAGACAACGCCTAGATTAGTGAATGAACACAGGTGGTAGTCATTTACCTATCAGGCAAGAACATACAGGAAAGGAGAAAGATAGAGAGAGAACACACACACTCCAATAACACTCTTTGCAGAATCAAAACAAGAAATATAAATACGTCCTTGGACATAACACTTCACCAATATATATATATATATATATATATATATATATATATATATATATATATATATATATATATATATATATATATATATATAATTTTTTTTTTTTATATTCCCCAATATAAAAAAAAATACCTTTCTTATTTTTCTTAACACACCCTGGACAGCGCGTCCGGTACAACATTTTCAGTGCCCTTCTGATGCCTAATATCCAGGTTGTATTCCTGTACAATTAATGCCCATCGCATCAAACGCTGGTTGGCATTACACATACGGGAAAGAAACGTCAGAGGGTTATGATCGGTGAATACAGTAATAGGCACGCTACTACCTCCCAAATAAACTTCAAAGTGCTGGAGCGCCAACACTAAGGCCTCCTTCTCAATTGTGCTGTAATTTCTTTGGCACTTCGAAAACCTTTTAGAAAAATAGCACACCGGATGATCAATACCCATATTGTCCTCTTGTAATAATACCGCTCCCGCTCCAACTGAACTCGCATCCACATGCAGCTTAAACGGATGGTGAAACTCTGGAGCCTTGAGGACTGGTGCATAACACAGAAGATCTTTAGCAGACAAAAAGGCAAGTTCACACTCACTAGACCATATACATTTTCTTTTATCACTAAGTAGATCAGTAAGTGGGGTCACAACACTGGAGAAGTTTTTACAGAAATTCCTATAATAATCAAATCAAATCACCTTTATTTATATAGCGCTTTTAACAAGTCCAATTGTTTCAAAGCAGCTTCACATTGTTAAAAGTAAAATAATGCAACAGAATTTGTACAGCCGTTCTGGTGAAACGGTGATGTTATCCAGCTAATTTCAGTATCATATAGTGTCAATGCGGGCAGATCGGTAATATAGATGAGATTTAGGTGTCCCTAACTGAGCAAGCCAAAAGCCAGAGGCAACGGTGGCAAGGAACCAAAACTCCTTCAGGGTCAGAATGGAGAAAAAAACCTTGGGAGAAACCAGGCTCAGTCGGGGTGCCAGTTCTCCTCTGGCCGACGAACAAACAGTGTATGATTATAATTCTGGCAACATAGCAGGTCTTAATTCATATTAGGCAAATAGATATTTGTTAGATTATTCGAGAGATTGGAGTCGTCACGCCGAAGACGGGTTTAATGAGGATGTCGTGTCGATGCAGCATTTACGGGGGGAGTTTATTTGACATGTTCTCTGCAGACACTTCAGGGATGCGTTGGTCATGTCCAGGTGCTGGTCCACCATCTGATCTGGATACGGCCTGGATCTGGCTGACTGCAGTAAACCTCGGTATAAACAGAGAGACTAACATTAGCGTAGATGCCATTCTTCTTATGATGTAACGAGTACATCAGGTGTTATGGGAAGTGTTCCCGGTTCCGGCTGACCTAGTTAATGCAGCCTGACAATCATTTACTGATTTGAGTAATAGAAATTGATAATGTTTTATGTGTAAGCCATAGTAAAGAGATGCGTTTTTAGTCTAGATTTAAACTGACAGAGTGTGTCTGCTTCCCGAACAATGCTAGGAAGACTGTTCCAAAGTTTAGGTGCTAAATAGGAAAAGGATCGACCGCCTGCAGTTGATTTTGATATTCTAGGGATTATCAACTGGCCAGAGTTTTGAGACCGCAATAGACGTGATGGAGTATAATGCGTTAAGAGTTCGCTCAAATACTGGGGAGCTAAACCATTTAGTGCTTTGTAAGTAATAAGCAAGATTTTAAAATTTATTCGATGTTTAATAGGGAGCCAGTGCAGTGTTGACAGAACCGGGCTAATATGGTCATACTTCCTTGTTCTAGTAAGAGCTCGAGCTGCTGCATTTTGGACCAGCTGGAGTTTGTTTATTAAGCGAGCAGGGCAACCACCCAGTAAAGCATTACAATAATCTAGCCTTGAGCTCATGAACGCATGAATTAACTGTTCAGCATTTTGCATTGAAAGCATGTGCCGCAATTTAGATATATTTTTAAGATGGTAGAATGCAGTTTTACAGATGCTAGAAACGTGGCTTTCAAATGAAAGATTGGTATCAGAGAGCACACCCAGGTTCCTCACTGACGACGAGGACTTGACAGAGCAGCCATCAAGTGTTAGACAGTATTCTAGGTTACTACTTGCAGTTTTTTTGTCCAATAATTAAAAATAATTTTTTTCTGAATTAAGTTGCAGGAAATTACTAGACATCCAATGTTTTATATCAGCTATGCATTCCGTTAATCTTGTGAATTGGTAAGTTGTCAGGGCGTGAAGAAATATAGAGCTGAGTATCGTCAGCATAACAGTGAAAACTAATGCCATGCTTCCTACAAGCCTTGAGCATGTTCACATGGCAAACTCGAGTTTTACGTCGATGATCAGGAGTTTGAATAACGTAATCAGTTTCACTAAGCTTTTGCTCTATGACATATGGCCCTGAAAACTTCGCTTGCAAAGCTGCACCAGGCACTGGCAAAAGCACAAGTACAGACTCACCAACCTGCAAATTGCTTCTGACACTTTTTCGGTCAAACTGCTGCTTCATTTTCAACTGTGTGGCAGACAGATGAGCCTTAGCTACATCACACGCTTTATGAAGTCGCTCTCTGAAAGAACTCACATAATCCAGAAGAGACACAGAAGATGAATTTTGTGTCAACAAATGTTCATACAGCAGTTTTAACGGACCCCTCACGGTGTGCCCGAACACCAGTTCGGCAGGACTAAATTCCAAGGACTCCTGAACGGCTTCTCTAGCAGCGAATAAAAGAAGAGGCAACCCTTCCACCCAATCCTTCCCTGTCTGCAAACAATATGCACGGATCATAGTTTTAAGAGTTTGGTGTAACCTCTCCAAGGCTCCCTGTGACTCGGGATGATAAGGGCTAGATACCCTGTGCTCAACTCCTAACTCTTTCAGAACTTGTTTAAAAGTTTTGGAAGTAAAATTAGTTCCTTGATCGCTCTGTATTATTCGTGGTAGAAAAAAACTTCACTAAGTCCTTCACTACTGTCTGGGCTTTCAACGAACGCAAGGGGATGGCCTCAGGGAACCTAGTGGCTGCACACATTATTAACACATATTGGTCTCCTGATTTGTACTTTGTACTGATAACGGACCCATACAGTCAAAAATAAGCCGTTCAAATGGTTCTTCAATTACCGGTATGGGACACAGAGGGGCAATGGGCACCTTCTGATTAGGCTTTCCCATGCGCTGGCACACGTCACACGAGCGACAAAAGTAAACCACAGATGAACGAAGACAAGGCCAAAAGAAGAACTTTGAGATACGACGAACAGTTTTTGTTACTCCTAAATGACCTGCCATAAGATTTTCATGCGCCAATTTTAAAACTGGAACGCGATAGTTAGCAGGCAAGACAATTTGAAACATCTCCTGCAAACCTTGTTCATCATAATGTGGTTTCCATTTTCGCATTAACACCTCATTTTCCCAAAAATAACCTACTTTGGCGTTGCCTCGATCTTTCACATTGACTGCTGCCTTAACACATTCTGCCAATGATGGCTCTAATTTCTGCTCAGCTGCCAACTTCTCCTTACCGACACTTAAAGGAGCTTCCAGAATCAATGAAGTTTCGATCACTTCACAGGTTTCACCTGACTTTGACTCTTCCTTCTCAGATTCTGTGTTTAAAAACAAATCAGAAAGATTAACAACTTCACGAGACTTCTGAGCTTGAGCTCTTGTCACTGCACATGCTGGAAAGGCAGAAGGAAATTTTACCCCTAAATCAGGCTGTTCCTTAACTATAGGTTTGTGCATCACTACTGGACTAGAAAAATCTTTGCCACCTGCAAGGTCATTTCCTAGAATAATCTGTACTCCAGCCACAGGCAACTGTTTGCGCACACCTAGTTTAACAACACCGGAGACAAGATCCAATGTTAATTCCACTTCTTGTAAAGCTACCTGCACACACCCCATTTCTATACCTCGTACTAACACATCCGTACCAGTATATGATTTCTCAGAGAAAGGCAACACACTCTCAAGTATAAAGGACTGAAAAGAACCCGTATCACGCAAGATCGAAACATTTGTAACTGGAGAATCAGAGATTGACACCTTCCCATTTAAAATAAATGGCTCATAACGCTCTTTGTTTTTGCATTCTTTTTATTCCATTCTTTACACTCGGAAATTAAATGCCCAGGATCCAGGCAATAAAAACAAGCCCGTCTGTCTCCTTGATGCACAGCATTTCGACCATTAATTTTGGGACGAGCAGCGCTTTTCCACGAGCGAGAATTTTGGAATGGGGGTTCTTCCCCCATAAATTTATCACCAGATGAATAAAAGTGAGAAGTTGGTAAACTTTACGATGCGTAAGCACAAATTCGTCAGCTGATACGGCTGCCTCTGCAAGGGTGGTTACCTTCTGCTCATTTAAGTGCTGCACAACTTTCTCTGGAACACTCTTTTTAAAATCTTCTAGCAAAAACAATTCGCAAAGTTAACTAAAGAGACATCCAGACTAAAGAGGACAAGGACAACCCAAGTTCTCAGCGCTCAGTTCAGAAGCCTGCATCTCTGATGGGATGGGGTTGCATGAGTGTGTGTGGCATGGGCAGCTTACACATCTGGAAAGGCACCATCAGTGCTGAAAGGTATATCCAAGTTCTAGGACAACATATGCTCCCATCCAGAGGTCGTCTCTTTCAGAGAAGACCTTGCATTTTCCAACATGACAATGCCAGACCACATACTGCATCAATTACAACATCATGGCTGCGTAGAAGGATCCGGGTACTGAAATGGCCAGACTGCAGTCCAGATAGAGTATAACTTGCCCTTAGGCTGAGACGTACCTGGTAGTAGATCTATAGCACAGTCATGGGGATGATGCGGAGGAACAGAAGCAGCACGGGACTTACTGAACACTTCCTTCAGGTCGAGGTACTCAGCGGGCATGTTTGACTAATTCACAGACTCATCCTGTAACACAGAACCAGAGACAGATGAACATGCAGACACAAGACAAGAGGCATAATAGTGATTGCTCCAAGCTGAGACAGAACTATGACCCCAGTCCACCCTGGGATTGTGTTGCACCAGCCAGGGATGACCGGGGACTATGGGAGCCAATGGAGAGTCCATGAGTAGGAACGACAGTTCCTCTGTGTGGTTTCCTAATGTGATAAGTGTAATAGGACCGCTGGTGAGAGAGATGTTAGGAAGTTCTTGGCCGTTAAGAACGTTGACCAAAATCTTGTGAGTGAGTGATGTGACAGGAATGTGAAGTTTATGAGCGAAGTCCATAAAGTTACCTTCTGCTCCAGAGTCCAGTAAGGCCTTACAGTTGTGAGAGCGGGTTGCCCGTTGTAGTCTTACCAGGAGGAGAGTGGAGGATTAGGTCGTTTCTGCAGAGATTCCACCTGATAGTAGCCTAATTCTTACTACCGGGCCCGATCTTTTACAGTACAGGAAGTGGCCAGCTCCTCCACAATATAGGCATAGCCCCTTGGATCTCCATCTCTCTCTCTCTCTCCTCCCAGGACAGCCGAGGTCTACCCACCTGCATGGGCTCGTGATCGAAAACGGGGCTGACCACATCCCCACCGCTGGCTTGTGGACTTTCGGAGTTCCCAGGAAGTCTGACCGAACGTGTACGTTGTTCCATCTGGTTAAGGCGAGCATCAACCCTTAAAGCCAACTCAATAAGTCCATTTAAACTTTGAGGGAGATCCAGTGCATAGATCTCCTTTTGGATGAGGTCTGCCAGCCCATGCAGGAACATGTCCCACTGTGCCTCCTAGTTCCAGTGGCACTCTGCGGCCAGCATGCAAAACTCAATGAAGTAATCAGAAACCGGTCTGTCTCCTTGGTGGAGATCAGCGAGAAGTCTGGCCACCTCTCACCCCACCACCGCACGGTCAAAGACTTTTCATCTCCTCTGAAAGTGGTTCTCCCACACCACCGTTCCCCACAGAGCCGCCCGTCCGGTCAGCAATGTTAGAACAAAGGCCACTTTAGACTGTTCATTGTTGAATGTTTGCAGTTGCAGTGAAAAAAACATTGAGCACTTTGTTAGAAACGCTCTACAAAGGTTTGGTTCCCTTTCGTTCAGTCACTCCGTGTAATGGGCATGTGGAATTTGCATAGCGTAACGCTGCACCACAGCGTAGGTATATAAAGAAGTACGCTGGCAACATCACATTATGTTTCTGCTTCGGAGCCAAGAGCATCTCTTCTCTCCTGCAAGCCTGAATTCTGAGTTCTCTCTCAGTTCTTCGAGACGAACGGTTCTCCAGGGTGTTGGTGTGACGGCACGTTCCAGCAATCCCGCATTGCCTGCCTGCTGATCTGTGATCTACTGTGTGTTTTCCCTGGGCGCTTCAACACTCTGCAGAGCTTTCCTCCCACAAAAAGAGCTTGCGCGTGGCACATCTTTTTAAAGACGGTTCGCCCGTGCACTTCCAGAGGCGATCGATCTCAGTTGCTGTCTGATGGGCACAATCACTGCTTGACGTGTTTGGGCTTCAGCACGCTCGGGCAGTGTTTGTGGATGTGGATGTTTTCACTGTGGGAACATGACCATCACGATGTTGTGGTCGAGACTCAATGATGTCCGTAAAGGAGAGAGAGTCCCCTCTGCCACACCCCAACCTACCGTCTCCGAGAGAGATGGTACTTTGGCTGGTGGCCAGGGTGATCTGAGGGCTGTGCTGTGGTATTAAGAATCCCAACGATCATTCCTTGGGGCACGCCCCCCTCTCGCACATCGCTACCTGTGAGTGCTTGGACTGAAGTGGCGGGACCTTCTGCTGGGCCCCGTTCATTTCATTCACACTCCAGGTAGTGACGTGATGTCGATTGCCGCATCCCAAGGTGGTGCTTGCTACGGTTTGCTTTCGAGGGGTGGGCATATCAGTACGCGGTCCTCCCATTCGGACTAGCTCTGTCCCCTCACGTCTTTACGAAGATTGTTGAGGCAGCCCTTGCGCTGCTCAGGCAGCACAGGGTTCGCATTCTGAACTACCTCGATGACTGGCTCATACTGAGTCACTCCCGAGAGCAGGTGTGCGAACACAGAGATCTAGTGCTCCAGCACTTAACCCATCTGGGCCTTCGGTCAACTGGGAGAAGAGCAAACTACCGATCTCTTTTCTCGGTATGAACCCGACTTTCTCAGGACCCGACTTTCTCAGAGACGGGGCATCCTTTGGCACCCGCGTCCCGATCTTTGTAACCTCCATGTGTGGCTCCTGGATGGGACGCGGCAGGTTTGAGTACCCTACCACCTCCGGTGGTGGCTACCATCACTTCCGCTAGGGCAGAGTCCACCAGACACACCTATGCGTTGAAGTGGAACCTCTTCTTCACCTGGTGTTCTTCTCGACAAGAAGACCCCTGGAAATGCCTGATCAGGTCTGTGCTTTCGTTTCTCCAAGAAGGGTTGGAACGAAGGCTGTTTCCTTCCACCCTGAAGGTTTATGTGGCCGCTATATCTGCCCACCACAACCTCATGGAGAACAAAAAGGTAAGTCAGCACGACCTGGTCATCAGGTTCCTGAGGGGAGCCAGGAGACTAAATCCTCCTTGCGCTCCCCTCGTACCCTCTTGGGACCTCACAGTAGTTCTAGATGCAGAGGGCTCCCTTCGAGCCATTGCGGTCGGTTCATCTTAAGTTCCTGACAGCGCTCCTGATCGCTTTGGCCTCCATCAAGAGGGTAGGGGACCTGCAGGCATTTTCGGAGGCAGACCCAGCCTTGGCACTGCTCTGTCCAGTACGTGCCCTCCATGCTTACGTAGACAGAATGCAGTGTTTCAGGACCTCAGACCAGCTCTTTGTCTGTTATGGTGGGAAGCTGAAGGGAAGTGCTCTCTCAAAGCAAAGGTCATCTCACTGGATAGTGGACACCAAACGCAGGGGCGTCCATGCCCCCTTGGGGTCAGGGCACACTCCACTCAGAATGTGTCCTCCTCTTGGGCTTTAGCACATGGTGCTTCGCTGACAGACATCTGCAGAGCTGCAGGCTGGGCGACACCCAACACATTCGCCAGATTCTACAATCTCCGAGTGGAGATAGTATCCGATTATGTACTCGCCTCCACTAGTGGCCGGTAATGGATTAGGCTCAGGTGTCTTCGCTTGCTCACCATTCCACTCCACGGACTGGATATGCAATATTTTCCTCAGGTGAGCTTTCCGGAAGCCCTGAGCTCCTCCAGCACTC
>CM031943.1:27259694-27277385 GCA_018749465.1 Paracanthobrama guichenoti
CATAATAATCTGCAGATGTTTGATGATTCCAGTGAAGGGACTCTTTTTTGAAGGTTTTTATCAGTGATTTAACCAACGCCGCTGATGAAGGGACGCACAGGTGTGGACTGAATATCAATGACGATGATCTGTTCACTGAGGTCAAACTGACAGTAAATCCAGGTAAAGTGAGGAGTGAGGAGACTCCTGGACACTTAAAATAAGAAATATATATATATATAACATAATTATAAACGCAACACTTTTTGTTTTTTGCCCCCTGGTTTTCTAGAGCCAAACGCAAAAATCTAAGACTTTTTCTAATGTTTCTTTTCTTTTTCATGTGTGCTTTGTTGGGAAACATAGTTTGCACACCGGAGAGAGAGGGACTTGTCGGAGAGTCAGTGTGAACACAGCAGAGACTGAATGCTACCCCCAGATAGTCAAGCGGTGTGAAAAGAGCAGTGATCTGATGAGTTTGAAAATCATGCAGTCTGAACTCGCATAAGGCACACCTGTGCACACACGCTGTCTAATCAGCATCTTGATATGCCACACCTGTGAGGTGGATGGATTATCTTGGCAAAGGAGAAGTGCCTACTAACATAGATTTAGACAGATTTGTGAACAGTATTTGAGAGAAATAGGCATTTTGTGTATATAGAAAAGTCTTTTTTTCAAGATTTTGAGTTCAGCTCATTAAAATAAAAAAACAAAATTGTTAGTTATAAATTTCTATACTGTGTGTGTGTGTGTGTGTGTGTATATATATATATAATACTCACCTAAAGGATTGTTAGAACATACTCACAATACTGCGTTTGACCCCCTTTCGTCTTCAGAACTGCCTTAATTCTTTACGTGGCATTGATTCAACAAGGTGCTGAAAGCATTCTCTTAGAAATGTTGGCCCATATTGATAGGGATAGCATCTTGCAGTTGATGGAGATTTGTGGGATGTAATATCCAGGGCACTAAGCTCCTGCTCCACCACATCCCAAAGATGCTCTATTGGCTGAGATCTGGGTGACTGTGGGGGCTATTTTAGTACAGTGAACTCATTGTCATGTTCAAGAAACCAATTTGAAATGATTCGAGCTTTGTGACATGGTGCATTATCCAAGTAGAAGTAGCCATCAGAGTGAATGGGTACATGGTAATCATAAAGGATGGACATGGTCAGAAACAATGCTCAGGTAGGTCGTGGCATTTAAACGATGCCCAATTGGTACTCAAGGGGCCTAAAGTGTGCCAAGAAAACATCCCCACACCATTACACCACCACCACCAGCCTGCACAGTGGTAACAAGGCATGATGGATCCATGTTCTCATTCTGTTTACGCCAAATTCTGACTCTACCATCTGAATGTCTCAACAGAAATCGAGACTCATCAGACCAGGCAACATTTTTCCAGTCTTCAACTGTCCAATTTTGGTGAGCTTGTGCAAATTGTAGCCTCTTTTTCCTCCTATTTGTAGTGGAGATGAGTGGTACCCGTGGGTCTTCTGCTGTTGTAGCCCATCCGCCTCAAGGTTGTGCGTGTTGTGGTTTCACAAATGCTTTGCTGCATACCTCGGTTGTAACGAGTGGTTATTTCCAGTCAAAGTTGCTCTTCTATCAGCTTGAATCAGTCGCCCATTCTCCTCTGGACCTCTAGCATCAACAAGGCATTTTCGCCACAGGACTGCCGCATACTGGATGTTTTTCCCTTTTCACACCATTCTTTGTAAACCCTAGAAATGGTTGTGCATGAAAATCCCAGTAACTGAGCAGATTGTGAAATACCTCCCAGACCGGCCCGTCTGGCACCAACAGCCATGCCATGCTCAAAATTGCTTAAACTCACCTTTCTTTCCCATTCTGAGATTCAGTTTGGAGTTCAGGAGATTATGTCTTGGATCAGACCACACCCCCTAAATGCATTGAAGCAACTGGGTCATGTGATTGGTTGATTAGATAATTGCATTAATGAGAAATTGAACAGGTGGTCCTAATAACTTTTTAGGTGAGTGCATATATATTTGATATGACATGTTTTTTCTATTGCTTTTGTGAATAGGGTGATCATTTTCATGCATTAAGCAAAGCATCTGCTATTATTGGTGAAAGTGTGAAACTCACCTGCAATTTCCCTGAGAACCATATGAGGACTCTCCAAAACACTTCTGCAAAGAGAACAAGAAGAAGATATGTGAAAGCATCAGTTCATCAGAGAAGAAGCACTTTGAGTTTCTGTCAGTTCAGCAGGAGTTTTTACAGTGAGCATCAGTGACGTGGGAGCCTGAGAGATGCTGGACTTTACTGGTGTGGAGCAGAAACTAGACACACACATCTGACTTCTGTCTCTCTCACCACAATCAACACAACTCACTCCAACTAGTACGTACAGTAAATCATACATCTAATAACAGACACATATATTACAGAATATAAACACTTTCCCTTTTCTTTTTGACTATTATTGCCTCCAGTGGTGGGGACGTGAAGGGAGATTCATCTGAGTTCAGATGCTCTTACGATGAGAACCTTTTCAACAGAAGTAAAGCATCTTTGTAAAGGAAAGTGTTTCACTACAGCTGCACAAAAATAATCAAATCAGATGAAGACCATGTTAATAAAAAATATAGGATTTCAGTAAAGGATGAGACTAAACTCAATCTCTCTTCACTGTGACCTTGAGTGACCTGAGAGCAGAGGATGCTGGGATATACTGGTGTGCAGTGAAAGATGTGCTTAACCTTCCCACTGAGCTCATGATCGCCATGAAAGATGGTGAGGGTGCTTTCTGGGAACATCTCAGTGTTTCTGATCATTCTGTTCTCATATTTAATGTTCTTCCTCCAGCGATCACCATGAAGCGCCTGTCGGAGGATCGCGCCCATCAGCTGTAAGTCTGTCAGGAAACGCCGAGTCTCCAGAGATCGTTCTGCAGAGGAGATCAGTCAATATCTGTGTCCGAGATAGAGTTCATGTTTCATCAGTATGAGAACAAATGGCCGATTCTCTCTCTGACTGACTAAACCTCAGCTGGAGTTTTCACTGTGAACATCAACAGTCTGACAGAAGAGGATTCGGGAAATACTGGTACAAGCAGAGGAGAGTTATGGTCGTCAGATTCACTGAAGTTCATCTAAAAGTGATCAGAGGTAAAAGACTTTAGGTTAACACAAAAGTGTTAAAACTTAATGGATAGAAGCTCTTATTGAGAATTAACAGAAGCCGCTGTGAGGTTACACTTTTAGCTCACTGTGACCTCACATTGTGACCAAATCACTTGAGCATCCTGGAGCTCATGTCGAGATCACCGAGAGATCAAATTATTGACTGGGTCATTTCTCCAGCTCTGCAGTTATCTTTCTCTTCTTGCATTCACTCATTTCCCAAAGTCATCTTAAATGTTGAATTGTCAATACAACTGAAAAATTTGAGAGATCATCACATAAGCTGACTTCATAAACTGATGTTGATTTTCCTCAAATGTTTTTGTTTGCTCACCATTATGGTGATCAGTGTTCCCTTTGGTTGGGCACTTGACATTTTATATTATTGTGCTTCTTCCTCTTGATGCAGCGATACATCAGGAAATCACAGTTATTTGGTTTCAAAGGAAGGGAATTAATAAATGGGTTGCTTTTAAAAGGTGACCTAACTTCTAACTAAACTAACTTAACTAGGCTATTGTTCATGTTGAATAATGTTGTTTTAGAATTGCATTGCTCACACTTATGTCATAAACACCTTGTGAGACTTTTTAATTGGGTTGATATAATCCTCTATATTTGTGATAATATCTTGCAGTTGATCGAGTCACACACACATTTCAACATTCAGCAAAACAGCAATGTTAACAACAATGGTAGCTACAGTAAGTCAAGAGTAAATCTAAAGTAAATGATCAAGTACTCCCAGTTCTTTGTTAGTCACTAGAACTCTTGTGTAAGTGAACTAGACTAAGTATTTTTCAGCACAGCATACCATTCCTATTTCACTTTACTTCGTTTTTTAAGGCAATCGGTTTGCATGCTTTAAGTAAGTCTAACTCCATTTTTAACTCCATAAGTCTTCCCTCCATTTGTCCTCTTTCCCTTTCATTTTCCTCTATTCCCTCCCTATTCTAGTTTATGCTACTCTAAGCAATGTCCAAAACTTAGTATTTCAGGCACTTTTTATGATTATTCGCCTCTTCATGACGGATCGCCTGTATTCTCAGTTGTAAGTCGCTTTGGATAAAAGCGCTCTGCTAAATGAATGAATGTAAATGTAACTGATTAGATTTTACAGTGTTTCTCTGTGACAATCCCTTTGTTTCTCTATTTCATTTAACCAACACACTCTCTGATTGTGTATTTTCAGAAACAACGTTGCCTGACACTGAAAGAGAAACATCCCTGGATGAAGAAAAAACTATGGTAAGATTTGTTGATAAACAAGTGTTTGACGTAAAGCATGTGTATGAATGCTTGTAGGTGAATGTCATATTATTGACAATCTCTTTGTGTGATTTCAGGCGCTGTTGTGATAGTTGCTGTTTCTGTGGGTTTTATCCTGCTGGCTGTGTGTTTAGTGCTTGTGTTGCTCAAAATAAAATACAACCGCAAACAGGTGAGACACACACACACACACACACTCCACTGCACGTTTAGTAAATCTGATTTTGTCGCCCCCTGCTGTTCAGAAATCATCTCTTCTCAGTCTCATGTTGCTCTTGTTCACACAGGCATCATTTCATCATCAGACAGAAGAGAGAGAGGAGATCATGAAGTGGTGAGTTTCAGAACTGATCTGTGCTTCATATGTGAGAATTCAGAATGTTTTTTTAGTATGCTCTACATTCCAACAGAGGCTGCCATTTACAGGTGCTGGTCATTATAATTAGAATATCATCAAAAAGTTGATTTATTTCACTAATTCCATTCTAAAAAAGTGAAACTTGTATATTATATTCATTCATTACACACAGACTGATATATTTCAAATGTTTATTTCTTTTTAATTTTGATGATTATAACTGACAACTAATGAAAATCCCAAATTCAGTATCTCAGAAAATTTGAATATTACTTAAGACCAACACAAAGAAAGGGTTTTTAGAAATCTTGGCCAGCTGAAAAGTATGAACATGAAAAGTATGAGCGTGTCCAGCACTCAACACTCAGCTGGGGCCCTTTAGCCTGAATTACTGCAGCAATGCGGCGTGGCATGGAGTCCATCAGTCTGTGGCACTGCTCAGGTGTTATGAGAGCCCAGGGTTGCTCTGATAGTGGCCTTCAGCTCTTCTGCATTGTTGGGTTTGGCATATCGCATCTCTTCCTCTTCACAATACCCCATGGTAGATTTTCTATGGGCTTAAGGTCAGGTGAGTTTGCTGGCCAATTAAGAACAGGGATACCATGGTCCTAAACCAGGTACTGGTTGCTTTGGCACTGTGTGCAGGTGCCAAGTCCTGTTGGAAAATGAAATCTGCATCTCCATAAAGCTGGTCAGCAGCAGGAAGCATGAAGTGCTCTAAAACTTCCTGGTATACGGATGCGCTGACCTTGACCTCAGAAAACACAGTGGACCAACACCAGCAGATGATATGGCACCCCAAACCATCACTGACTGTGGAATCTTTACACTGGACCTCAAGCACCGTGGATTGTGTGCCTCTCCTCTCTTCCTCCAGACTCTGGGACCCTGATTTCCTGAACATAACTTTGGGGCACTCAGCAGCAGTCCAGTCCTTTCTGTCTTTAGCCCAGGCGAGACGCTTCTGCCGCTGTCTGTTGTTCAAGAGTGGCTTGACTCGAGGACTGGCGACAGCTGAAACCCATGTCTTGCATACGTCTGTGCGTAGTGGTTCTTGAAGCACTGACTCCAGCTGCAGTCCACTCCTTTGTGAATCTCCCCCACATTTTTGAATGGGTTTTGTTTCACAATCCTCTCCAGGGTGCGTGGTTATCCCTATTGCTTGTACACTTTTCTCTACCACATCTTTTCCTTCCCTTGGCCTCTCTATTAATGTGCTTGGACACAGAGCTCTGTGAACAGCCAGCCTCTTTCTGCAATGACCTTTGTGTCTTGCCCTCCTTGTGCAAGGTGTCAATGGTCGTCTTTTTGGACAACGGTCAGGTCAGCAGTCTTCCCCATGATTGCAGTAGCCTACAGAACTAGACTGAGAGAGCATTTAAAGGCCTTTGCAGGTGTTTTGAGTTCATCAGCTGATTAGAGTGTGGCACCAGGTGTCTTCAATATTCAACCTTTGCACAATATTCTAATTTTCTGAGATGCTGAATTTGGGATTTTCCTTAGTTGTCAGTTATAATCATCAAAATGAAAAGAAATAAACATTTGAAATATATCAGTCTGTGTGTAATGAATGAATATAATATACAAGTTTCACTTTTTGAATGGAATTAGTGAAATAAATAAATTTTTTGATGATATTCTAATTATATGACCAGCACCTGTATTTGTGATCACAGGAATTCTCAAAACAACTCAATATGGCTTTTAAGTCCAAAGGCTTACACATTTAGAAAAATATTGATAAAATATCATATGTCTACGTCATATTTCTTTACAAAGAGTGAGTATTTCTGTTAATTTTCCACAAAATGAAGCGATCTGAGGAGGTTTGGAGCGATCTCTCCTGTCTCTCTACACTGTTATCCTCAGCCAGAGCAACAGAGGAGCTCTCACGAGCAGAAAACAGGAGTTATGAGTTACACAAGTTAACCGGACAGGAGTGCATGTTTTTATGTGGACATATGTGGATGCATTAGTCCGATATCAACAAAGGCACAGGGAAGACCGATGATGAACATGAAACCAAAGAAATACATATGTGTATTTATTTTCACAACGTGTTAGCATATGTAGCTTTTTAGTATCACATATAAATATATTTCTGCCTGATAGCCTGATATAATATCATGAGAAATTAGCAGCGGTGTTGACGCCTCTGACTTCTCAAGCCCCGTTGGTCCGCTTTGCTGTAAGCTTTGGTGATAACTAAACAAATATTTAATCGCTACAATAGTAATTTCTGACCAGAAATAACATCGTGCGTGCCATGTATACAGGGGTTAAAGTGGACCAGAACGGTTCGGAACCGCGCTCCGCAATCGCAGATAAATTAATAAATAAATAGCTCAAGCAGTCGCAGCACGAGAGCAGCTGGAACCGCTTCCACGCACAGCACTGACAAATCTCTATTAGGCGCCACCGCTCTATTGAAGTGATAACAAGCGCCAGGCAGACGCTTTTATCCACTTGAATTTGATACGGTGCAACATCATGTGTACGGTAAAGGGGCTCTGTGGCTAAACTAGATGAACCAGACTGAATAGATTCAAGATCCAAGAGTTTTATTTGTCACATACACAGTTATATACAGGGTATACAATCGGCAGTGAAATGTAAATAGCTCCGACCAGGGGTGTAGCACCAAATGTTGGGTCCGCCCGGTCACAGAACCAAGGGGGTGGGCCCCTGGTCAACTATGTAATTTTTTGTCATTTTAATAGTATGGATTACCAATATATATTTGTGGGGCCTCGCCAAGGGCCCTGTTACTCTATTCACTATTCCACTATTCCACCATTACCCCTGGCCATGTGTTGAGGTAAACTATAGGCTGCCCACACGACTGTAATCATGGCCGTAGCTAGCTATGAGTCTGCCGTGGTCCAGACCTCGGTATTTTTCACCTAATGTATATAATAATACATAGTTGTAAAATTATTTGATCAGATTAGGCATAAAATAATAAATGTTTGTGTACATATTGTGAAATAATTTATTAAACGCATTTTACTTAGTGTTTGTAGCCTTCAGTGAATTAACTTGTCTAAGAAAATGCTTTAATAAAATGTAGGCTAAATATCAGTTGACCTTATGTTTACGTTTTTTCACTGACACAGACGAAAA
Organism: Paracanthobrama guichenoti; assembly: GCA_018749465.1. NCBI lineage: Eukaryota > Metazoa > Chordata > Actinopteri > Cypriniformes > Gobionidae > Paracanthobrama > Paracanthobrama guichenoti. The sequence goes on from CM031943.1 coordinate 27,267,587, forward strand.
TGAACAGACTATCAGTCAGAGCTCAGCTTTAGGAGGAAGAGACAGAAAAAAGAAAGTGATGGAATGAGAGAGTGATGAAATGAGAGAGAGCAGGTGACAGATAATCTACTGCCCACTAACATGGTTTTTAAAAATTGAAAAAAAAAAAAATTATAATAATAATAATAATTAGCCTTCAACCATCTCAAAATCCACATATGAGATCAGAGAACTCCCCCAAAATAGCTCAGATTTTGACCTCACAGGATGTAAAACTCTTAAGGCAGTTGCATGCTCAAAAGTTGTTGCTTTTTCTGGAAACCTGTTTGCTTTGACCTCATATCTGGAGTTAATGCATTTATGCTGTTAATGTGTTACAGCCTGGACTATTTATAACAGGGTAGGCCTAATATTAAAATTTAATATTCAGACAGTATATACTCATTGTATCTCTGTGCTTTGATGATTTTGTTTTTTAAAAATACAAATTATTTCTGTGGTAGAAAACGCTGTGGCACCAAGATCAGCTACTATGGTCCTTTGGGTTTGTTATAGTGTTCTTAATCCGGCCTGGCTGCAGTGGAGTTAAAAGGACAAATCAAGTCACAGTCACAGTCAATATAGGAGCTATACACTCACCTAAAGGGATTATTAGGAACACCTGTTCAATTTCACATTAATGCAATCATCTAATCAACCAATTAGATGGCAGTTGCTTCAATGCATTTAGGGTGTGGTCCTGGTCAAGACAATCTCCTGAACTCCAAACTGAATGCTGTCAGAATGGGAAAGAAAGGTGATTTAAGCAATTTTGAGTGCGGCATGGTTGTTGGTGCCAGACGGGCCGGTCTGAGTATTTCACAAACTGCTCAACTGCTGGGATTTTCAATGCACAACCATTTCTAAGGTTTACAAAGAATGGTGTGAAAAGGAAAAACATCCAGTATGCGGCAGTCCTGTGGATGAAAATGCCTTGTTGATGCTAGAGGTCAGAGGAGAATGGGCCGACTGATTCAAGCTGATAGAAGAGCAACTTTTGACTGAAATAACCACTCCGAGGTTACAACCGAGGTATGCAGCAAAGCATTTGTGAAGCCACAACACGCACAACCTTGAGGCGGATGGGCTACAACAGCAGAAGACCCCACTGGTACCACTCATCTCCACTACAAATAGGAAAAAGAGGCTACAATTTGCACAAGCTCACCAAAATTGGACAGTTGAAGACTGGAAAAATGTTGCCTGGTCTGATGAGTCTCGATTTCTGTTGAGACATTCAGATGGTAGAGTCAGAATTTGCGTAAACAGAATGAGAACATGGATCCATCATGCCTTGTTACCACTGTGCAGGCTGGTGGTGGTGGTGTAATGCTGTGGGGATGTTTTCTTGGCACACTTAAGGCCCTTAGTGCCAATTGGGCATTATTTAAATGCCACGGCCTACCTGAGCATTGTTTCTGACCATGTCCATCCCTTTATGACCACCATGTACCCATTCTCTGATGGCTACTTCCAGCAGGATAATGCACCATGTCACAAAGCTCAATCATTTCAAATTGATTTCTTGAACATGACAATGAGTTCACTGTACTAAAATGGCCTCCACAGTCACCAGATCTCAGCCCAATAGAGCATCTTTGGGATGTGGTGGAATGGGAACTTTGTGCCCTGGATGTGCATCCCACAAATCTCCATCAAAAGCAAAAATGCTATCCTATCAATATTGGCCAACATTTAAGGCAGTTCTGAAGGGCTAAAGGGGGTCAAACACAGTATTAGTATGGTGTTCCTAATAATCCTTTAGGTGAGTGTATGTGAGAATCATTGTTTTGTTGTTGTTATGTTTTATTATACAGCAAAACATACAAGGGAGCATAAAAGGAGGAGTGACGACAGTGCAAGATGAGAGAGGACTCAGGCCTGGAATTTACACTGTGTTTTGTTTATTATGTGTGTGTGTGGCAGTCGTCCATGAGGATTTTGTTTGTTTTATTAATTAAAGTCTTTAAATGTTCACCGGTTCCCACCCTCCTTCTTCCTTTATTACAAAAACCATTAAAATATCAAGTAAATAAGTAATACTTGGTGCCACAGTGACACTCTTGTCCCAAAAAGTATTGCTATACCATGACACTCAATATGTTGCCCCATGGTGAGTAATTTTTCCTGTTGCACCTACACAAAATTTGGAGGGTTCCCCCAACTGCCAAATCCCACTTTAACCATTGCATGTATATATATTTTCTTCTTACAGGCTCGAGAAGAGATTGAAGAATCAGATCCTGCATCAACTCCTCTCATTCAACAGTCCAGGTACCCACAAACCCTCTGATGGGCTCCTGTACGCTGCCTCTGTCGTTTCAGAAGCATGAAGGGTCTCTTAGTGATGCTACGGTCTCCTTCAGTAAAGACGAGATTCACTTGATTACGCATCTGTGAAACACAGCAGCACACCAAACTAATATTACCAGTGGAATTGTTGTTTATTCAAAATTAGAACTGTGTCAGTCACTGAGAATAATGACTGAGCCACTTGGTAAACAATCATTGAGTTTCACTGAACAGGTTATTGAGCAGTTGGAGACACCTATAGGTTACTGTTGGGAAAAAGCTTTCTATCAGTGACCAAGGAAAACAATTTTTAGTCTTTAATCTTTGTAAGCATCAGTTGACCAGAAGTGCAGTATTTTGTTGGAGAGCAATAAAGCCGATCTGTGATGAGAGAAGCAGCTCAGAGGAAGAGCAAGAAAATATTCCCATTGGTTATTTTAAATACAAACCCGATTCCAAAAAAAAGTTGGGACACTGTACAAATTCAGAATAAAAACAATGCAATGATGTGGAAGTTTCAAATGTCAATATTTTTCAAGTTTACAAGTTATTTATTTAACTTGGTAGGTTGTGTATGGTGCGCAGTGAGTCTGAGATTGTGTTGTGTGAGAATGTTAGCCATAACTTCAGATGTTTTCGAGTTCAGTTCTATGGTTTGTCCTTGAAGGGAGATAAGGCAGTGCACAGGGAAGATAGCAAACCAGCTGCCCGGCTGACCTCCCAACCGAGAGATAGGGACAAGTGAGGTTCGTTGGGCTGAAGTTGATTAGGTCAGGCAAATACAATTTTTAATAATCCATTTGATGATCTTTCGGTAATTTGTCCGGATCATAATCAATCAATCAGATCTGGTCCTCAGCGCTTCGCAGTCCGGGTCTGTGCAGTTTCCCAGACATTACGCCCAGCCTCATGGCCAGACCGGGTTACAGTCCGTAAAAGTTCACCGATCTGACCCCGATGGAGCCCACTCTCCCCTCCGCGCGATCCGCAGTGCGTTGTTACGGTTCAGTTCTCAATCAATTCCTATCACTTTCTGATCTAATTCCTTCAAACGGTCACACACAACCCCCGAAGCATTCCTTAATTTCCACAGACAGCGGCTGGGTGAATTTGCTTTGCAGCTGTCTTACCAATCTTCCGATAGGTCAGGGCAAAGCCAAAGAATAGGAACCCCGCCATCAATAATCCAATCATGTATAAATCTTCCGCATCCTCCACGGACAGAGCTCTCCAGGCACAGGACTTGCCAGTTGTTCCATGCGCCCCTCACGCACTTCTGCAGCAAAGGTCCCGTCCGGGCAGGTGGGTTCTCCCAGGGCACCCTTCCTTGTGAGAAAATCTTGTCGATCGTGCTGATTGACCAGTTAATCAATTCCATTTCAGTATTTTCAGGAGTCCAGCAAAGCAAGCGGTCAGAGAGAAAGAGAAGAGACGAAACACTAGACAAAAACAAAACAGCGTAAGAGCACAGCGGAGCAGAGTGAAAACACGCTCTGCACGGATTGAAGGACAGAACAGGATTTGTTCAGAATACAACATAGATGACATATCAAATGTTTAAAACTAAGAAAATGTATCCTTTTAAGGGAAAATAAGTTGATTTTAAATTTCATGGCATCAACACATCTCAAAAATTAGGGATGAGGCCATGTTTCCCACTGTGTGGCATCCTCCTCTTCTTTTTCTAACAGTCTGCAAACGTCTGCCAAGGGACCTGAGGAGACAAGTTGCTTCAAGTTTAGGAATAGGAATGCTGTCCCATTTCTTAAACGATTACAGGCTTCTAGTTGCTCGACTGTCTTAGGCCCTCTTGTGGCATCTTCCTCTTTATGTGTGCCAAATGTTTTCTATGGGTGAAAGATCTGACCTGCAGGCTGGCTTATTTCAGTCCCCGGATCCTCTCTAATGCAGAGCCATGATGTTGTACCTGATGGTGCAGTGTGGTCTGGCATTGTCATGTTGGAAAATGCAAGGTCTTCTCCTGAAAGAGACGACGCCTGGATGGCATAAGGTATTGTTCCTAGAATCTTGATATACCTTTCATACTGATGGTGTCCTTTCCAGACGTGTAAGCTGCCCATGCCACACGCACTCATGAAATCCCATCCCATCAGAGATGCAGGCTCTGAATCGAGCGCTGAGAACAACTTGGGTTGTCCTTGTCCTCTTTAGTCTCGAGTGACATGGCATCCGAAGCTGGATGCCATTGGTCTGACCACAGAACAAAGTTTTCCACTTGCCACAGTCCATTTTAAATGAGCCTTGGCCTAGAGAAAACTCACGCTCTGGATCATGTTTGAGATATGGCTTTTTTGACCTACAGAGTTTTAGCTGCAAACGGCGAATCGTCACGGTGGGATTGTGTTCTCCAACAATGTTTTCTGGAAGTATCCCAGTCTCCATGTTGTGATTTCCATACAGTAGCATTCTATGTGATGTAGTAGTCATCTATCAAGACTCACGATCATATCCAGCATGGTTTCCGCCTTGACCCTTAAGCACAGAGATTGTTCCAGATTCTCTGAATCTTGGATGATATTACACCTGTGTAGATGATGATAACTTCAAACTCTTGCAGAGTTTTTTCTATGGCAATCCTTTCTTGATAATATTCCAGTATTTTTGGCCAGAGCATTGTGTAACGGCAGATCTGCCCACTTCTGGACTTCTGAGAGACACTGCCACTCTGGAGCTCTTTTTATAACCAATCATGTTGCCACTTTGACCTAATAAGTTGCAAATTGTATCCTCCAGCAGTTCCATCTTATATGTACATTTCCCACGTTTTCGCCTCCTTATTGCTCCCCGTCCCAACTTTTTGCAATGTGTAGCTCTCTCATGAAATCCAAAATGAGCCAATATTTGGCATGATACTTCAAAATGTCTCACTTTCAACATTGATATGTTATCTATATTCTATTGGTGAATGTAAATATAAGTTTATGAGATTTGTAAATTATTACATCTTTCTTTATTCACAATGGTAATAGTAACCCAACTTTATTAACTGGATTGTAAAAGTCTCTCTGTTTGATTTAAATATATTTATGCAATCCCTGAACAGTTTGGCACAATAAAGGCAAACTGGGTAGCTACATGTTTTATTTGAAGGTGCAAAAGTTGCTCATGGATCTCAACTTAGCATGCCATCAGCACCAGGTCCTTCAGCTCCACACACATAAATAAACATTGTGCCACCCTTAAGGATCCGTGCCCACATCTGGCACATGTGGAATGCTGATCTGGCCCACACATCTGGCACACATGTGGAATATTGATCTGGCCCACATGCTGTGGAATGGCGGCCCTGTTTGCCAGATCTGGGCCACAAACAGGCCATAGCAATGCCACATGTGCCAGTCAGAGAGCAAAAGAAATAAACCAGACTTGGTTCCATTCGAGCCACATAATCTGGGTGTATATTAAATGTAGGGTCATCTCAGCCTTGTAATAAGCTCTGTTAACGTGGCAAGCATAAGGATGTGAGCAAGGTTTAACAAGGGGCCAAATTGTGATGGCTAGATGACTGGGTAAGAGATTCCTAAAACTGCAGCCTCGTGGGGTGTTCCTGGCCCGCAAAAGTGGCTTCAGGATCTATCAAAAGGCTCCAAGGAAGCAACAGGGAGAACCGCCACAGGGTCATGGGTGCCAAGGCTCATTGATGCACGTGGGAGCGAAGGCTGGCCTGTGCAGTCCGATCAAACACACAAGCTACTGGAGCTCATATTGCTCAAGAAGTTAATGCTGGCCCTGATAGAAAGGTGTCAGAATACACAGAGCATCTCAGTTTGTTGCATATGGGGTGGTATAGCCGCTGGACCGTGTCAGGGTGCCCATGCTGACCCCTTTTGTCCACCGCCGAAAAGTGTTGGCGCAACAGTGGCACGTGAGCATCAGAACTGGACCAATGGAGCAATGAAGTAGGTGGCCTGGTCTGATAAAATCACATGTTCTTTTTACATCAATGTGGATATTATAATATGTAAGTTGTCCCCTTATATTGGAATGGGTCAAAGCAGCACATAAACATTGGAAGAATTTGTTGGATTGAACAAGAGATTTCAGCAAATGTTTTTGTAAATGAACACAATACATACAAGACGAACACGTTCACGTGACAAGGCTTGAGCTAGTCCCAGACTGGAAGCAACTTGCACTGATATATCTTAAAATATGTCAATGTGTTATTGTTTATCTCAACATTGTTTTTCTTCTAAAGCACAATTTATAAAAGATACTTAAATGTCCTAATTTAACCAAGGCCTAATCATGGGCTTACTCTAAGCTCCTGTTCAGAAACCAGGCCTGCAAAAGAGCCTGGGTAATCTCTTAGATCAGAGTGCGGTCAATCCATTTCCAGTGCTCATAACACCCAATACACAGAAGATTCTCACAATGTGCATCTGTATGCTCTCTACCGAAATGTTGGCATGTTTTAAGATGATTGGAAGTCTAATAAAACAGTTTCTTCTGTGATTTTCATGACTATGACTTATGATTCAGTCACTTTTATGTATATACTATATATATACTGGACGTGTCATGTGCCTTCTGTGTGTATGCCAGTTTAGTTTCTCGGCCTGTCTTTCACACATTCTGTATCGCAACACTTACTGCCCTGTCAGCGATGGTGATGCGTGGACCGCGAGTAGAGAACAAGTGAAGAGAAACGTGAGAAAGATCATGCGGAGGTTGTGGTGCAGAATTTCTAATGATAGCGACTTACATCGTGATTCAAGGGAACACATTTGATCAGTTCTTGCTTTCACCGGGATTGTGATCGGATCTGTTTTTCTCTTCTGATATCTGTGAGACTGAAGCCAATCTGGGAATGAGGGCTGCCATCACCATCACTTCATCACTCTCTGCCTGGTCTCAGGTCGTTCAGTGCTGGTCTGCCCAACAAATAATATATGATCTAGATTGATAATATATAATAAACCCAGAGCAAATGAACTGGTATGCGACATGGTCAGGTACTTTGTTTCTGTGTGTTTGGATGCAATTGAGGGAGTTTAATGTTCAAGTGCCTGTACAAGAACCAGAATGATCAGCATAAAGAGAAGCATTTCTGCAGAGACGAGGGCTGTGGGACGGCATCAGTACTCGCGAGATTCAGAACCGCTTGCTCATAAAGAGAGATTGGCTCTGTGGCGATGATGGAAACTGCAGCTTTTTCACACAGTGTTTACCAGAACCAGCAGAGAGGATGATGGGAAATATACATGTGGAAACAAAGTCAGACATTGGAGTCGCGGATGTTGAGTTAAAGGTGAATAACGGTACGTGATACTTTATAACTCACTTCATTATTTATTATAGTACTATTAAAGGAGCACTACAGAAGATTTTGAGTAAAATGTGCAATACCAATTACTGAGCACATAAATCAATGATCAAAACAGTTTCCATTCCTCGCCAATGATTCACACAGTCAGTGCATTTTCAGGAGATATTTCGTACAGGTAATGCCTGTCAGGCATGTCTTGGATGTGGGATGTCACATCTGCTCTGATCACAGGCAACTATAACACACCTAAAAACAACCACAGAGCACATGCAAAAGAATAAATGAAAGAATATGAGATTTAGACAGGCTTAAAACAGAGATAAGGACAGAGAGACCACAAGTTCATTACTTTAAATAATAGTAAGATTATTTAAAGTTGTAGTCCATAAGTTTTATCTCTTGCTTTACATCTCTGTTTAAATGCAATTACAGTTATTTGGTAGTGGAATTATCATCTTTACTTGGTTAGGCGCTCAGTGTCTCAGCACGTGATGAATTTACTGTTTTGAGGAGGTGTGTGGCTGTCGCTCACTCACCAATCGTATTTGGTGTGGATCCTGTTCTTCAGAATTACAGATATTTAAGCCTTGAAAGTGCACAACCTAAAATAATCAGTTTTGACCAGAAAAAAATATAATCTGAACAAGCAAATATATTCTGGCCACTTTCTTGTTCTGACCGACTAAAAAAAGAGTTCCTGCAATAAATCTAATGGTGATTACAATCTAACGGACGCAAATGCTAGGCTCATTAACGTCAAAACCATGCAAATTATTATTATTTGTTATACTGCGGTTTTAAACCAGCACGTTAATGTTAACAACATCAACATTGCATGACTGGCGTGTATTTAGTGTGTATTAGCCCCTGCTGGGCTTTCATTCTTGCTTTTTGCATGGGCCTGGTAGCATAGTCCTTTATTGACTAGCCACATCCGCAGTCCAAAGTATTTTTTGTATACTGGTAATTCACCAGTTGTCAATGATGATGCTTGTCTTTACCTATTTCTGGATTGCAATCCGCTATAAACACAAGCTGAATATTACAGCTGATTTAAAAGATTTTCAAACATCCACAATTTCAGATTTAATTTTTGCAGATACAGAAGTGACTTAGTCGACAAAGGCAAATTCTCTGTGGAACTCACCGCACGATTCCAGCTAAAAACATTATTACAAGCTATTGTGTTGTGAACAATCAGCTAAGGTAAGAGACATGGTAGTTTTAGCATCATTGTTATGTGTACTTGCTCAATAATGCACAACAAAAAAGGTCACTAGGGTGGTACCATTAAGTGGTACATTTTTGTACCTCTAAGTCAGGAGTAGGCAATTTTGGTTCTAAAAACATGCTGTCCCGCAGAGTTTAGCTCCAACCCCACTTCAAACACACTTGAACAAGCCTGGCTGGCACCCCAGATTGCATCACAGGCAGTGAGGGGTTTCTTTCTGGGCTGGAGGAAATGGTCTCTAGAACCAAACTTGGTCACCTCGTCAGGCGAGGAAAACAGTCGTATGCCTGAACCCACACCTAATTAGGTAGACCTTCTTTTAAAGGTACAGTTATAATGCTTTTGTCTGGCCCACTGCAATTAGTGTGATTTTGGATATTGCAGTTTAAGATTTCATGTCACAAGGTTTTGCTGAAATCATTTTCAGAGCCTCATTGTGGGACGCCTGTTATCCGACGAGTCTATTGGACAAACGATCACCGTCCACTGTAAGAATATGATCACAAAACACACACCAGCCTTACAGACTGAACCAGACCTGTCCATGTGATGAACAGCTCAAGATCATCAGATCATCAGATCATCACTTATCATCACGCATCATCAATGGCATCATCGTCAGGATCATCTGAGAGTAGTTCATTCTGTCTGACAGTGATAAAGATCATTTTTACTGTGACCATTAGAGACATTTCCTGCAGCGCCGGACAGTGGAGTTTATTTATGTGGGAGTGGAGAGAGACAAACTGATGATCGACCAGAAACATCAATTACTCACATAACCTTCTACAGTAGATTCATCTGATCAGCTTAGTGAGTTTAGTTTCTTTTAATTAAAGGATCCTCTTACAGATCTAGATAAGAAATGACTTTAATAATGTAATAAATCTTGTTTTGGTGGCGGTCAAATGGCTTCTGTCCAGGTTCAGGCCTACTCCAGTAACCCAGTCTTCATCACCTGTACATTT
>CM031943.1:27292485-27334985 GCA_018749465.1 Paracanthobrama guichenoti
CATAATGAGCTGTTGTGTGTTTATTACCGTAGAATGAGCCGTTTCTATCTACACACACCGCGGGTGCCTTGCCGTGAAGCCGCCATTTTGTGCCGCCATGTTTCTACAGTAGCCCTAAAGGGACAAACTTATCTACAGAGCGCCTGCTACTCTCTGCTGTCTCAGACGACCACATCTTTGTCCTGTGTGGGCCACCGTAGCTTCTGTGTTTCGAAAGGGAGGGGTGAGCAACCTCACCACTAGATGCCGCTAAAACTTACACACAGCACCTTTAAGCACAGTCGAATGCACAGCCAGTGAAGTACGCTTCCTTTGACTCGTACACGCACTCGGGTGATCGACGCATGCGCAGTTTTACATAAAATTGACCCTTATGACTGGTTTTGTGGTCAAATATAATAAAGCTGTTCTCAGTTTCTGAGGTTTGTCCACAAAGTCGCTAGATTTGGTGCTTTTCTGAATAATAGTCGCTAAATGGGTCTGAAAAGTTACAACCCATGTAAATATTATATTTCATACAGCATTGATTAATCTTTGATCATACAAACACCCGCTCGTTGTTAGCTCAGTGTTGGGCGTAACGCATTAGTAAGGGATTATTGTTCATGTTTGTCAGTAGTTATTTCTGATGTAATTGCGTTAATAAAATCTTAAATTAGTGTTCTTGTTATATCACATGCGAGGCAGTTGATCTTTTGTGTCTGTATGAAGCACTGTCCATTATTTGTATGATGGTTCATATCTTTGACTCTGATCATCAGATGAGATCCATGACGGCATGAACCTCGAGCTGTATTACCAGTAGCGCACACACACACACACACACACACACACACACACACACACACACACACACACACACACACACACACACACACACACACACACTCACTCTCTCATCATGTCTCGAAGCATCAGAATATCTGTTCATTTGAATTGTTTTGATATTATTTGGAAATAAAACTCATATTTATGTATGATCACGTGTGTGTGTTTGTTGAACATGTTTAATCAGAATCTCAAGGGAAACACACCATCACATCCGTCCTCTGATCATCTGAATTATTCCTGGGTCATAAATCATTCAGTTGGTCTGTGGAAAACACTCTGTGTACAGCAAATCCCAGACTGACGGGAACCAAGCTGCTGATTGGTCAGCAGTAATCCGAATGCTCCTCCTCCACGTAATTAGCAGGAAACAAGCCCACCTACGGAGAAACACACTGATGAGCGAGCGCGGACACAAATCAACGGTTAGTTGTATCAGCACATACGTCTGTTATGATGCGCTCTAAAAAATGCTGGGTTAAAAACAACCCAAGTTGGGTTAAAACAATGAAGTGTTAGGGTTGGGTCGTTTGAGCCCAGGGGTTGGGTAGGTTTAGCCCAGCGATTGGGTCGTTTCAGCCCAGCGGCTGGGTCGTTTTATCCCAGGGGTTGGGTTGTTTTAGCCCAGGGGTTGGGTTGCTTTAGCCCAGGGGTTGGGTTGCTTTAGCCCAGGGGTTGGGTTGTTTTATCCCAGGGGTTGGGTTGTTTAGCACAGTGGTTTGGGTTGTTTTAGTCCAGCGGTTGGGTTGTTTTAGCCCAGCGGTTGGGTTGTTTTAGCCCAGGGATTGGGTTGCTTTAGCACAGAGGTTGGGTTGTTTTAGCCCAGGGATTGGGTTGCTTTAGCCCAGGGATTGGGTTGCTTTAGCCCAGGGATTGGGTTGTTTTAGCCCAGGGATTGGGTTGTTTTAGCCAAGGGGTTGGGTTGCTTTAGCCCAGAGGTTGGGTTGTTTTAGCCCAGTGGTTTGGGTTGTTTGTGTTAACATATCAAGTGCCAAAATCTTTACCAAGTTTCATACCATTCTGATGTGTAAAAAAAATAAATAAATAAAATCCCCCCCAAAAATAACTTGCATTTACAGCTGTGGTTCCCAACTACGCTCCTGGAGCCACCAACACTGCACATTTTGCATGTCTCCTTTGACACACCCACATCAGGTTTTGGAGTCACTACTAATGAGCGGATGGCTTGAATCAGGTGTGTTTGATTGAGGAGACATGCAAAATGTGCACTGTTGGTGGGCCTCCAGGAACGTGGTTGGGAACTGTTTTACACTTTATTTATGTGAATGCATTTAAAGGGTCATGAAACCCTAAACCGAACGGCTGTGCATTGAATTACAGCTGTCACAGGATATATGTGTTTGTGTAACGGTGAGCTTACAGATCCATGTGTATATTGTGCAGCGTGCATTTGTGGGAAGCTTTGATGCTTTTAATGAGAGCGAAATCAAATAGTCTGAATCAGAAGCCGTTGATGTGCTGTCAGTCTCCCCTCGTCCCCCTCCACTCCGCCCTTAAACCACGCCCACTTTTAGAGCATTTTTCAAAACTGTGGTGAGACCTGACTGTTGCTGAAACGGGGTTCGCAATTACATCAGTACATCTGAAGAACGTCCTACATGGGGGTTAGTAAATGATCCTTTTCAGTGTTGGTTGTGTGTGTGTGTGTGTGTCGTACCCTGCCATACACCTCTCCTCTCCACCAGCCATTGTGAGCTTTCTTGGAGATGATTTTGACAGTGTCTCCCTCTCGCAGAGAGAGTTCGGTCCGGTCACGTGCTGAGAAATCGTAGCGCACTTTGGCGGTGCCGAAGTAGCGCTCGCTCGGCCCTGCGGACACACACAGATGAGCACTGAACGCTGTGGTCTGTGTGTGTGTGTGTGTGTGTGTGTGTGTGTGTGTGTGTGTGTTCACAGCAGGAGCGGCGTGCTGTACCTGTGCTGCGGCTGTTGCTCTGCACCGGTGCTGCGCTCTGCTCGGGCTGCTTGTAGGCCGTCTGCAGTCTGGAGTCCACGTCTTTGAAACACTCTTTCAGCGAGTTCTCCTGATAGTACTGCACCAGCTCCTGCCACACACACACACACACAACACACACTCACAGCAGCTCTGAGTCTGACGCGGCTGCCTTCATTAACACAGACACTGATGCAGCTCCAGTCATCAACTAACCCCTGTGACCCGCTCACACCCAGAACCAGAACTATAATTACAGAGTTAATTCATCTTTCTAACGCTAACAGAATAGCAAAGTCCACACCACAATTATAACAATAACTGTAACAATTGCTAACAATAACTAAGAATAACTGTAACAGTAATTTTGTGTGTGTGTGTGTGTGTCAGTACTGTTTTGTTACAGGACCTGATGTTTGTGAGGTGAGGAACTGGCACGCATGACCATCCAGATAATCAGTGGAGATATGCTTCTGACTAACAGCCCATATCTATGTCTGGGTCTTAGCTGTAAATTCCCCTACTGTGTGAATGTGTGTGAGTGTGTGATCACTTACAAACAGCCCCTTGAAGGCTTTCTTCTCGTTGATTCTGTAGAGACCCTCTAAGAACGTGACCTTTATGTGTCTGATGTCCATGTTGAACCTGAAACAGAGACAGAGAGGCGTGTCACTGGTGCTGTTTGATTGACAGCTGTCAGTCAGTGTGTTTGACGTATTCACAGTACTTGAGGCTGATGGCAAATTCTCCAGCGTCTTTCTGTCGCACCAGAAATGTCCCATCGGAGCGAGACGTCAGCAGAGTTTTAGCACCGGCCCGGTCCATGTTACCAGCGAACCTGAAACACACACACATGCACACACACATGCACACAATCACAAGACGATGCCGGGAAACTTTAAGACCTGTGTTTTTAATGAAAATGAGTGACTATAGATGAAATATGTGTTTTACCAGGGCAGTCCTGTTAAATCCGGAGGTGTCGCCTGTAGAGACACAACAACATATTTACTGCACTAGTTACTAGGAATTGCTAAGCAGAATTATATATATATATATATATATATATATATTATTATTATTTAAATTATATACAGCAGGGTCCAAATGTAAGAATATTAATTTAAACCTGGAAATAAACGGAAAAATATGGGTGTGGCGAGGGGGGCGTGTTTAATGTGAAGTCTGCAGCGTGCAGCGGGGGAACGAGTGCAGAGACGAGTGGTAATAAGGATATATAGTTATAATAAAGATTTGGATTTCTCGCCACCCTGACTTCTTTGTCATTTCTACTGGAACTGCTTACACTGGCGCCGAAACCTGGGACGAAGAAGTCGGCATGTTATCTTGCAGCCAGCCCATCCAACAGCACTTGCCAGTCACTTGCTGGTCTTTATCAGACTTAGCATCAGGCTCTGATGGACCTCAGGTTGGAACAGGAGGATCGCTTCCGCCTGTTGGTCCAGACCTGCGGGTCATCCAGAGCTTGCTTGGCCGGGAGGCCGCCCCAGACAGCCAGTGAAGATGGGTCCACAGGACGATCCGAAGGCATTTGTGGACCTCTATGAAAATTTGTGGACCTCATAAGCAGGCCATCCTTCAATGAGTCGGCAGCTCCGCTGAACAACATCGTCAATGCTTCCGGTCAGTAAAGCTGGGGGACAGTGGCTAACCTTTCATAATGGCCCAACAGCTCTGGGATGGTTGCCATAAGTGGCTGGTGGCCCAGACACGTGATGTCGAGGTAGTGGCCGATCTGGTGGTACTGGAGCAGTTCATTGCTCGGCTGCCACAAGGAACGGCCTGGTGGGTCCAGTGCCACCACCCGGCATCGCAATCCAGCTGACTGAAGATCATCTGGTGGGTGGCGTGTCCCTGACTAACCTCTCTCTCTCCAGCCCTCTCCCTCTCTTCCCTCTCTCACTCGCCCTATATCCGTTCTCAGGTCGTGAAGCAACACGTCCCCCTCGATCCACACAGCAGGGAAGAGGCGGGGTTAGATCTGGGACATGAAGGGGCATTGAGAGGGCGGAAAGCACCAGAGCCTCCTCTCCATATCCACCTTTCCCCTCTTTCCCTCAGTCTCTTGGCCATGCTTCTGCCACCAGACCAGTGTCCAGTGATGGAGATGGGAACATTGATCCGGGTCTCCGACTCCCTGTGGGCTGCCCATAATCAAGCCAGGCAATAACAAATACCTGTGAGTATTAAGGGGGATACATATCAGGCTTTGGTGGATTCAAGCTGTAACCAAACCTCCCTTCATCAAAGCTGGATGCAACAAGGGGCATTGGATACATCATGACCTGATTTTTTTTAAGCTGGCATTCATGAGAACATTCACCGGTGGTGGGCGGCTTGTCGTGAATGCTGGTTTCAAAAACATCCATTATGCCCGTTACCACTGGTGGTGGTTCCCTTTAAGAGAATTGGTATAGACCTAATTTTGCATTAGTTCTAGTGGACTATGCAACACGATACCCAGAAGAAGTGCCGTTACGCACCATTTCTGCAAAGAGTGTGGCAGACACTCTGTTTCACATTATCTCCCAAGTGGGAATCCCCAAAGAGATTCTCAGTGATCAGGGCATGGAGTTTATGTCACATACGTTAAGCGAATTGTACAAACTTTTGGGCATTACATTGATTCGCATCAGCGTCTAACACCCACAAACAGACAGCTTGGTGGAGCGATTTAATCGCACATTGTAATCCATGGTTCGTAGATTCGTAAAAGAGGATGCCAAAATTTGGGATAAATGGCTTGAGCCCCTGTTGTTCGAGGTACATGAGATTCCACAAGCCTCCACTGGGTTTTCCCCATTCAAGCTTCTCTATGACTATGGTCGTCAGCCCCGTGGGGTGCTTGACGTCATCAGGGAGGCTTGGAAGGAGGCACCTTCAGTAAGATGTAATGAAATTCAGTATGTCAAGGACCCCTGAGCCAAATTTCACACATTGAGGCAACTCTCCATGGAGAATTTGCTCCAGGCACAGGACAGACAAAGTCGGCTGTACAACAGGGGTACGCGAGAGCGTCAATATACAATGGTAGATAAAGTGCTTGTGTTACTTCCAACGTCTAGTTCTAAATTACTTGCTAAGTGGCAATGAAACTGTGGTTACACAGCGACTTGGGCTTCTCGATTATGAGGTAAGACGAACGGACAGGGGCGGTGCATGTCAATTTTATCACCTCAATCCCCTAAAACGCTGGAATGAGGTTACATTGGTTGAGCTAGCAGCGGCCACTTCGACAGAGGAGGATCTTGGACCAGAAGCAGCTATCCCAGTCAATCCGCTTGCTCTGGTCCCAGGGGAGATCCCCTCTCGCTGCTGCAGCTCACCGATGTAGCCAGGTTGCAGGCAGATTTTGCAGATGTATTCTCACCCCTGACCGGTCGCCCGAACCTCGTACAGCACCATATCGAAGCGTTCCCAGGGGAGGTGGCACACAGCCGACCATATCATTTACCTGAACATAAGAAAAAAGTGGGCGTTATAGAAGAATCTCATAGCGTCTGGGTGAGCCCGATAGTTTTGGTATGAAAAAATTACGACTCAAGGCTTATCCAATGTCCAGAGTTGATGAGCTGCTTGATCGGTTAGGTTCGACTCACTTTTATTCGACACTGGATTTAATGAAAGGGTACTGGCAGAGCCCCTTATCACCATTATCCAAAAAACAGGCTTCACAACAGCGTTCGGATTACACCAATTTATTACTCTTCCGTTCGGATTGCTGGGGCCCTTTCAGCATCTCATGGACAAAATCCTCCGGCCACATTCCACGTATGGAACATCTACACGCTGTCCTGCGATCACTAAGGGTGGCTAAACTCATGGCAAACCTGCAGAAGTGTGCAATTAGGTGTGTGGAGGTACAATATCTGGGCTTCAACTTGGGAAATGGGCAGGTGCGCTCCCATTTGATAAGACCGCTGTGATTGCATCCAGCCCACATCCTAAGACCAAAAAGGAGGTGAGACGGTTCCTGGGGCAGGGCGGATATTATAGAAGGTTTACCTAATTATTCTGAACTCACCAGCTGACTCTTACACTCTTCTGACTTTGAGCTCCATTTTTTTTGTTGCAGACTGACACGTCGGACAGGGGGCGGGGTGCGGTCCTATCCCAGGTGGTCGGAGAAGAGGAGCGGCCGGTGCTGTATCTGAGTTGGAAGCTCTCAAACAGAGACAATAGATACAGCACCATTGAAAAAGAATGTTTGGCCATTCATTGGGCCGCCCTGACCCTCCGTTTTTACCTCCTGGGACGGAAATTCAGTGTTTGAACCACACAGTAACCACCACCATATGAAGTAGACCAAGGTGCGGTTCACCCGTTGGTATTTAGCTTTATAGTCTTTTAAGTTCAAGGTGGTCCGGCTTGAGTCGGGCAGTCGGAGTATGTGGTAAGGGGGGCGTGGTAAAGCAGAGTCTGCAGCAGGGGAACGAGTGCGGAGACGAGCACTGATAAAGAGGTCAAGTGAATGATGACTAGCACCTGTCTCTAATTCAGTAACTGGTAGAGAGACGCGATACAAACACCCCAAAGACCTGGGAAGAAGAGAGACTTTTCCACACGGATTGTTTATCGAATGTTTTTTGATTTGTGAGGCAGAGTGCCCGTTATTTTCTGTTTATTAGGGCCAGATTACTAAACAGAGCAAATTAGTGTAATTCCATAATTAATTTGTTACATTTATATAGCACTTTTCTAGGCACTCAAAGCGCTTTACATGGAAGGGGGGAATCTCCTCAACCACCATCAATGTGCAGCACCACCTGATGATGCACCGGAACGCCCTCCACACACCAGCTGATTGGTGAAGAGGAGACAGAGTGATAAAGCCAATCATATATATATATAGGGATGATTAGGAGGCCATGATGGACAGGGGCCAATGGGCAAATTTGGCCAGGATGCCAGGGTTACACCCCTACTCTTTATCGAATTTTTAATTGGGATTTTTAATGACCACAGAGAGTCAGGACCTCGGTTTAACGTCTCATCTGAAGGACGGTGCTTGTTACAGTATAGTGTCCCCACCACTACACTGGGGTGTTAGGACCCACACAGACCACAGGGTGAGCGCCCCCTGCTGGCCTCACTAACACCGCTACCAGCAGACACCTAGTTTTCCCAGTTGGTCTCCCATCCAGCTACTGACCAGGCTCAGCCCTGCTTAGCTTCAGTGGGAAACCAGTCTTGGGCTACAGGGTGATATGACTGCTGGCAAAGCACAATTCCAATTCCAGAGAGTGCAATTCCATAAAAGCACCGGTGGGCGTGGACAGTTCAGCGCGTGATCTACTGATGACACGCATTAATGAAGAAAAACAAATTCTGAGGAAAACATCATTTTAGACTGTGCTCTATTTCTGTCACTAATCGTGTGCTGACATCATCAAACTCAGGGTCATTTTCATCTCCATTGCGGTTGAATTGTTATAGTGAAAACAATTTAAAATGAAAAATAAAAGTGAATAAAAGAAGCACTTTCACTCGTGACTTTTGGACGGTGCTGTAACTGTATGATGATTATGTGATAAATTAAGAAATACTTTCAGAAATAAAGAATAAATACAGATTAAAATTGTGGAAAATAAAACTAATAACTAAATCAAAAATATGAAACTCTGTGTCTTGGAGTGCCATGGATCAGATGTGAAGGGCTGAGCTTCGACTCACCGGTACAAACGGCTGGACTTTACTGCAGGGAAACCAGCCGACCTCGCCGATGGTCAGATTCCGGCCCTGAAACGACAGCATTTCCCGGATTTGTCAGCAGAAACCACCACTGAAGGCAAGAGGAAAAGAGAAGGAAAGAACTGCAGACGCACAGGTTTCTCTTCTCCATTATCAGAAGAGAGCGAGCCTCGTGTGTGTCCTGATGTAACCTGTCACTGTCACTGCCTAGTCACCACCAAATCTGGGTTTTTATGCAGTCTTCATTTTGACAGCAAATTTTAGTCTAGTTTTAGTCACCTTAGTTTTAGTTTAAGTCGACAAAAATCTAATGAGTTTAGTTCAGTTGTAATGCATTAATTGAGCATGTAAGCGTTACATCACCGACTGTTACTGAACACGACACACATTCTGACATCACTGTGTGTTTGAACGTTCAAGCGCAAAAACACGAGAAAGAGCTCAATTCGGCGCTCGTCATACTTTTCTCCCAAGGAACACGTTTGCTCCTAAACTGAAAAATGTTGGAGCACATTTAGAAAATTGTGGGGCGCAATGAAACAGACTTTGTGATATTTTATTATCATTATGGTACTTGTTTTGGTTAATATTTTTGATTAGATGTCTTTTTTTGTTTTTATATATAGTTAAACTATATATAGTTGATATACATTTTTATTTCTGTTTCAGTTAGTACGTCAGATTATGCTAAAGATAAGTTTACATATTTTGTTTATTATTATAACGCTGATACTTTACTGAATAATGTCAAATCCTGTTCTCAGTCTTTCCTCCTGACTGAATCAAATGGGAATGAAATTAAACACAGTTTATTGTGTAACCAATCGTGTATATAATGCGTGGCTTTAAATTATAAACCAGCTCAAATACACCGGGACTCTTATTTTGAAATGCCGTACTATTGCGGTTCAGATGAGATGAAATATGCGTCGTTACGGCCGTCTGAATCATATTAGCATATAACCATGGTGCAGTAAACACTGATTATTCCTGAGCATGAGTTCATAAACATGACCTGTCATAAATGTGTGTTATTCTGAAGCGCTGGCGCGTGAGCCTGGAGCCGTGTTTTCCCGCCGTTAGATCCGCACGTGAGCTCATCCGTTACACAGGACATCAGTTCTGACGGGATCTCTTCCCGAATCGTCCCTAACATCTTCCTCTCGTTTTTATTCGTTGACGATATTGACAGCCGATTTTCCTCATAGTTTTTATTTTGTTATCGTCTCGTTTTGGTCAGTGACACAAATTATGACGAACATTATTTGTCAACAAAATTAACACTTGGTCTTGGTTTTTATGGAATATAAACCAAGACATCTCTTCTGTGATGACGAGGGCGGGTCAACCTGTCACTCACATGAGATCCACCAATATCAAACCACAACCATCCAATCAATTTCCCATAGACAAAAATCAAGCCCCGCCCTACATCTGTTCTTGTTTGAGAAGCACTTCACTCTGATATACGGCACAATAGCTGTAAGGACAGCTAGCGCTGTGATTCCTAGCGAAGGCTTGTGTTGTTCTCACCTCCCACCACTGCAGGTCGACCTCGGCGCGCGTCAGCTCCACCACGTCACCCACAGACAGCGGCAGCGGCTGGCCGAACGCCACCGGCGGCGGGGGGAGGCCGTAGTAGTCCAGACACACCTCCATCTTGGGCAGACCTGATGGAGACAGATGAGTGAGTGTGAGTGAGTGTGTGTGTGTGTGTGTGTGTGTGTGTGTGTGTGTGTGTGTGTGTGTGTGTGTGTGTGTGTGTGTGTGTGTGTGTGTGTGTGTGTGTGTGTCAGGACACTGTGAGCGTCTGACGCACGCTTTACCTGGTTTAGTTTGTCTTTGAGATGCTAACCTCATCGTCTTACCCTGGAAACACAGGAAATACACACTTCAGCACTCACAAACATAAGCTAACACTCATAAGATTACACAAATAACATGAATACTGAATATTATATTATATTATATTATATTATATTATATTATATTATATTATATTATATTATATTATATTATAGAAACAGCATACTGTATATATAAATGGTAGAAAAATTTTTTTAGGAAAGAATGTTTAAAATATGCATATTAATTATAATTTAATATAATTTAATGAATATAATAGTATATACTATTTGTTGAATTATATTAAATCCTAACATATGTTTACTGTATTATATTATATTGCATCTTATTATATTATTGAAGTAGCATATAAAAATTGTAGTAAATAAAAATAAATAAAGATTAAAAAATTAAAATGGGAATTAAATAAAAAAGAAAGTAATAATTATATTATATTGTTGAAGGAACATATAAAAGCTATTGGTTTTGCATATTATATTATATTATATTATATTATATTATATTATATTATATTATATTATATTATATTATATTATATTATATTACAGAAACAGCATATAAAATATTTAAAATGGTAGAAAAAATTTTAATAATTTTTTTAATAAATAATAAATAATTCTTATTTTATATTATATTCAGCATATAGAAATAAAACTCTAGCCATCATGAGAATATAGAGGAAGGAAGTGTGTCGAGCACGGGTGAGTTTTCAGACGCTCACACCTTCTTCAGCGTCCCAGACAGTTCTGTGGAGTGAACGAGAAGCACATGTGAACTCGAGCGAAGCAACAACATCAGCATGACAGAGTCACGTGCTCAGTGTGTCTCTCACCAGAGTTTCGTCCGCACGCCCCGACCCGACCCAGACACTCTTTATGAGCGGCCATCTTACAGCGCGTGCAGCGGTAGCCCTGATAGAAGATGCCCCTGAAACACACACACACACACACACACACACACACTTAATGAGCTTAATGAGGTGTGTGTGATGACACACGCCTCAGAACTTCCTCTTCTAAATAAAGCTTCAATCGAAACTGAGCTGTGAACGGTTACTATCAACATTATATCAACAACAACAGTACAACAATACTAAAATTACTACAAAAACAACTGAACGACTAAAAACGTGAAAAATAAAAATATAAAACGCTCTGCTGCAAGCCAAATTCATGAATACAAGCAACATAATATAAAGATATGACAGGCGTATGAGTATAAAAGAGCAGCGTTGACATTCTGACAGACTCGAGCACACTGATGCATGCTGGGAGAAGTGTGTGTGACTGATGTTCACCTGAGGAGCATCTGACAGGCTTTACATGAGGTGGTGTCCTCAAAACAGTGCATCTGGAAGTCATGACCATTCGCAGAGCTGTTCTCCGGACATATGTTTGACCTGCACACACACACACACACATTAATAATGGCTATACACAGCTCTTTTCTTAATCAATACTGGAAAGAATATCAAATCGACTCACAGCGCCATCTCAAACTGCTCCAGCCATTTCTTCTTCAGCTCACGCGTCTTAAAGTACAGATCGTAGCTGCCTTGACCATATAAATCCATCAGGAAGAACGTGTGTGTCCACTGTAAACACACACACACACACACACACACACACCAGCGTTAAACACAGGAGATGCTAAAGATGGCGTTTAGATGAAACATTACGAGACGGGCCTGAAACCTTCTTGTTGTCTTTCTCTCCTGACGGTTCGTCTCTCAGCTGGTAATGTTGAAGCTCAATCAGCTCCTTCAGCTCATGACTCTCCCCACTGCGCTTCTTACACACTAACAGAGCCTTATCGAAGAGGAATGCGTACCTGAACACACACACGTGTTACACACTAACAGCCTGATCACACCAAGAACGAGAAGTATAACTATAACGTTTTAATAATCGCTCAATTCATACTGAACCTATAACGATAACGACACAGAGCAACGATAATGATGGAATCACTTTCAGAACGATGTTTTTCCAGCCAATCAGAATCCATCCTGCTTTAAAATGTGTTTTGGAGCCATTATAGAGATCAGTGTTTCCTTTGGGCAGTTTGTGGTTTTTGTAACAGCATTTGCTAAAGCACACGATTTGTTGCTAAGGAAACCATGAACAAAGACAATCAGATGATAAAGGTTTAATCATCGTAATGAAAAACGATAACTAAAACAACAACTATAACAGTAACTATAATAAAGTTACTGTTTCAGTTATCGTTATAGTTACTGTTAGAGTATATTATTATAGTTACTGTTATAGTTATTATTATAGTTATAGTTATCATTATAGTTACTGTTATAGTTATTATTATATAGTTACTACTATTATAGTTATCATTATAGTTACTGTTATAGTTATTATTATAGTTACTGTTATAGTTATCATTATAGTTACTGTTATAGTTATTATTATAGTTACTGTTATAGTTACTGTTATAGTTACTGTTATAGTTATTATTATAGTTACTGTTATAGTTATTATTATAGTTACTGTTTCAGTATATTATTATAGTTACTGTTATAGTTATCATTATAGTTACTGTTATAGTTATTATTATAGTTACTGTTATAGTTATCATTATAGTTACTGTTATAGTTATCATTATAGTTACTGTTATAGTTATTATTATAGTTACTGTTATAGTTATTATTATAGTTACTACTTATAGTTATTATTATAGTTACTGTTATAGTTATTATTATAGTTACTGTTATAGTTATTATTATAGTTACTGTTATAGTTATTATTATAGTTACTGTTATAGTTATCATTATAGTTACTGTTATAGTTATTATTATAGTTACTGTTAGAGTTATCATTATAGTTACTGTTAGAGTTATCATTATAGTTACTGTTAGAGTTATTATTATAGTTACTGTTATAGTTATCATTATAGTTACTGTTATAGTTATTATTATAGTTACTGTTATAGTTATCATTATAGTTACTGTTATAGTTATTATTATAGTTACTGTTAGAGTTATCATTATAGTTACTGTTATAGTTATTATTATAGTTACTGTTATAGTTATTATTATAGTTACTGTTATAGTTATCATTATAGTTACTGTTATAGTTATTATTATAGTTACTGTTATAGTTATCATTATAGTTACTGTTATAGTTATTATTATAGTTACTGTTATAGTTATTATTATAGTTACTGTTATAGTTATTATTATAGTTACTGTTTCAGTTATCGTTATAGTTACTGTTATAGTTATCATTATAGTTACTGTTATAGTTATCATTATAGTTACTGTTATAGTTATTATTATAGTTACTGTTATAGTTACTGTTATAGTTATCATTATAGTTACTGTTATAGTTATTATTATAGTTACTGTTATAGTTATCATTATAGTTACTGTTATAGTTATCATTATAGTTACTGTTATAGTTATCATTATAGTTACTGTTATAGTTATTATTATAGTTACTGTTATAGTTACTGTTATAGTTATTATTATAGTTACTGTTATAGTTATCATTATAGTTACTGTTATAGTTATCATTATAGTTACTGTTATAGTTACTGTTATAGTTATCATTATAGTTACTGTTTCAGTTATTATTATAGTTACTGTTATAGTTACTGTTATAGTTATCATTATAGTTACTGTTATAGTTACTGTTATAGTTATCATTATAGTTACTGTTATAGTTATTATTATAGTTACTGTTATAGTTATCATTATAGTTACTGTTATAGTTATCGTTATAGTTACTGTTATAGTTACTGTTATAGTTATCATTATAGTTACTGTTTCAGTTATTATTATAGTTACTGTTATAGTTACTGTTATAGTTACTGTTATAGTTATTATTATAGTTACTGTTATAATTACTGTTATAGATACTGTTATAGTTATCGTTATAGTTACTGTTATAGTTATTATTATAGTTACTGTTATAGTTATTATTATAGTTACTGTTATAGTTATCATTATAGTTACTGTTTCAGTTATTATTATAGTTACTGTTATAGTTACTGTTATAGTTACTGTTATAGTTATTATTATAGTTACTGTTATAGTTACTGTTATAGATACTGTTATAGTTATCGTTATAGTTACTGTTATAGTTATTATTATAGTTACTGTTAGAGTTATTGTTATAGTTACTGTTATAGTTACTGTTATAGTTACTGTTATAGTTATTATTATAGTTACTGTTATAGTTACTGTTAGAGTTATTATTATAGTTACTGTTATAGTTATCATTATAGTTACTGTTATAGTTATTATTATAGTTACTGTTATAGTTATTATTATAGTTACTGTTATAGTTACTGTTATAGTTATTGTTATAGTTACTGTTATAGTTATTATTATAGTTACTGTTATAGTTATTATTATAGTTACTGTTATAGTTACTGTTATAGTTATTGTTATAGTTACTGTTCCCTTCAGTCGGTCACGTTCGACGTCGTCGGACGTCACCGACTTAATTGGGATCACTTCAGGAGCCCCTAACAGCTTCGAGATATAGAGAACAGGCCAATGAGAATTGGCGTGCGAGATTTGCATCTCGCGCTCCGCCCCGCGCCGCGGTATAAAGCGAAGTGAAATGCACGCACGTTTGTCATTCACTTCGAGCCGAACGGCGTTGATGAAGAACGAAACGAGAGAGAGCGAGAGGCCAGAGAGAGAGGGAAACGCGTGTGTTGGCGAGCGGCACAACCAGCGCGACCGCGCCCCTGCTGCATTAAGAGGAGAAAAAAACAACTGCTGTTCTCACAGCAAGAGAGTTGTGAGTGCACACACACGGGCTGCACTATTTCCCGGTGTGTTGCGCGGTCCTCCCCTGAGTGCTTCAGCACAAAAAAAGCGCGCTTTTCCTCACAAAGAGAGCTACACGGTGTGACACTGCGTCTTTTTCGAGATGTCATTCCACCCGTGCGCGCTACTGGATGCGGTCGCTTCCCCTGTCACCCGCTGGCGGTCACAATCGCTGTATCACGTGCCTGGGCTTACAGCACGCTGAGGCAGCCTTTGTGGATAGTTCGTGTTCTCACTGCGGAACATGACTATCGCAGCGCTTAGGTCGAGACTCGCCTACATTCGTGAAGGTGGAGTCCCCTACCCATGCCTCGATCTAGCTCTATTCCCCAGAATAGATCTACTTCGACGAATGGCCGGGTGACCTGAGGATTACGGTTAGGGCTAACCCGCCGGCGTGCCTCCGCAGGCCCCTAACCCCTCACAAGCGCCGCTACCGGTTGAGCTTCGGAGGGGACCCGCTGGCCCTCCCATGGGCGTCCGGCGGTCTCTTCGGAGCTCCGGCGGAGGAGCAGATGTCGATCGCTGCATCGGAGGGGGAGTTCCAGTCCTCGGAGGATGAAGATTCGGCTGCACTGCCTCCTCTGGGAGAGTGGCAGCGGTCGAGTCAGACCCCGAGTTGGCGGCTATGCTTTCCCGGCCGCCGAAAGGTCGGGCTTGAGTGGAACCCTCCACCACGTCCCGAACCTTCTAGGTTGGACGATTGGTTTCTCGGGCGGGCGCGCTGGTTCTCAGCGTCCCGCCCGGTACCTTTCTTCCCGGAGGTGCATGAGAGCTCACCAGGTCGTGGTCGACACCCTTTAGTGCCAGGAACCGACCCGGTGGCTCCTCCCTCCTCACTACCCTTGACGGCGGGCAAGCCAGGGGGTACGTGGGGATCCCGCCGGTGGAGCGGGCCGTCGCGATGCAACTGTGTCCGGCGACCGCCTCCAATTGGCGCGGTGACCCACGTCTCCCGTCCAAGGCCTGTAAGTTCTCCTCCAGTCTGACTGCGAAGGCTTACAGGTCTTGTGGCCAGGCTGCGTCCGCCTTGCATGCCATGGCGCTGCTTCAGGTGCATCAGGCCCAGGCACTCATGGATATGCACGAGGGTAGCCCTGGCCCAGAGCTCTTCCGGGAGCTCCGGACGGCGACGGACCTCGCCCCTCCGGCAACGAAAGTCACCGCCCGTTCCATCGGTCAGGCGATGTCCACTCTAGTGGTCCAGGAGCGGCATCTCTGGCTCAACCTGGCCGACATGAGGGAGACCGATAAGACTCGGTTCCTGGACTCCCCCATCTCCCCGGCCGGGTTGTTCGGCGACGCGGTCGAGAGCTTTGCCCAGCAGTTCTCGGCCGCCCAGAAGCAGACGGAGGCCATAAAATACATCCTGCCCGGCGGTCAGCTGCTGCCTCCACCCCGCCGCCCGGCGCAGCACTCCCGCCTGCTCGCCGCCGAGGACGTCCGCCCGCCGCTGCCCCCGCTCCCGCCCCAGCCCAGCAGCAGCCTCCACCCGGCGTCGGCGTGGAGCCGGCCGTGGGAAGGACGTCCAGCCCGCTCAGGCCGCTGCCAAGCCAGGTGGCAAGCGCCGTCGTAAGAGACCCTGAGACGGGCCACCCAGAGATGGAGGAGACTGCTCTTCGGGAGACGGCCGCAGCACCTCTCCCCCCCCCGGAGGAGGGCCGGGGGGCGATATTGTGTCATCCTGTTCCGCCGCTAGCCCCAGTGCTAGCGGCACCCAAATTGTCAATAAAAGAGCAGTTTCCGGAATCTCTGGGTGCCAAGAGAGTGCGCTTGGCGGTGTTCGACGCTTCCATGCCTTGTCACCCTCAGGCGCCTCTCTTATCGCCAGCAGGGGGTGCCGGCTGTGTCTGGGACGCTCACCAACGGCCTCCCCACACTCGCGTGCCCCCTCAGCGGAAGCAGGTAAGTGTTACACAGCACACTCAGACCCCACCTTGGGCCGCTACCATGCCGCCCGTATCGGGTCCCTGCATGCCGCCGCGCTACCCCGCTGCGGTACGTCTGTGGTGCCGTTGGTCCCGCTTGCACGGTTCCTGGGAGCCTGGCTAGCGCTTCCCAGCCCGTCTCGCTGGCTCATCCGTACTATCAGGCTCGGCTATGCGATTCAGTTCGCCCGGCGTCCCCCCAAGTTCAGGGCGTTCACTTCACCTCCGTGGCGAAGGAGAATGCCCCTGTGCTCCAGGCGGAGATCGCAGTCCTACTGGCGAAGGACGCGATAGAGCCGGTCCTCCAGCCGATATGAAGACCGGCTTCTACAGCCCGTACTTCATTGTACCCAAGAAAAGCGGCGGTTACGACCGATCTTGGATCTGCGACTTCTGAACCAGTCCCTTCACAGGCTGCCATTCAGGATGTTAACGCAGAAACGCATCTTCAGGTGCGTCCGTCCCCAAGATTGGTTTGCAGCGATCGACCTGAAGGACGCATACTTTCATGTCTCGATTCTCCCTCGACACAGACCGTTCCTACGCTTTGCATTCGACGGACGAGCATATCAGTACAAGGTCCTACCCTTCGGGCTGGCCCTGTCGCCCCGTGTCTTCACGAAAGTCGCGGAGGCGCCATTGCTCCCATGAGAGGCGTGGTGTTCGCATTCTCAACTACCTCGACGACTGGCTGATCCTTGCCCAGTCGCGAGAGCAATTGTGCGAACACAGGGACATGGTGCTCCGTCACCTTTGCCGGTTGGGGCTTCAGGTCAACTGGGAGAAGAGCAAACTCTGCCCCTCGCAGAGGATCTCTTTTCTCGGGATGGAGATAGACTCGGTCGCCCGGACGGCGCGCCTCACCGAGGAGCGCGTCCAGTCAGTGTTGAACTGCGTGAACTCGTTCGAACGCAGGATAGCGGTACCACTGAAACATTTTCAGAGGCTCCTGGGGCATATGGCGTCCGCAGCCGCAGTAACGCCGCTGGGATTGCTTCATATGAGACCGCTTCAACGCTGGCTCCACGACCGGGTCCCGAGATGGGCGTGGCGCAGCGGAACTCTCCGTGTCCAAGTGACGCTGAGATGCCGCCAAACCTTCAGCCCGTGGTCGGACCCTTCATTTCTACGGGCAGGCGTGCCTCTAGAACAAGTGTCCAGGCATGCTGTTGTCTCCACGGATGCCTCATCCACCGGCTGGGGTGCCACGTACAACGGGCTTGCAGTGTCGGGTCTGTGGACGGGGCCCCAACTGCAATGGCATATCAATTGCCTGGAGTTGTTAGCAGTTCGTCTTGCACTCAGCCGCTTCAAAACGCCGCTCAGAGGCAAGCACGTTCTGGTCCGTCGGACAGCACTGCGCGCGTTGCGTACATCAACAAACAGGGTGGTCTACGCTCCCGTCGCATGTCACAAC
Source organism: Paracanthobrama guichenoti (assembly GCA_018749465.1). Taxonomy (NCBI): domain Eukaryota; kingdom Metazoa; phylum Chordata; class Actinopteri; order Cypriniformes; family Gobionidae; genus Paracanthobrama; species Paracanthobrama guichenoti. The sequence continues at coordinate 27,310,983 of CM031943.1, forward strand.
TTCGCCCGCCATCTCCTCCTATGGAGTCAGAAGCATCTGAGGTCGCTTCGTGCCATTCATATTCCGGGCCTGCTCAATCGTGCGGCCGACGAGCTCTCACGACAGCCAGTGCTCCCGGGAGAGTGGAGACTCCATCCCCAGGTGGTCCAGCTGATCTGGAGTCGCTTCGGGGCCGCGCAGGTAGATCTGTTTGCCGCCCCGGACTCCACCCACTGCCAGCTGTTCTATTCCCTGACCGAGGGGACCCTCGGTTCGGATGCGCTGGCACACAGCTGGCCCCGGGGCCTACGCAAATATGCGTTTCCCCCAGTGAGCCTTCTTGCACAAACACTGTGCAAGGTCAGGAGGACGAGGAGCAGGTCCTGTTGGTCGCTCCGTGCTGGCCCAACAGGACTTGGTTTTCGAACTAGTGCTCCTCGCGACAGCACCCCTTGGCCCATTCCTCTGAGGAAGGACCTCCTGACTCAGAGACGGGCACCTCTGGCACCAGCGTCCGACCTCTGGAAACTCCATGTCCTGGTCCCTGGACGGGACGCGGAGGTTCTAGGCGGTCTGCCACAAGCTGTGGTAGACACCATTACTCTCGCTAGAGCGCCTCTACAAGGCACCTCTCGCGTTGAAGTGGAACCTGTTCGTCGAATGGTGCTCTTCTCGCCGAGAAGACCCCGAAGGTGTTCGGTCAGTTCTGTGCTTTCCTTCCTACAAGACGGGTTGGAGCGAAGGCTGTCTCCCTCCACCCTCAAAGTTTATGTGGCCGCCATCGCCGCCAATCATGACTACGTAGGCGGGAAGTCCTTAGGGAAGCACGATCTGATCGTCAGGTTCCTGAGGGGGGCGAGGAGACTGAATCCGCCTCGCCCTCTCTCTATACCCTCTTGGGACCTGTCTCTGGTGCTGACCGCACTGCAGAGGCCTCCCTTTGAGCCTTTGCAGTCAGCTGAGTTAAAAATTCTGTCTCTGAAGACAGTACTCCTGACTGCATTGGCCTCCATCAAGAGGGTAGGGGACCTGCAGGCATTTTCGGTCGACGAATCGTGCCTGGAATTCGGGCCTGGTAACTCTCACGTAATCCTGAGACCCCGGCCGGGATATGTGCCCAAGGTTCCCACCACTCCTTTCCGGGACCAGGACTCCTTTTCGTCTGTTATGGAGGACAGCAGAAGGGAAAGGCTGTCTCCAAGCAGAGGATGGCCCACTGGATAGTGGATGCCATCGTCTTGGCGTATGAAACCCAAGACGTGCCCTGCCCGCTCAGGTTAAGAGCCCACTCCACCAGGGGTGTAGCTTCTTCCTGGGCGCTGGCTCGTGGCGCCTCGCTGGCAGATATTTGTAGGGCTGCGGGCTGGGCGACACCTAACACGTTCGCTAGGTTCTATAGCCTACGTGTAGAGCCGGTATCTTCCTGTGTGCTCACTTCCCATAGTCAGTAACACCGAAGTGCCCGTTCTAAAGTGTCGGCTTGCTGCGCCACTCCCTTCCCCATGGAACGGATACGCGCGCTTATATGCTCCAGTCGAAGTTCCCCAGTATGGCGAACCCTGTCGAGTCCTCCGCAACCCTCGGCAGTCGGACGTGGCGGGCGTCCGGCGCCAGGCCTAACGCTTCGTATGCATTGGTGGAACTTGTGTTAGGCTGGGTTCCATATGTTGTGACCCCCACGGCGGTCCCATATGTGTATTCTCCACGGTAAGTCTCCCTCGGGCGAGCTCGTGTCTTTCCTCTCTGCCGTCTCAGTGTGGTGTGGACCCCCGCCTAAATGGCGGAGCCACCCCTGGGGCTTCCGTATGTAGCACTGCCCACGGCCAGTCCATACGTGTATTCTCCACATGGTAACTCCCTCCGGGCATGATGTGGCTTCCGCAGCGGCCCCCCGGGGCACGCTTTCCCAGCGTTATCCAATAGTCGGCTGAGTGGGTCTTGCGGAACAGCAGCTGACTCTCCCTGCGTGAATTTCCCCGCCCGGAACAGCCGGGGTCTGAGGGGCTTTCCCAGGGCGCTGGAAGTGGTAGCAACTGTGGCGTGTTCCAAAGGGATCCCAATTCGTCGGTGACGTCCGACGTACGTCGAACGTGACCGACTGAAAGGGAACGTCTCGGTTACGTATGGTAACCCTTGTTCCCTGAAGGAGGGAACGGAGACGTACGTCCCGTCGCCACAATTGCTGTACCATCACTGCAGGCCGACTCCTCAGTGAAAAACAAACGTTCGTGCATTTCACTTCCGCTTTATACCCGCGACGCGGGGCGGAGCGCGAGATGCAAATCTCGCACGCCAATTCTCATTGGCCTGTTCTCTATATTGTTAAGTTGTTAGGGGCTCTGAAGTGATCCCCATATCGCCGGTGACGTTACGTTACGTTATAGTTATCCTTCAGTTACGTTATAGTTATTACTATAGTTACGTAGAGTTATAGTTATAGTTATAGTAATTATTATAGTTATTGTTATTAGTTATCTGTTATAGTTATTGTTATAGTTATTGTTATAGTTACTGTTATAGTTATTGTTATAGTTATTTATAGTTATAGTTACTGTTATAGTTATAGTGTTATAGTTACTGTTATAGTTATTGTTATAGTTATTGTTATAGTTATTGTTATAGTTACTGTTATAGTTATTGTTATAGTTATTGTTATAGTTATTATTATATTATCTGTTATAGTTATTGTTATAGTTATTGTTATAGTTATCATTATAGTTATAGTTATAGTTATTATAGTTATATAGTTATCACTATAGTTATTATAGTTATAGTTATCGTTATAGTTATTGTTATAGTTATTGTTATAGTTACTGTTATAGTTATTATTATAGTTATCACTTATAGTTATTGTTATAGTTATAGTTATAGTTATTATTATAGTTTATTGTTAGTTATAGTTATTGTTATAGTTATTATAGTTATAGTTATCTGTTATAGTTATTGTTATAGTTATAGTTATAGTTATCACTTATAGTTACTGTTATAGTTATTGTTATAGTTACTGTTATAGTTATTGTTATAGTTACTATAGTTATAGTTATAGTTATCACTATAGTTATTGTTATAGTTATTGTTATAGTTATCACTATAGTTATGACGTTATAGTTATATAGTATTGTTATAGTTATTGTTATATAGTTATCATAGTATAATTATTGACGTATTATAGTTATTGTTATAGTTACTGTTATAGTTACTGTTATAGTTATTGTTATAGTTATGTTATAGTTATTGTTATAGTTACTGATTATAGTTATTGTTATAGTTACGTTATAGTTATTGTTATAGTTATGTTATAGTTATTGTTATAGTTATTGTTATAGTTATCACTAATGATTATAGTTATTGTTATAGTTATCACTATAGTTATTATTATAGTTATATTATATGATTACTGTTATAGTTATTATTATAGTTATTAGTATAGTTATTGTTATAGTTATCACTAATGATTATTATAGTTATAGTTATAGTTATAGTTATGTTATCGTATAGTTATTGTTATAGTTATTGTTATAGTTATTGTTATAGTTATAGTTAGTTATTTATAGTTATCATTATAGTTATTGACGTTATAGTTATTATTATAGTTATTGTTATAGTTATTATTATAGTTATTGTTATAGTTATCGTTATAGTTATTATAGTTATAGTTTATTACGTTATAGTTATTGTTATAGTTATCACCATGTTACTGTTATAGTTATTGTTATAGTTATAGTTATGTTATAGTTATTGTTATAGTTATTGTTATAGTTATTGTTATAGTTATTGTTATAGTTATTGTTATTAGTTATAGTTATTGTTATAGTTATTGTTATAGTTATAGTATATAGTTATTATTATAGTTATCACTTATAGTTACTGTTATAGTTATTGTTATAGTTATTATTATAGTTATCAGTTATAGTTATTATATAGTTATTGTTATAGTTATTGTTATAGTTATTGTTATAGTTATTATTATAGTTACTGTTATAGTTATTGTTATAGTTATTGTTATAGTTATTGTTATAGTTATAGTTATAGTTATTGTTATAGTTATTGTTATAGTTATTGTTATAGTTATTGTTATAGTTATTGTTATAGTTACTGTTATAGTTATTAGTTATAGTTATCACTTATAGTTATTGTTATAGTTATTGTTATAGTTATCACTGTTATAGTTATTTATTGTTATAGTTATTGTTATAGTTATTGTTATAGTTATTGTTATATAGTTATTGTTATAGTTGTTACGTTATAGTTATTATTATAGTTATTGTTATAGTTATTGTTATAGTTATTGTTATAGTTATTATTATAGTTATTGACGTTATAGTTATTATAGTTATTATAGTTATCGTTATAGTTACTGTTATAGTTATTGTTATAGTTATTGTTATAGTTATAGTTATAGTTATTGTTATAGTTATCACTTATAGTTATTGTTATAGTTATTGTTATAGTTATCACTATATTGTTGTTATAGTTATTGTTATAGTTATTATTATAGTTATTATTATAGTTATTATTATAGTTATCACTTATGATTACGTTATAGTTATTGTTATAGTTATTGTTATAGTTATTGTTATAGTTATTATTTGACGTTATAGTTATTGTTATAGTTATTGTTATAGTTATTTATAGTTATATTATAGTTATCACTAATGATTATTATAGTTATTGTTATAGTTATTGTTATAGTTATCATCACTAATATCATATTATAGTTATTGTTATATGATTGATAGTTATAGTTATTGTTATAGTTATCACTATAGTTATAGTTATTGTTATAGTTATTACTATAGTTATGTTATAGTTATTGTTATAGTTATTGTTATAGTTATTGTTATAGTTATCACTGTTATAGTTATTATAGTTATCACTAATGATTGTTATAGTTATCGTTATAGTTATATAGTTATTGTTATAGTTATCACTAATATAGTTATTGTTACGTTATAGTTATTGTTATAGTTATCACTATTATAGTTATAGTTATAGTTATTGTTATAGTTATCATAGTTATCACTATAGTTATAGTTATAGTTATAGTTATTGTTATAGTTATCACTAATATAGTTATAGTTATTGTTAGTTATCATTAGTTACTGTTATAGTTATTGTTATAGTTATCACTTATGTTATAGTTATCGTTATAGTTATTGTTATAGTTATTGTTATAGTTATCACTATAGTTATCACTTATTGTTACTGTTATAGTTATTGTTATAGTTATCATTATAGTTATTATAGTTATATAGTTATTATTATAGTAATTGTTATAGTTATCATTATAGTTACTATAGTTATAGTTATTATTATAGTTATTATAGTTATGATTTATTATTATTGTTATAGTTATCACTTATGATTATTGTTATAGTTATTGTTATTATTGTTATAGTTATTATATAGTTATTGTTATAGTTATAGTTATAGTTATTGTTATAGTTATAGTGTTATAGTTATAGTTATATAGTTATTATATAGTTATTGTTATAGATTATATTATTATAGTTATGTTATAGTTATTGTTATAGTTATAGTTATCACTGTGATTGACGTTATAGTTATTGTTATAGTTATTTATAGTTATAGTTATTGTTATAGTTATTGTTATAGTTATTGTTATTATTGTTATAGTTATAGTTATTATAGATTGACGTTATAGTTATTGTTATAGTTATCACTATATGATTGTTATAGTTATTGTTATTATAGTTATAGTTATAGTTATAGTTATAGATATATAGTTATAGTTATAGTTATAGTTATTATTATAGTTATTGTTATAGTTATTATAGATATTGTTATAGTTATCACTTATGATTGACGTTATAGTTATTGTTATAGTTATCTGTTATAGTTATCGTTATAGTTACTGTTATAGTTATTGTTATAGTTATTGTTATAGTTATCACTAATATAGTTATTGTTATAGTTATAGTTATAGTTATTGATATAGTTATTGTTATAGTTATTGTTATAGTTATTGTTATAGTTATTGTGTTATAGTTATAGTTATTGTTATCACTAATGTTATATTATTATTATTATAGTTATTGTTATAGTTATTGTTATAGTTATCACTATAGTTATTGTTTATAGTTATTGTTATAGTTATTGTTATAGTTATTGTTATAGTTATCACTATAGATTACGTTATAGTTATTGTTATAGTTATCTGTTATAGTTATTATTATAGTTACTGTTATAGTTATCATTATAGTTATTGTTATAGTTATCACTATAGTTACTGTTATAGTTATTGTTATAGTTATTGTTATAGTTATTATAGTTATTGACGTATAGTTATTGTTATAGTTATCATTATAGTTACTGTTATAGTTATTGTTATAGTTATTGTTATAGTTATCGTTATAGTTATTATTATAGTTATTGTTATAGTTATTGTTATAGTTATCACTTATAGTTACCGTTATATAGTTATTGTTATAGTTATCACTATAGTTGACGTTATAGTTATTGTTATAGTTATCGTTATAGTTATTGATTATAGTTATTGTTATAGTTATCGTTATAGTTATTTATAGTTACTGTTATAGTTATTTATAGTTATAGTTATTGTTATAGTTATTATTATAGTTACTGTTATAGTTGTTATAGTTACTGTTATAGTTATAGTTATAGTTATTATTATTGTTACTGTTATAGTTATCACTATAGTTACGTTATAGTTATTGTTATAGTTATTGTTATATAGTTATTGTTATAGTTATTATTATAGTTATTGTTATAGTTATAGTTATAGTTACGTTATAGTTATTATTATAGTTATCTGTTATAGTTATCGTTATAGTTATTGACGTGTTATAGTTATAGTTATCATTATAGTTACTGTTTATAGTTATTATTATAGTTATGTTATAGTTATTATTATAGTTATCACTATAGTTACGTTATAGTTATAGTTATTGTTATAGTATTACTTATGATTGACGTTATAGTTATTGTTATAGTTATTATTATAGTTATCACTTATAGTTAGTTATTATAATGTTATTGTTATAGTTATTGTTATAGTTATTGTTATAGTTATGTTATAGTTATTATTATATTTATAGTTTATAGTAATATTGTTATAGTTATTGTTATAGTTATCACTTTATAGTTATTGTTATAGTTATATATAGTTATAGTTATAGTTATTGTTATAGTTATTGTTATAGTTATTATTATAGTTATTATTGTTATAGTTATCATTATAGTTATAGTTATAGTTATCATTATAGTTATACTATATTATATTATCGTTATAGTTATTGTTATAGTTATCGTTATAGTTATTGTTATAGTTATAGTTATAGTTATTGTTATAGTTACTGTTATAGTTACTTGTTATAGTTATTGTTATAGTTATTGTTATAGTTATCACTATATTGTTTATGTTATAGTTATAGTTGATTGTTATAGTTATTGTTATAGTTATAATGATTGACTATATAGTTATAGTTATGATTATAGTTATTGTTATAGTTATCACTTATAGTTACTGTTATAGTTATCATTATAGTTATAGTTATTATTATAGTTATTGTTATAGTTATATTATTGACGTTATATTGTTATAGTTATTGTTATAGTTATCACTTGATTGAGTTATAGTTATTATAGTTACTGTTATAGTTATCACTAATGTTATAGTTATTGTTATAGTTATTGTTATAGTTATTATTGTTATAGTTATAGTTATAGTTGTTGTTATAGTTATTGTTATAGTTATTGTTATAGTTATTGTTATTTATGTTATAGTTATTGTTATAGTTATTGTTATAGTTATTGTTATAGTTATCATATAGTTATTGTTATAGTTATCGTTATAGTTATTGTTATAGTTATTATTATATATTGTTGTTATAGTTATTGTTATAGTTATTACGTTATAGTTACTGTTATAGTTATTGTTATAGTTATTGTTATAGTTATCACTAATGATTGATTATTATAGTTATTGTTATAGTTATCACTATAGTTATAGTTATAGTTATTGTTATAGTTACTGTTATAGTTATTGTTATAGTTATGTTATAGTTATTTATAGTTATCACTATTATTGAGTTATAGTTATAGTTATCACTAGTTATTTATAGTTATGTTATAGTTATCACTTATTGAGTTATAGTTATTGTTATAGTTACTGTTATAGTTATCACTATAGTTACTGTTATAGTTATTGTTATAGTTATCTGTTATAGTTATTGTTATAGTTATTGTTATAGTTATCATTTGATATAGTTATTGTTTATAGTTATCATTATAGTTATCTATAGTTATAGTTATTATTATAGTAGTTATTGTTATAGTTATCATTATAGTTATTGTTATAGTTATTATATTATAGTTATAGTTATAGTTATTATTATAGTTATTGTTATGTTATAGTTATTATTATAGTTACTGTTATAGTTATTGTTATAGTTACCGTTATAGTTATTATTATAGTTATTGTTATAGTTATTGTTATAGTTATTGTTATATAGTTATCGTTATAGTTATTATTATAGTTATTGTTATAGTTATCACTATATTATTGACGTTATAGTTATAGTTATTGTTATAGTTATTATTATAGTTATCGTTATAGTTATTGTTATATAGTTATCACCTATATTATCGTTATAGTTATAGTTATTATTATAGTTATTGTTATAGTTATCGTTATAGTTATTGTTATAGTTATCGTTATAGTTATTGTTATAGTTATTGTTATAGTTATAGTTATATTATAGTTACTGTTATAGTATATTATTATATAGTTACTTTATAGTTATTGTTATAGTTATTGTTATAGTTATCACTAATAGTTATCGTTATTGTTATAGTTATCACTAATATAGTTATTATAGTTATTGTTTATAGTTATTGTTATAGTTATACTTATCAGTTATTGTTATAGTTACGTTATAGTTATTGTTATAGTTATTGTTATAGTTATTATTATAGTTATAGTTATCATTATATTTATATTATAGTTATTGTTATAGTTATTGTTATAGTTATTGTTTGTTATATAGTTATTATTATAGTTATTTATAGTTATAGTTATTGAGTTATAGTTATTGTTATAGTTATTGTTATAGTTATTGTATAGTTATGGTTATTATAGTTATTGTTATAGTTACTCACTATAGATTGTAGTTATAGTTATTGTTATAGTTTGACGTTATAGTTATAGTTATCACTATAGTTATTGTTATAGTTATTGTTATAGTTATACTAATGATTTATCGTTATAGTTATTGTTATAGTTATCACTATAGTTACTGTTATAGTTATTATTATAGTTATATACTAGTTATTGATTATAGTTATTGATATTATAGTTATCACTATAGTTATGTTATAGTTATATTATAGTTATTATAGTTACTGTTATAGTTATCATTATAGTTACTGTTATAGTTATCATTATAGTTATGTTATAGTTATCATTATAGTTATGTTATAGTTATCACTATAGTTATTGTTATAGTTATTGTTATAGTTATCACTTATAGTTGACGTTATATACGTTATAGTTATAGTTATCACTATATTATAGTTATAGTTATAGTTATAGTTATTATAGTTATCGTTATAGTTATTGTTATAGTTATCACTATGAGTTATAGTTATTGTTATAGTTATATTGATATAGTTATTGTTATAGTTATATATAGTTATTGTTATAGTTATTGTTATAGTTATCACTATTGAGTATAGTTATTGTTATAGTTATAGTTATAGTTATAGTTATTGTTATAGTTATTGTTATAGTTATATGTTATAGTTATTGTTATAGTTATAGTTATTATTATATAGTTATTGTTATAGTTATTGTTATAGTTATACTTATAGTTATAGTTATTGTTATAGTTATTGTTATAGTTATTGTTATAGTTATTATTATAGTTATTGTTATAGTTATCACTAATGATTGACGTTATAGTTATTGTTATAGTTATTGTTATAGTTATCACTAATGTTATAGTTATTGTTATAGTTATCACTAATATAGTTATCGTTATAGTTATTGTTATAGTTATCGTTATAGTTATTGTTATAGTTATCACTAATGATTGACGTTATAGTTATTGTTATAGTTATCACTGATGATTGACGTTATAGTTATTGTTATAGTTATCGTTATAGTTATTGTTATAGTTATTATAGTTATTGTTATAGTTATCGTATATTATTGTTATAGTTATTGTTATATAGTTATAGTTATAGTTATAGTTATTGTTGATTATAGTTATTGTTATAGTTATTGTTATAGTTATTGTTATAGTTATACTAATATTATAGTTATTTATAGTTATAGTTATTGATTTATAGTTATTGTTATAGTTATTATAGTTATTGTTATAGTTATAGTTATTGTTATAGTTATCACTATGATATAGTTATAGTTATTGTTATAGTTATTGTTATAGTTATTATATATTATTATAGTTATAGTTATTGTTATAGTTATGATATAGTTATTGTTATAGTTATAGTTATAGTTATCACTAATATAGTTATTGTTATATAGTTATCACTAATGATTGACGTTATAGTTATGGTTATAGTTATAGTTATAGTTATAGTTATAGTTATCACTTATTGACGTTATAGTTATTGTTATAGTTATCACTATGATTGACGTTATAGTTATAGTTATAGTTATATAGTTATCACTATATTATGATAGTTATAGTTATAGTTATAGTTATCACTTATGATTATAGTTATAGTTATAATAGTTATTGTTATAGTTATCACTATAGTTATTTATTGTTATAGTTATCACTATAGTTATTGTTATAGTTATTGTTATAGTTATTGTTATAGTTATCACTAATGATTGACGTTATATTGTTATAGTTATAGTTATTGTTATAGTTATCACTAATGATTGACGTTATAGTTATTGTTATAGTTATTGTTATAGTTATTAATGATTATTATAGTTATTGTTATAGTTATTGTTATAGTTGATTGATTATAGTTATTGTTATAGTTATTATTATAGTTATCTGTTATAGTTATTGTTATAGTTATTGTTATAGTTATTGTTATAGTTATTATTGTATAGTTATAGTTATAGTTATCACTATGATTGATATTATAGTTATTGTTATAGTTATCACTATATTATTGATTATAGTTATTGTTATAGTTATTGTTATAGTTATAGTTATAGTTATAGTATTGATTATAGTTATTGTTATTGTTATAGTTATCGTTATAGTTATTGTTATAGTTATTGTTATAGTTATCACTAATGATTGTTATTAGTATATAGTTATTGTTATAGTTATTACTTATAGTTATATTGTTATAGTTATTGATAATGTTATTGTTATAGTTATTATTATAGTTATGTTATATGATTGTTTAGCGTTATAGTTATAGTTATAGTTATCACTAATGATTATAGTTATTGTTATAGTTATAGTTATTGACGTTATATAGTTATAGTTATAGTTATTATAGTTATTGTTATAGTTATCACTAATGATTGATTGTTATAGTTATATATTATTGTTATAGTTATAGTTATTAGTTGAGTTATTATTGTTATAGTTATGTTTGTTATATTATAGTTATAGTTATTGTTATAGTTATATTATTTATATGTTATCGTTATAGTTATTGTTATAGTTATCACTATTTATTGTTATAGTTATTGTTATAGTTATGTTATAGTTATTATTATAGTTATTGTTATAGTTATTGTTATAGTTATTGTTATAGTTATTGTTATGATTGTTATAGTTATTGTTATAGTTATCACTAAGTTATCACGTTATAGTTACGTTATAGTTATAGTTATTGTTATATTTATAGTTACTAGATTGACGTTATAGTTATTATTATAGTTATTGTTATAGTTATCGTTATAGTTATTGTTATAGTTATAGTTATTGTTATAGTTATCACTAATGATTGACGTTATAGTTATTGTTATATTGACGTTATAGTTATAGTTATAGTTATTGTTATAGTTATAGTTATCGTTATAGTTATTGTTATAGTTATCACTAATGATATGTTATAGTTATTGTTATAGTTATCATCTAATGATTGATAGTTATAGTTATTATGTTTATTGTTATAGTTATTGTTATATTATTATTGTTATAGTTATTGTTATAGTTATTGTTATAGTTATTGATATAGTTATTGTTATAGTTATCACTATAGATTATTGTTATAGTTATTGTTATATAGTTATTGTTATAGTTATTGACGTTATAGTTATAGTTATAGTTATAGTTATCACTTATAGTTATAGTTATTGTTATAGTTATTGTTATAGTTATTGTTATAGTTATTGTTATAGTTATCACTAATGATTGACGTTATAGTTATTGTTATAGTTATCACTAATGATTAACGTTATAGTTATTGTTATAGTTATTGTTATAGTTATCACTTATAGTTATTGTTATAGTTATTGTTATTTATCACTAATGATATAGTTATTGTTATAGTTATTGTTATAGTTATCACTATAGTTATTGTTATAGTTATCACTATGAGTTATTGTATAGTTATTGTTATAGTTATCACTGTTATAGTTATTATTATAGTTACTATTAAGTTATTGTTATAGTTATCACTAATGATTGACGTTATAGTTATTGTTATAGTTATTGTTATAGTTATTATGTTATTGTTATAGTTATTATTATAGTTATTGTTATAGTTATTGTTATAGTTATTGTGTTATTGTTATAGTTATTGTTATAGTTATCACTATAGATTACGTTATATAGTTATACTATTATTATTATAGTTATTGTTATTATTGTTATAGTTATCACTATGATTATTATATTATTATTAGTTATAGTTATCAGTATATATTATAGTTATAGTTATTGTTATTTATAGTTATAGTTATTACTATAGTTATTGTTATAGTTATTGTTATAGTTATTGTTATAGTTATTGTTATAGTTATCACTAATATAGTTATTTATTGTTATAGTTATCACTGTTATATAGTTATTGTTATAGTTATTGTTATAGTTATTATTGTTATAGTTATTATCACTAATGATTGACGTTATAGTTATTGTTATAGTTATTGTTATAGTTATCAGTTATAGTTGTTATAGTTATTGTTATAGTTATCACTATAGTTATTGTTATAGTTATTGTTATAGTTATTGTTATAGTTATTGTTATATCACTTGATTATTATAGTTATTGTTATAGTTATGATTGTTATAGTTATTGTTATAGTTATAGTTACTATAGTTATTATTATAGTTATTGTTATAGTTATAGTTATATTATTGTTATTGTTATAGTTATAGTTATAGTTATTGTTATAGTTATTGTTATTATAGTTATAGTTATAGTTATCACTTATGATTGAGTTTATTAGTTATAGTTATAGTTATTGTTATAGTTATTGTTATAGTGATAGTTATTGTTATTGTTATAGTTATCACTAATGATTGATTATTATTGTTATAGTTATAGTTATCACTTATAGTTATTGTTATAGTTATCACTATAGTTATTATTATAGTTATTGTTATAGTTATTGTTATAGTTATTGTTATAGTTATAGTTATAGTTATAGTTATATAGTTATCACTATTATTGATATAGTTATTGTTATAGTTATCACTAATGTTATTGTTATAGTTATTGTTATAGTTATTATAGTTATGAGTTATGTTATAGTTATTGTTATAGTTATTGTTATAGTTATTGTTATAGTTATTGTTATAGTTATTGTATAGTTATTGTTATAGTTATTATTATCACTAATGATTGACGTTATAGTTATTGTTATAGTTATACTATATTGTTATAGTTATTTTATAGTTATTATAGTTATTGTTATAGTTATTGTTATAGTTATTGATTATAGTTATTGTTATAGTTATTGTTATAGTTGTTATAGTTATAGTTATTATTATAGTTATTGTTATAGTTATTATGTTATAGTTATTGTTATAGTTATCACTATGTTATAGTTATTGTTATAGTTATTGTTATAGTTATAGTTAGTTATTGTTATAGTTATCACTTATATTGACGTTATAGTTATTATTATAGTTATTTTATATAGTTATCACTTATAGTTATTTATAGTTATAGTTATTGATTATAGTTATTGTTATAGTTATTTGACGTTATATAGTTATTATTATAGTTATCACCAATGTTGACGTTATAGTTATTGTTATAGTTATCACTGATGTTTATATTATAGTTATCACTATAGTTGATAGTTATAGTTATTGTTATAGTTATAGTTATTGTTATAGTTATCACTTATAGTTATTGTTATAGTTATTGTTATAGTTATTGTTATAGTTATTGTTATAGTTATCACTATAGTTATGATTATAGTTATTGTTATAGTTATTATGTTATAGTTATTGTTATAGTTATTGTTATAGTTATTGTTATAGTTATAGTTATCACTATAGTTATTGACGTTATAGTTATTGTTATAGTTATCACCATATGATTGTTATATTATTATTATTGTTATTGTTATAGTTATCACCATAGTTATTGTTATAGTTATTGTTATAGTTATCACTATAGATTATTGTTATAGTTATTGTTATAGTTATCACTATTATTATTATTATAGTTACTGTTATAGTTATTGTTGACGTTATAGTTATTGTTATGTTATATTATTGATTATAGTTATAGTTATAGTTATATTATGATTGATTATTGTTATTGTTATAGTTATTGTTATAGTTATTATTATAGTTATTATCACTTATGATTATTATTATAGTTATAGTTATTGTTATTATTAGTTATAGTTATAGTTATAGTTATTATTATAGTTATCACTGTTATAGTTATAGTTATAGTTATCACTATAGTTATTGTTATAGTTATTATTATAGTTATCACTATAGTTATTGTTATATAGTTATTGTTATAGTTATTGTTATAGTTATCACTAATGATTGTTATTGTTATAGTTATTGTTATAGTTATCACTAATATACGTTATAGTTATTGTTATAGTTATCACTATTATTGACGTTATAGTTATTATTATAGTTACTGTTATAGTTATTGTTATAGTTATTGTTATAGTTACTGTTATAGTTACTGTTATAGTTATTGTTATATTATTATATAGTTATTGTTATAGTTATTGTTATAGTTATCACTAATGTTGATGTTATAGTTATTGTTATAGTTATTGTTATAGTTATTACTATAGTTATTGTTATAGTTATTGTTATAGTTATTGTTATAGTTATTGATTATATTATTATTATAGTTATCACTTATAGTTATAGTTATTGTTATTATTATAGTTATCACTATAGATAGACGTTATAGTTATTGTTATAGTTATTATAGTTATTGTTATAGTTATAGTTATTGTTATAGTTATAGTTATAGTTATCACTATAGTTATTGTTATATTATTATTGTTATAGTTACTGTTATAGTTATTGTTATAGTTATTGTTATAGTTATCACTATAGTTATTGTTATAGTTATTGTTTATAGTTATCACTATAGTTATTATTATAGTTATTATAGTTATCACTATAGTTACTGTTATAGTTATTATTATAGTTATCACTATAGATTATTATTATAGTTATTGTTATAGTTATTATTATAGTTACTTGTTATAGTTATTGTTATAGTTATCACTATAGTTATTATAGTTATTGTTATAGTTATCATTATAGTTATAGTTATAGTTATTTATAGTTATCAGTTATTATTATAGTTATTGTTATAGTTATCACTATAGTTACTGTTATAGTTATTGTTATAGTTATCACTATAGTTATAGTTATAGTTATTGACGTTATAGTTATTATATAGTTATAGTTACTTATAGTTATAGTTATTGTTATAGTTATCACTTATTATAGTTATAGTTATAATGATATTATAGTTATTGTTATAGTTATCAGTTATTGTTATAGTTATAGTTATTGTTATAGTATACTAATGATATAGTTATAGTTATTATAGTTATGTTATAGTTATTATTATAGTTATTGTTATAGTTAGTTATTGTTATAGTTACTGATTATAGTTATTATTTATAGTTATCTGTTATGAGTTATTGTTATAGTTATTGTTATAGTTATTATAGTGTTATAGTTATTATTATAGTTACTGTTATAGTTATTGTTATTGTTACTGTTATCACTAGTTATTGATTATAGTTATTGTTATAGTTATTGTTATAGTTACTGTTTTGAGTTATTGTTATAGTTATTGTTATAGTTATTATTATAGTTACTGTTATAGTTATCATTATAGTTACTGTTAGAGTTATTATTATAGTTACTGTTAGAGTTATTGTTATAGTTACTGTTACTGTTATATTATAGTTACTGTTATAGTTATCACCAATGATTATAGTTATTATTATAGTTACTGTTATCAGTTATTGTTATAGTTACTGTTATAGTTATTATTATAGTTATCTGTTAGAGTTATCATTATAGTTACTGTTATAGTTATCTGTTATTAGTTATTGTTATAGTTATTACTAATATTGTTTATAGTTACTGTTATTATTATGTTAGTTATTATTATTATAGTTACTGTTATGAGTTATCGTTATAGTTATTGTTATAGTTATTGTGTTATTATAGTTATTATTATAGTTATTGTTATAGTTACTGTTAGAGTTATTATTATAGTTACTGTTATAGTTATTGTTATAGTTATTTATAGTTACTGTTATATAGTTTATTATTATAGTTATATAGTTATTATAGTTATTATTATAGTTACTGTTATAGTTATTATTACTGTATAGTTACTGTTTAGTTATTGTTATAGTTACTGTTAGAGTTATTATTATAGTTACTGTTTCAGTTATCATTATAGTTACTGTTAGAGTTATTATTATAGTTACTGTTTCAGTTATTGTTATAGTTACTGTTAGTTATTATTATAGTTACTGTTTCAGTTATTGTTATAGTTACTGTTAGAGTTATTATTATAGTTACTGTTTCATTATTATATAGTTACTGTTAGAGTTATTATTATAGTTACTGTTTCAGTTATCACTATAGTTACGTGTTAGTTAGTTATTATTATAGTTACTGTTTCAGTTATTGTTATAGTTATAGTGTTAGAGTTATTATTATAGTTACTGTTTCAGTTATTGTTATAGTTACTGTATAGTTATTATTATAGTTATTGTTATAGTTATCATTATAGTTATAGTTATCACTGTGAGTTATTATTATAGTTACTGTTTGACGCTAGTTATTGTTATAGTTACTGTTATTGAGTTATTATATAGTTATTGTTTCAGTTATCATTATAGTTACTGTTATAGTTATTATTATAGTTATAGTTATTGTTATAGTTATTGTTATAGTTACTGTTAGTTATTGTTATAGTTATTATTATATAGTTACTGTTATCATATTGTTATAGTTACTGTTAGAGTTATTATTATAGTTGACTGTTTCAGTTATTGTTATAGTTATTACTGTTAGAGTTATAGTTATTATAGTTACTGTTTCATAGTTATTGTTATAGTTACTGTTATAGTTATTGTTATAGTTACAGTTATTATTATAGTTACTGTTTCAGTTATCACTTATAGTTACTGTTAGAGTTATTATTATAGTTACTGTTTCAGTTATCATTATAGTTACTAGAGTTATTATTATAGTTACTGTTATGATTATTGTTATAGTTACTGTTATAGTTATCATTATAGTTACTGTTATAGTTATTGTTATAGTTACTGTTATAGTTATCATTATAGTTACTTTATAGTTATCATTATATTACGTTATAGTTATCATTATAGTTATACTTATAGTTATTGTTATAGTTACTGTTATAGTTATTATTATAGTTACTGTTTGACGTTAGTTATTGTTATAGTTACTGTTATAGAGTTATTATTATAGTTACTGTTATAGTTATCATTATAGTTACTGTTATAGTTATCATTATTATAGTTACTGTTATAGTTATCATTATAGTTACTGTTATAGTTATCATTATAGTTACTGTTTCAGTTATCGTTATAGTTACTGTTATAGTTGTTGTTATAGTTACTGTTATAGTTATTATTATAGTTACTGTTTCAGTTATCGTTATAGTTACTGTTAGAGTTATTATTATAGTTACTGTTTCAGAGTATCGTTATAGTTACCATTATAGTTATCATTATAGTTACTGTTATAGTTATCATTATAGTTACTGTTATAGTTACTGTTATAGTTATTATTATAGTTACTGTTATAGTTATCATTATAGTTACTGTTATAGTTATTATTATAGTTACTGTTATAGTTATCATTATAGTTACTGTTATAGTTACTGTTATAGTTATTATATAGTTACTGTTATAGTTATTGTTATAGTTACTGTTAGAGTTATTATTATAGTTACTGTTATAGTTATCATTATAGTTACTGTTATAGTTACTGTTATAGTTGTTGTTATAGTTACCGTTATAGTTATTATTATAGTTACTGTTTCAGTTATCGTTATAGTTACTGTTAGAGTTATTATTATAGTTACTGTTATAGTTACCATGTTATAGTTATTATTACCTTAATAGAGCTTTAAACACACATACACACACACACCTGTCCTGTTTCGATTTCTTCTCTGGGCTGCAGATCTTGAATTCTCCATCTATTTTGGGACGGCCGTATAACGCCAGAGACTGAGACTAAACACACAGAGAGAGAGAGAGAGAGAGAGAGAGAGAGAGAGAGAGAGAGAGAGAGAGAGAGAGAGAGAGAGAGAGAGAGAGAGAGAGAGAGAGAGAGAGAGAGAGAGAGAGAGAGAGAGAGAGAGAGAGACAGAGAGAGAGAGAGAGAGAGAGAGAGAGAGAGAGAGAGAGAGAGAGAGAGAGAGAGAGAGAGAGAGAGAGAGAGAGAGAGAGAGAGAGAGAGAGAGAGAGAGAGAGAGAGAGAGAGAGAGAGAGAGAGAGAGAGAGAGAGAGAGAGAGAGAGAGAGAGAGAGAGAGAGAGAGAGAGAGAGAGAGAGAGAGAGAGAGAGAGAGAGAGAGAGAGAGAGAGAGAGAGAGAGAGAGAGAGAGAGAGAGAGAGAGAGAGAGAGAGAGAGAGAGAGAGAGAGAGAGAGAGAGAGAGAGAGAGAGAGAGAGAGAGAGAGAGAGAGAGAGAGAGAGACAGAGAGAGAGAGAGAGAGAGAGAGAGAGAGACAGAGAGAGACAGAGAGAGAGAGAGAGAGAGAGAGAGAGAGAGAGAGAGAGAGAGAGAGAGAGAGAGAGACAGAGAGAGAGAGAGAGAGAGAGAGAGAGAGAGAGAGAGAGAGAGAGAGAGAGAGAGAGAGAGAGAGAGAGAGAGAGAGAGAGAGAGAGAGAGAGAGAGAGAGAGAGAATGAACACAAATGAACCAGAATCAGTCAGAGTCAATCGTTCTCTAGCGCTTCTGTACCATGTTCTCGAGGGACAGCTGAAACGACGTGATTTGACGCATGATCTCATTGTCTCTCTTCACCTCGTTCACACACTGAGCCAGATCCTGCACACACACATCACATTCATTTTTTTCAGTAGAACGTTCAAAATATCAGCGCTTATTTGAAATAGACATCTTTTGCATAATAAATGTCTTTCACTTTTTATAAATTGAATGTGTCCTTGTTGAATAAAAGTATAATTTCTTTAATTATATCTGAGCTTTGAAGGTTAAGACATTGTTTTACCCTCATGGCATCCAGTGCAGTGCGTAAGTTTTCCTTGTCTTTTTGGTCCACTGTATGTTTCATGAGCTCCTGAGAGGCACATTTGTCATTAAATGCTCATTAAACATCCTCAGTAATAAAGTGAAATGAGAAGAAAAGTGTGCGTGTGTGTGTTTTACCTGCAGCAGCAGATGATACTTCAGGACTCTCTGCATGGGAACCATCAGCAGATCTCGCAGTGAAAACCTGCCACTGTTGGCTCTCATCGAACACTCCTGACAAACACAATCGCTAAACATGAGCGGCTCTGCTAAGTAAAACCTCTAACGGTAGTTATCTTAGTTCTAGTCGAGTCGCTAGTATTTATATCAGATCAAAATGTGTCTGTGGTGTGTGTGTTTGTGTGTGTTTCTGACCTCTAGTTTCATCTTCACATCTTCTCTGGTGCTGGTAATTTTGTCCAGGTGTTTGGTGGCGGCTTCCACCTGACTGCAGTAACGTCCGTACAGCAGCAGCCTGCGACACACAGTTTGCATTTCCATTTTAGTTCAAGTTTTAGTAACATATGTCTATATAGTTTTAATTCAGTTTTTATTTCAGTTTTAGTTATTTTAGTATTCCAAGTTAAAATAAACGCAAATGAGGAAGTATAGGTTACGTATCTAACTCTGAGAAGGGAACTAAAATCTGCGTCAAACTAAAAGCTGCGTCGACTGAAGCTTCGCTGATCCCGGTGTCTGAGGCACACGTAACATCACTGTCTTCTGAAGGAAGCCGCACACGCATCCCCGAAGAACGGCAACGTGTCGCCGCAGCTCGTCTCGGCCAAAAAGTCCAGAGGGGACAAGTCAGGGGCATCAAAGAGGACAGCTTTATCACACATCTTGATGCCCGAAAAGATGCTTCCCTATTGTCACCAAAGCAGCCAATAGAGCGGGTCACCTGCTTGGTTGCACAAAGAGCTAGATCTATGGCTATATGCAGTCCAGAATCCGCCTCAATAAACCCTCTCCAGGTCTTTGAGCAGGTCTGCCTGGTAAGCGTGCAGAACTGCCCTAGTGTGCAAAGCTCCACTTGATCAGCCGGCACATACGCTCTGCCCACCAACCTCTATGTCATCTGACCAGGTTTGGAGGGCAAAGCGGGAGCCTTGAGGGATGAGATTGTCCTAGAGCAGGGGTGTCCAAACTCGGTCCTGGAGGGCCACTGTCCAACCCCAATCAAACACACCTGAACCAGGTAATCAAGGTGTAACTAGGCATAATAGAAACTTACATGCATGTATTTTGGAGCTGGTTGGAGCGAAACTCTGTAGGACAGTGGCCTAGAGGAAAGGTAATTCACTAAACTCCTTTCCACCCAAGGCATCTTTCCA
This sequence comes from Paracanthobrama guichenoti, assembly GCA_018749465.1. NCBI lineage: Eukaryota > Metazoa > Chordata > Actinopteri > Cypriniformes > Gobionidae > Paracanthobrama > Paracanthobrama guichenoti. The sequence continues at coordinate 27,331,984 of CM031943.1, forward strand.
TAGCCCTGCTTGCGCAGCCCCTGTACATTTGATTAACTCAAAGCCAAATGAGCCATGCAAGCAGAGTATGGACGTCTCCATGAACCTGAAACCTCAGCGTGCATGTCTGGAAGAAGTGGAAGGCTCACCAGAGCTGGACACTTACGACTCCACAGATATCGTTTGGCCAAGTCTGCAGTCTTATGTTTCGAGGTAGACAAGTTCAGGCTTAGTCGGTCTGTGGCACGAGTCATAAGCTCTACTAGCTCATCGTATTTAATGCTTTGCTGTGTGGAGCAGGAAACAGATCTTTTAGATATATCTGTCTCTACTGACACCATATCCATCCATCAGAATCATAGGCAAGCAATAAGTCCTCGTCTTCCCCCACACTCCTCACAGATAACACACAGCTCGTGACCATCGCCGTTATAAATGCCGAGATGTTTCATGTGCCTCAGACACCAGGTTCTGTGAGGATGCGTTCCCATAGCGTCATTCGACACAGAGTTGAGTTCCCTCAAAAGATTTCTGATATGTGCGTGAGTGAGTGTGATTGTGTGTGTGTGCAAGTGTGAGTGTGTCTGGTACCTCTCCTTGTAGTCAATGAAGATTTGATAGAGATTCTCGGCTCCTAAATGCAGTATGGACTCCTTCAGCTCATGATGGAGAGAGCGATGGGTTTTGGCCAGATCCTGTGAGAGATGCCGTGGATTATTGAGCTGAACAGATGAACCGAAAGGCACATCATGATGTCATGATGGAGAGACTCACGTGAATATTAATGAAGATGTTCTCCACGTCCACAGGTTGAAGGAAAGGCTGCAGTGGTTTCAGAAAGTGCTGCGGACACACAAGCAAACACACATCTGAGCGCTCGCATCTGCCTGTGACAGAAGTGCCTGTGTGTTCGTGGTTACAGACCCCGCTGATGAAATGCTTTTGCTTTCGGCTGACATGTTCCTCTCATTATTAGATGTGAGTGAGAATCAGTAAACCACAGCACCTGCACATCGCACCGGTCCAATGGTCAGAGCCTCGACGGCTCTGGAGCGTGTGACCCTTCAGAGAACTGCTTCTCATGTGGCTTGACACAAAAAAATACTAACAAGCATGGGGCCTTAGGAAATACATTTCATATTTGCTCAAATTCAGTTTTTCTCTCTTACAGGGACCAGCAGCTCATTTATCATGAGTGTGCGAGTGTGTGTGTGTGCGAGTGTGTGTGTGTGGGGGGGGGATGTCCCCACAAAGATGGCAATATCCAAAATCCTTGTCCTTGAGGGATACTGTTTTGTCCCCATGAGGAAAAATCATACAGAATGAGTTTTTTTTTTTTTAAATGTAAGAAGTAATAAGTTTTGTGTAATGGGTAGGTTTAGGGGTAGGCTCAGTGTGTGTGTGTGTGTGTGTGTGTGTGTACCTGAAGTATTGATTCCAGTGTGTTTGTGTATTTCTCCTCTGTCTGTCTGATTTCCTGAAGACAGCAGCTCCTCTTGTCCACTTCGACTTTCTGCTGCTGTGACAGACAGACGGACAGATGAAGTCATCTATAAATCTGCTCTCTGTTTGTATTTGGGTCTGTGTGTGGTGTGTGTGTGTGTGTGTGTGTGTGTGTCTCACTGTTTCTGGTTCCTCTGTCCTCATCAGATCTTCATAAATATCATCTCCTTCATTCTCATCTTCCTCCACACAGTCATAAAGATCATCATCTTCCTCCACCGTATCACTGCCAGACAATCATTCAGACATCTTCAAAAAGGTTCTCCAAACTTTAGCACACAAACATTATTTATACATCGTTCATGAAAGATGAAACGTTGGATGTTTGCCTAACTTTATTTTTATTTTTATGTTACTACTTGTTTCATGCCATTCAGAGAACATTCAAAAGATAAAATGGAACGTTCCCTTAACATTTACGTCTTTAAAACATTTAGACAACTGGACATTTTAAACATACAGAGAACATTTAGAAACAACATTTGTATAGCTTAATATTAAATGAAAACATTTTTAGAACATAGCTGGGACATTGTAAATAAAGGAGGCTTTGTCCGATTTAGCTAATGTCTTTGCACAGATTTGTTTCTAGACTCACTCGATCTGGTCTGAGAGGCCTGAGTAGATGTCATCATCTCCAACACATGCTTCATCTGGAAACGGCCTGCAGTGAAAACAACAACAAACACTGAATGCATGAACATCTGCTTTTGTGTTCCACACGGACGGACTCATGAGGGTGATTAAATCATGACTAACTGAATCAATCTGAGGTGTGTGTGTGTGTGTGTGTGTGTGTGTGTGTTACCGGAATCCTCTCTGCACAGCCAGCGGCGTTTGCGACAGGATAGACAGCGTGTCGATTACCTTTGGCAAGAGCATTCGTTAGTGTGATATCATCGTCCAACACAGAGACATCATCACAGTAATCACACATCATCCATACCTTCACAAAGTCCCGGAGGTCAAACAGGTCAAAGGCCTCAAAAAGCTCGTTTTTCTTCATGCCGAATTTCTCCTGACAGGCACACAGGAACGTCCTGATGTTCTTCAGACACAAGAACTACACAAACACACAATCAATCAGATATGCAGACAGACAGACAGATAGACAGACAGACAGACAGACAGACAGACAGACAGACAGACAGACAGACAGACAGACAGACAGACAGATAGATAGATAGATAGATAGATAGATAGATAGATAGATAGATAGATAGATAGATAGATAGACGGATAGAAAGACAGATAGATAGATAGACAGACAGAGATAGACAGACAGAAAGATAGTCAGACAGACACACAGATAGATAGATAGATAGATAGATAGATAGATAGATAGACAGACAGACAGACAGACAGACAGACAGACAGACAGACAGACAGACAGACAGATAGACAGACAGATAGATAGATAGATAGATAGATAGATAGATAGATAGATAGATAGATAGATAGATAGATAGATAGATAGATAGATAGATAGATAGATAGATAGATAGATAGATAGACAGACA
>CM031943.1:27337485-27372485 GCA_018749465.1 Paracanthobrama guichenoti
TAAAACTGTGAGTGTGCACCACTGAGACAAATGCAGAAATGGCGGTCTACATCATTCAAAGTACTTCCTGAGTCACAGCCTTGTGCGGCGGGTGTGAGTGTGTATGAGTGTGTGTATGAGTGTGTGTGTGTGTGTGTGTGTGTAGTATATGCAGGAGGAAGTTAAGTTGAGAATAAGGAAGCGTAATGAAACTGCTGTACATGAAACAACTGCTGTAACACACACACAGTAATCTTTTTTAAATGTGTGTGTGTGTGTGTGTGTGTGTGTGTGTGTGTGTGTGTGTGTGTGTGTGTGTGTGTGTGTGTGTGTGTGTGACACTAGAGGTTATCATTAAACACTGTCTAGTTACCACTACATTAGCCAAATGTAACTTTCACTTTGGCTTCAACACAAAAACACAAACACGCATGCTCATTTGCCATTAAGATCAGCAGCTGAGCTGGCGATTGTCATCGAATGATTTCCATATCACACAGTCTCTCTCTCTCTCTCTCTCACGTACCTGAGACATCTGGGGTCGCAGGTTAATCTGCCGCAGGTTGACTGACTGTGGCAGCAGGTTATTGAGCAGCTGACAGAGTAAAACTCCATCTCTCAGTGCATGGGCCAGATCACACACCTGTCAAACACACAATAAAACACTGTAAAGCTCCACATTCAGTCAGATCAAATCCACACACACACACACACACACCTGCCAAAATCACACATGGAGGGGGACACGGCCCACAATATTCACAATACCGATACATTAATAAAGCATACGATTTTACAATCACTAGGACCCATTTCTCAATACTCGGATCTCTTTTTCAAAACAGTGAACACAACAGCAGTCTGTGTGGGCTGAACTGAGGATCATTCATGACTGCTTTGCATCTTTCAAATTACATGAATGCTTTTTTCATTTAGACACAAAAACCACCAAAACTCGATGAACCTACAGGCCAGTTTGCACACGTTTACCCAGCTGACAGGGAACGTTCTCTCAACGTTATGAAGAAACGTTCCAGTAACGTTAGTAGAACGTCCATTCAACGTTATCTGGTGTTTAATAATGTTCTCAGAAACGTTAAAACATTATTTATACATGGAATGTGTAGTTGGAACATTACATTCAGAGAACATTCAAAATAAACAGTTACACTTTATCTTACGGTGTCATTGATACAGTGTAATTATATATTTAAGTGCTGAGTAATATTAATGTACTACAGGGTTAGGGTTTGGTTGAATGTAATTATGCATAATTTACTATGAAACATATGTAACAAGGACACTGTAAAATAAAGTGTTACCGTAACGTTCCCATAACATTTGAAGAATCGTTCAAATAACCAAGAAAAAAGGACATTTTGACCATTCAGAAATAACGTTTTCATAAGGTACTGAGAACATATTTTCGTCAGCTGGGGACAAAAGTGTTACATAACCTTACAAAACCTAACATAATACAAAACTGAACAAGACCGTGATGTGCCACATTTGTGCAGTGACACCAACACTGCAAAAAATGTCTTTCTTAGAGTCTTGATTTCCTGAACAAATATAAAAAGTCTCAGATCAAGATACATCTACAGCAAAATAATCTTGTTCTCTCTTTGAATTAGGTTTGTTTGTCTGACCCCAGTGGCAGATGTTTGATCTGAAACAGTCACTGAGCTTCTTCTCCACTGAATGTGTCTTGATTTGAAGAATGTTGACTGAGACACGTTACGGCAGCTTTAGTGCGTTTTGTTTGTGTAATTCACTGAGCTTAAAGTGTGAAGAGTTTTGAAAGAGAGAAAAGTGTTCTAGCGGAAAACACTCACACACACTCACTCACCTGTGCGCTTTGCCAGGTGACTCTGTGGTTCTCGGGAAGCACTCGGCACTGGATCAGCCATACGGCGCACTGCCTCCACAGCTCCATCTCCACACGATACGAACGCCAACGGCCCTCAGCTGACCTTCAGTGACCTAAAACCTTCCCAACGCATCTATGATCCCGGCGTTAAACTACAATCCCCACATCAGATTCAGAACACAACGAGTCAGTAATCGGCACAGACTCGGTTCCTTGGCTTGAATGATTGGCACGTGCTCATTAATGAAATCTCCTTTGACCTTTGTCGTCTTCCTGCTTCTTCAGGATGTCCAGTGAGCGTCTCTTCTGTCGTCTCTCGCTCTTTCCTCCGCGCTGCTGCTGCTCTGCAACACTGCAGAAGGGAGGAAGCCTTTCAAATGCACACAACTTCCTCTTTCCTCTATAACACACACACACACACACACACACACACAAACACACTTGACTTGCAAAATTTGGGTTTTATATTCTAGCATGCACTGCTGCTAGAAAGGGTGTCTGTGCGGTTTCTCTGTATGAGTGTGAATGTGCATGTGTGTGTGTGTGTCTCTAACCGCAGTATGTGCAGTCAGAGAGCAGCAGAGCGGCTGTGGAAATGCAAACACTCAGGCCGGTTTTCATACAGTACGCTAACAGTATAAGAGCAGACACTTGGTCATAGGCGATCCGCTTCTGGATCAATGAAACAATAAGATTTGTGAGCGTGACTAAACTAACACAAGCATGATGGGAAACGACCTGCTGACGTCACACGGACAACAGTTCTCTTCTTAATTATAAAATGTGTTAACATGTTTCACAACCCACTCATGTTTGCCCTTAGTATCATCTTGTTTTACATGTTTAAATCAAGGTACACTTACTTGAGAAGCAAAATGACTACCCAGCCAACACACCCATGTGGGGCCCAAAGAGATTGCACCTGGGCTGATATCTGGGGCCCACCTGGGCTACCCAACTGCGACCCAGCTAATTTTGCCCTGAGTTTCCATGGTGGGTCAGCCCAGATGGGTTGATGATGGGTCTCTTGATGGGCTCATACGGGGCCCATATGGGTAACCCAGCTAGCACTCTTTTGGGGCCTACATAGGTCTGCCCATATGGGTTGATGACGGGACCCAGATAGGTGTTATGTAGGGCTCTTATGGGCCACAACGGGAATATATATGGGCTAACATAGTTTCTGTTTGGGCTACCTTATTTTACAGTAAACCCCTAAATACAAACATGGCATGTAATCCACTAAACTACACTAAAATGTATTCAATGACCAGAAACCAGTAGTTCATGCTTTAGTTTATTATGCAAGGTTTATTTGGAATATGACTATTATTACATTTACAACTTTATAATACAAAAGTATCAAAAAAGTTGAAGTTAAAGTGAAGCTCCTGACAAACTTAATTTGACAAAACTTGTATTGTTTATATATGCATATGTGTACGCTCTAAGATAATGTATTTCACAAACAAATCAAAGTAAAAACAGTGCAGCTCCTCACTCGTCTGTCATCACGCTCCCAGCGGCCCTTACACACCAAACACATTAAATCAACCATTGGGTCACTTCGTTATTGCCTTTTGCACAGTTAAAGCCTTTTGGTGCCCCACATCAAGCTGATCTAGATGAAATGCTCAGCAGGGTCAGATGGTGAAGAAACGACACGTGCTAACTGCGAAAGAATTAAGAATTAAGTGTGAAACCATCAGAAACCCTTCAGTCTGCAGCGCCACCATTTTCCAGAACCGCAGAACCTGGAGTCTGCAGAAGAGCAAGGTGTCAGGATCTCAGAGACTTCAGTTAGCTAAAAAAAATCACCCACACCTAATAAGAATCACAAGCGGATGTGTTTCAAAGCTATCTTGGAGCACCAGCAGCCCTGCACATGTTGCATGTCTCCCTATATCTGACACACCCGTTTCAGGTTTAGCCGTCTCTGATGAGCTCATGAGTTCAGTCAGGCGTGATAGAGGAGAGACACACAAACAGTGTTCATTATAAGAGAAGATCCTGGTGTAACCTCAGTATTACCAAATCCTTCAGAAGGCACTACACATGATTTGGAACAGTTTTCTGAAGTGTTACTATATTGGGTATCTTTTGTGCAGTTGTTATTTGAATTAGCACTAAATAAAAAAGGGAAAAAAGCGCAGGCAGCCGAGTGAGGAGATGGCTAGAGCTCCTCAGAACCAGTTGTTCTGTGACGAAATAAACATTTATTTCAGATTTATTTCAAATTAAACATTTGAGAATGGAAATATTTCACTCAATGTGCACACTTTTAGAGTAAAAGCTAAAACGGTCCCTGTATGGTTCTCTCCGTATCCTCAGGCTCCTGGTACTTTCATATGGCACAACATCTGGTAAAATTGCAACTGTGTTGGCATTTTTAGATTTTGATTAGACTGAAGTCACATTGTGTTTAAGTGTCAAAATAACAATAAAATGATTTAAAGGGTGATATTTGTGCACTATCTACCCATGTAATCAACCTTTGGAACTGACTGTTTGCACTTGTCTTTTTGGTAAAATGAATTAGACCACTGAGTAGCCCATTTTCAACCCATGTACTCATTTCCATTAGTGAACCAGGTCCCACATGTGGAGCCCAGCTGGGTTTGCCCATGTGGGACCTACTTAGTTGACCCAAGTGGGCCCCAGATGAGATGCCCATTTGGAGCCATGCCCACTCTGTACCCCTGTACTCCATGTTTAATCCATACACGTGTTGGCTGGGTAGAGGTATTATGAAATATTAATTGGGTTAACGCTTGAAACAAGGACAGATATCTGAGAAACTTGATTCAAAGGGAAAACAGGATTATTTTTCTGACCCCACTGACAGATAATTCTTGTTTTAAGCATAAACAATCATATCTCGCATTATGAGCGGTTTTATAACTGGGCCTCCTTCGATTCTTTGTGACGGTTTTCCATCAGTCTTTCCATCAGTTCATTTATGTCTCGGATTTTGAGGTTCTTGTCAGTTTTCATTGACTCCTCCTCCTGTTGTCACCTTTCTGTTTGTAATTTGTCTTAATGTACAAATAATTCATAGGTCCCATTGTATTTATCACTTATATTTCATGAGGAGAGCATATCTTATCTGGGACCAAGGGCTGCGTTGAAATCTCATACTTCCCAACTATATAGTAGGCAAAAAACTGTATGTGGCAAAAGAAGAATGTCCGAATTCACAGCACTCATAAAAGAGTCGGCAAAAAGTACCCGGATGATGTACTTCTTCTGGCGAGATTCTGAAGTGTGCATCCCCTGATAGTAATCTGACCCAGCATCTGCGTGACACAAAAACTACCCAAACGCTGGGTCGTCACCCCTGACCCGGGATCTGCGTGACACAAAAACTACCCAAACGCTGGGTCGTCACGCCTGACCCGGCATCTGCGTGACACAAAAACTACCCAAACGCTGGGTCGTCACGCCTGACCCGGCATCTGCGTGACACAAAAACTACCCAAACGCTGGGTCGTCACGCCTGACCCGGCATCTGCGTGACACAAAAACTACCCAAACGCTGGGTCGTCACGCCTGACCCGGGATCTGCGTGACACAAAAACTACCCAAGCGCTGGGTCGCCACGCCTGACCCGGCATCTGCGTGACACAAAACTACCCAAGCGCTGGGTCGTCACGCCTGACCGGGATCTGCGTGACACAAAAACTACCCAAACGCTGGGTCGTCACGCCTGACCCGCATCTGCGTGACACAAAAACTACCCAAGCGCTGGGTCGTCACGCCTGACCGGGATCTGCGTGACACAAAAACTACCCAAGCGCTGGGTCGCCACGCCTGACCCGGCATCTGCGTGACACAAAAACTACCCAAACGCTGGGTCGTCACGCCTGACCCGGGATCTGCGTGACACAAAAACTACCCAAACGCTGGGTCGTCACGCCTGACCCGCATCTGCGTGACACAAAAAACTACCCAAGCGCTGGGTCGTCACGCCTGACCCGGGATCTGGCGTGACACAAAAACTACCCAAGCGCTGGGTCGCCACGCGCTGACCCGGATCTGCGTGACACAAAAACTACCCAAACGCTGGGTCGTCACGCCTGACCCGCATCTGCGTGACACAAAAACTACCCAAGCGCTGGGTCGTCACGCCTGACCCGGATCTGCGCGTGACACAAAAACTACCCAAGCGCTGGGTCGTCACGCCTGACCCGGGATCTGCGTGACACAAAAACTACCCAAACGCTGGGTCGTCACGCCTGACCCGGGATCTGCGTGACACAAAAACTACCCAGCGGCGCTGGGTCGTCACGCCTGACCCGGGATCTGCGTGACACAAAAACTACCCAAACGCTGGGTCGTCACGCCTGACCCGGCATCTGCGTGACACAAAAACTACCCAAGCGCTGGGTCGTCACGCCTGACCCGGGATCTGCGTGACACAAAAAACTACCCAAACGCTGGGTCGCCACGCCTGACCCGGCATCTGCGTGACACAAAAACTACCCAAACGCTGGGTCGTCACGCCTGACCCGGGATCTGCGTGACACAAAAACTACCCAAACGCTGGGTCGTCACGCCTGACCCGGATCTCGTGACACAAAAACTACCCAAGCGCTGGGTCAATCACGCCTGACCCGGCATCTGCGTGACACAAAAACTACCCAAACGCTGGGTCGTCCACGCCTGACCCGGGATCTGCGTGACACAAAAAACTACCCAAACGCTGGGTCGTCACGCCTGACCCGGCATCTGCGTGACACAAAAACTACCCAAACGCTGGGTCGTCACGCCTGACCCGGGATCTGCGTGACACAAAAACTACCCAAACGCTGGGTCGTCACGCCTGACCCGGCATCTGCGTGACACAAAACTACCCAAGCGCTGGGTCGCCACGCCTGACCCGGCATCTGCGTGACACAAAACTACCCAAACGCTGGGTCGCCACGCCTGACCGGGATCTGCGTGACACAAAACTACCCAAGCGCTGGGTGCGTCCACGCCTGACCCGGATCTGCGTGACACAAAAACTACCCAAACGCTGGGTCGTCACGCCTGACCGGCATCTGTGACACAAAAACTACCCAAACGCTGGGTCGTCACGCCTGACCCGGCATCTGCGTGACACAAAAACTACCCAAACGCTGGGTCGTCACGCCTGACCCGGCATCTGCGTGACACAAAAACTACCCAAACGCTGGGTCGTCACGCCTGACCCGGGATCTGCGTGACACAAAAACTACCCAAACGCTGGGTCGTTTGACCCAGCGAAAAACTGTGAATTTGCACTGTCCATGGAGCGGACCTGTTTACATTTCACTGCCGGTTGTATATTCTGTATATAACTGTGTATGTGACAAATAAAACTCTTGAATCTCTTGAATCTGCGTGACACAAAAACTACCCAAACGCTGGGTCGTCACGCCTGACCCGGGATCTGCGTGACACAAAAACTACCCAAACGCTGGGTCGTCACGCCTGACCCGGGATCTGCGTGACACAAAAACTACCCAACGCTGGGTCGTCACGCCTGACCGGGATCTCTCGTGACACAAAAAACTACCCAAGCGCTGGGTCGTCCACGCCTGACCCGGCATCTGCGTGACACAAAAACTACCCAAACGCTGGGTCGTCACGCCTGACCCGGCATCTGCGTGACACAAAAACTACCCAAACGCTGGGTCGTCACGCCTGACCCGGGATCTGCGTGACACAAAAACTACCCAAACGCTGGGTCGTCACGCCTGACCCGGGATCTGCGTGACACAAAAACTACCCAAACGCTGGGTCGTCACGCCTCACCCGGCATCTGCGTGACACAAAAACTACCCAAACGCTGGGTCGTCACGCCTGACCCGGCATCTGCGTGACACAAAAACTACCCAAACGCTGGGTCGTCACGCCTGACCCGGGATCTGCGTGACACAAAAACTACCCAAGCGCTGGGTCGTCACGCCTGACCCGGATCTGCGTGACACAAAAACTACCCAAACGCTGGGTCGTCACGCCTGACCCGGCATCTGCGTGACACAAAAACTACCCAAACTGGGTCGTCACGCCTGACCCGGGATCTGCGTGACACAAAAACTACCCAAACGCTGGGTCGTCACGCCTGACCCGGGATCTGCGTGACACAAAAACTACCCAAACGCTGGGTCGTCACGCCTGACCCGGGATCTGCGTGACACAAAAACTACCCAAACGCTGGGTCGTCACGCCTGACCCGGCATCTGCGTGACACAAAACTACCCAAGCGCTGGGTCGTCACGCCTGACCCGGGATCTGCGTGACACAAAAACTACCCAAACGCTGGTGCGTCACGCCTGACCCGGCATCTGCGTGACACAAAAACTACCCAAGCGCTGGGTCGTCACGCCTGACCCGGATCTGCGTGACACAAAAAACTACCCAAACGCTGGGTCGCCACGCCTGACCCGGCATCTGCGTGACACAAAAAACTACCCAAACGCTGGGTCGTCACGCCTGACCCGGATCTGCGTGACACAAAACTACCCAAACGCTGGGTCGTCCACGCCTGACCCGGCATCTGCGTGACACAAAAACTACCCAAGCGCTGGGTCGTCCACGCCTGACCCGGCATCTGCGTGACACAAAAACTACCCAAACGCTGGGTCGTCCACGCCTGACCCGCATCTGCGTGACACAAAAACTACCCAAACGCTGGGTCGTCACGCCTGACCCGGGATCTGCGTGACACAAAAACTACCCAAACGCTGGGTCGTCACGCCTGACCCGGGATCTGCGTGACACAAAAACTACCCAAACGCTGGGTCGTCACGCCTGACCCGGCATCTGGCGTGACACAAAACTACCCAAACGCTGGGTCGTCCACGCCTCACCCGCATCTGCGTGACACAAAAACTACCCAACGCTGGGTCGCCACGCCTGACCCGGCATCTGCGTGACACAAAAACTACCCAAACGCTGGGTCGCCACGCCTGACCCGGGATCTGCGTGACTTAAAAACTACCCAAACGCTGGGTCGTCTGACCCAGCGAAAAACTGTGAATTTGCACTGTCCATGGAGCGGACCTGTTTACATTTCACTGCCGGTTGTATATTCTGTATATAACTGTGTATGTGACAAATAAAACTCTTGAATCTCTTGAATCTGCGTGACACAAAAACTACCCAAACGCTGGGTCGCCACACGCTGACCCGGGATCTGGCGTGACACAAAAACTACCCAAGCGCTGGGTCGCCACGCCTGACCCGGGATCTGCGTGACACAAAAACTACCCAAACGCTGGGTCGTCACGCCTGACCGGGATCTGCGTGACACAAAACTACCCAAGCGCTGGGTCGCGTCGCCTGACCCGGGATCTGCGTGACACAAAACTACCCAAGCGCTGGGTCGCCACGCCTGACCCGGCATCTGCGTGACACAAAAACTACCCAAGCGCTGGGTCGCCACGCCTGACCCGGCATCTGCGTGACACAAAAACTACCCAAACGCTGGGTCGTCACGCCTGACCCGGGATCTGCGTGACACAAAACTACCCAAGCGCTGGGTCGTCACGCCCTGACCCGGCATCTGCGTGACACAAAAACTACCCAAGCGCTGGGTCGCCACGCCTCACCCGGCATCTGGCGTGACACAAAAACTACCCAAACGCTGGGTCGTCACGCCTGACCCGCATCTGCGTGACACAAAAAACTACCCAAGCGCTGGGTCGTCCACGCCTGACCCGGGATCTGCGTGACACAAAAAACTACCCAAACGCTGGGTCGTTTGACCCAGCGAAAAACTGTGATTTGCACTGTCCATGGAGCGGACCTGTTTACATTTCACTGCCGGTTGTATATTCTGTATATAACTGTGTATGTGACAAATAAAACTCTTGAATCTCTTGAATCTGCGTGACACACAAAACTACCCAAGCGCTGGTGGGTCGCCACGCCTGACCCGGGATCTGCGTGACACAAAAACTACCCAAGCGCTGGGTCGTCACGCGCCTGACCCGGGATCTGCGCGTGACACAAAAAACTACCCAAACGCTGGGTCGTCACGCCTGACCCGGGATCTGCGCGTGACACAAAAACTACCCAAGCGCTGGGTCGTCACGCCTGACCCGGATCTGCGTGACACAAAAACTACCCAAACGCTGGGTCGCCACGCCTGACCCGGCATCTGCGTGACACAAAAACTACCCAAGCGCTGGGTCGCCACGCCTGACCCGGCATCTGCGTGACACAAAAACTACCCAAGCGCTGGGTCGTCACGCCTGACCCGGGATCTGCGTGACACAAAAAACTACCCAAGCGCTGGGTCGTCACGCCTGACCCGGATCTGCGTGACACAAAAACTACCCAAACGCTGGGTCGTCACGCCTGACCCGGCATCTGCGTGACACAAAAAACTACCCAAACGCTGGGTCGCCACGCCTCACCCGGCATCTGGCGTGACACAAAAACTACCCAAACGCTGGGTCGCGTCACGCTGACCCGCATCTGCGTGACACAAAAACTACCCAAACGCTGGGTCGCCACGCCTGACCCGGGATCTGCGTGACACAAAACTACCCAACGCTGGGTCGCCACGCCTGACCCGGGATCTGCGTGACACAAAACTACCAAGCGCTGGGTCGTCACGCCTGACCCGGCATCTGCGTGACACAAAAAACTACCCAAACGCTGGGTCGTCACGCCTGACCCGGGATCTGCGTGACACAAAAACTACCCAACGCTGGGTCGTCACGCCTGACCCGGGATCTGCGTGACACAAAAACTACCCAAACGCTGGGTCGTCACGCCTGACCCGGGATCTGCGTGACACAAAACTACCCAAACGCTGGGTCGTCACGCCTGACCGGGATCTGCGTGACACAAAAACTACCCAAACGCTGGGTCGTCCACGCCTGACCCGGGATCTGCGTGACACAAAAACTACCCAAACGCTGGGTCGTCACGCGCTGACCCGGGATCTGCGTGACACAAAAAACTACCCAAACGCTGGGTCGTCACGCCTGACCGGGATCTGAGTGACACAAAAACTACCCAAACGCTGGGTCGTCACGCCTGACCCGGGATCTGCGTGACACAAAAACTACCCAAACGCTGGGTCGTCACGCCTGACCCGGCATCTGCGTGACACAAAAACTACCCAAACGCTGGGTCGTCACGCCTGACCCGGGATCTGAGTGACACAAAAACTACCCAAACGCTGGGTCGTCACGCCTGACCCGGGATCTGCGTGACACAAAAACTACCCAAACGCTGGGTCGTCACGCCTGACCCGGCATCTGCGTGACACAAAAACTACCCAAACGCTGGGTCGTCACGCCTGACCCGGGATCTGAGTGACACAAAAACTACCCAAACGCTGGGCTGTTATGTCCCAAAATGACTCAACCCAGAATTTGGGTAGAAAAAAATAACCAAAGATTATTTTAGTGTAGTACGTCAGGATTACACTTACACACACACACACACACACACACACACACACACACACACACTTTTTACTGGTTGTAAAGTAATTATTCAACAACAAAAAAAGAATCTACTGAAGATTCAAGCACTTAAAGCACTTCTGGTATCTTTCTCGATTATGTACACTGTAGTCATCTTACATTATGTTTTATAGTCAAGTAAACAAACTCCATCTTATCTGTGAAGTCAGTGATCTTATCCCCTTATGTTTAACCTAACAGAGGCGCGGCACGTGCTGTGTGAATGGGCTCTAGCTTGTCGCCACCTGCTGGTGTAATCGTGCAGCTACAGATTGGGCCACTGAACAATGTTGAATTTGATTTCGGAATTTTTTTTTTTTTTTTTTTTTTTTTTTTTGCATGATAAAGATGTGAATGACAACTAAAAGAGCCCCACTGAATGACAATCGTATTGGCTTCTCTCTGTGATTTACAGTCATTCAGGTTCATATTTTATAAGGTTCGAGGGAGTCAAACCCACTATCTTGGAATGACTAGAATCACGTTCGACCAGTTACAGAAACGTTACCTGCTAATTTCTCACACAACCGCCGGCCCGAGACAAACTGATGTTGTTCTGAGAATCACTGAATGTGTCTCAACCTGCAGACCGAAGCTGCAACTGTACATGGAGATTCCTGCACTGTGATTGGCTGAGAGAGGACAGACGCTGCAGTAGCCAATCAGAACACAGCGCCCCAGGTTCTTCCATCAGGAGCCGCTGGAAATCAAACACAGAGAGAGAGAGAGAAATGTGGACAACAGTCAGAATACAACACCATGAGATAAAGACAACTAATGACTAAAGCATAAAGACGAAGAAGGAATAAGAGAACAGAAGAACAGAAGAGCAGAAGAGCAGAAGAACAGAAGAAGAGCAGAAGAAGAGCAGAAGAGAGAAGAGCAGAAGAACAGAAGAACAGAAGAGCAGAAGAACAGAAGAACAGAAGAGCAGAAGAGCAGAAGAACAGAAGAGCAGAAGAGCAGAGAAGAGCAGAAGAGCAGAAGAGCAGAAGAACAGAAGAAGAACAGAAGAACAGAAGAGCAGAAGAACAGAAGAGACAGAAGAGCAGAAGAACAGAAGAACAGAAGAGCAGAAGAACAGAAGAACAGAAGAGAACAGAAGAGCAGAAGAACAGGTAGGAATTAAACTACATCTGAATTTGGCTGCTCTGATGTTTAATCTAATATATATCCAGTCCACAGCAACTCTGGAATCCTGCGGAAGCCCATATGAGAAAATAAATCACACTGAATATTAATTATGACATAAAAAGTCAAAATTATTACATAATAATAAGTTAAAAAGTTATTATGACATAAAAAGTTTAAATTATATACCACGTCATAATTAAGAGATAAATCTGAAATACCGATAATACAAAGTTGAATCTAAATGATCATAATCAAAATTATGTAAGTGAGATTATTGACACTGATAATACAGTCGAAATTATGCCTTTCTGTGTCATAATTATGACTTATGTCATCTAATAAATATGAGTTTCTATGTCATCTCATAAATGAGTTATGTCAATTCTGAATTAAGAGCATGATTTGTGTCTGACGTGTGTCATGTGACATGTGTCTGTTATTAGAGCTACTGAAGCGCACTATCCTCTGCTCTGCGTGTTTGAGAGATGAACAATCGCTCGATCGCGCGCTGGCTGGGACAGATCGGACTGCCGCAGTACACCAGCGCCCTGGAGAAACAGTACTACGGCCTCGAGGTCCAGAACACCTTCTCTCTAACTGCCCGCTCATATTCATTAGTCTTGTTTGATTATCACAGAGATGGTGTGTGTGTGCGCAGGGTCTCCTCTCTGTGACAGAAGATGATCTGAGACTGATGGGAGTCGAAGATCCAGAGCACAGAGCGACCATCATGATGCATCTTCAGACTCAACAGCCTGAGAAAGGTGAAGACTCGCACGGATCAATGACATCACTCTCACAGGGAACAGGGAACGCTCCTCCAGTGACATTCATAGAGTTATCTGGTCTTTAATTATGTTCTCAAAATGTTCATGGAATGCTTTTTCCCCTGAAATGTTTAGTTGGACGATCGTCTAACGTTTTACTACTTGTTTCAGAAGGTTCAGGAACACTGAAATAACATTGTTGCCTTTGCATCTTTTTGTTGGCTGGTTACTCACATTGTGTAATGGTAGATCTGGTGCTCCCTCCTCAGAGAACATCTCCACTGGCACATTGAGCCGGAAATACGGATCATCCACTGACTTCTTCCGTCACAGCATCGTGCCGAGACTGCGTCGCCGTGACAACAGAGTCTCCGCCTCCTGCCTCCAGCTCCGTGATGTTGACCACGCCCCCTCCAGCAAACTCAAACTCAGGTTCCTTCATGACCACACCTTGTTTATTGATTATTTCTGAGTGAACACTAAACCAGCGCCAAATGCGGCTTTGATGACATAAAGGATTTGTTCACAATTTACTCACCCCAACTCATCCCAGATGTTCATGTGTTTCTTTCTTCAGTGGAAAAGAAATGAAGTTTTTTGAGGAAAACATTCCAGGATTTTTCTCCACATAATGGACTTCAATGGGAACAACGGTTGAAGGTCCAGATCAATGCAGTTTCAGAGGAAGGGCTTCAGAGGCTCTGCACGATCCCAGAGGAATAGGGTCTGATCCAGACAAACCGTTGGTCAAAAAAACTCCATCTCCAACTTCAAAATCATCCGACATCGTTGTTTAAATTTTCTTTTGCTAAAGGGCGTTTGTATTAGTCTTCACATGTTCGCTTGGGGCGGTACTTACGCCTACACCACGTGACCTTTCCGACGGGTTTACGCAATCCGTGGCCATCGCAGAGCAAGATGAGCAATTTAGGTTAAAAGTATATAAATGTCCGATGGTTTGTCTGGATCTGACCCTATTCCTCTGGGATCGGTCAGAGCCTCTGAAGCCCTTCCTCTGAAACTGCATTGATCTGGACCTTCAACCATTGTTCCCATTGAAGTCCATTATGTGGAGAAAAATCCTGGAATGTTTTCCTCAAACTTCATTTCTTTTCCACTGAAGAAAGAAACACATGATGAGTAAATGATCAAGACATTTTCATTTTGAAGTGAACGAATGCTTTAATCAAATTAGTCACTAATAGTTAAATCAAAATATAATCGTCTAAAGAAAAGATCAGTATCGGTCACGCTTCTTCAAAAAACGTTCACCTTAGTGAAAAATTGAGCCTAAGTTCAGCAAGTAAGCCAGAAGTGAGTTATCTCAGAGCTAATCTATATGTGAGGGATTCTGTAATTGGAGATACATTTTGCATTTCAAAAAGTTCCTTTATATTCAAACATATTCAGTGTGCTTGCCAAACACTTTCTTTCTTTTTTAACTTTTAACGAAAAAACTCTCGAAAAAAATATTTCTTTATAGTATTGTTAGTCCATTCTGTTACTCTAACAGTTAATGCTAACAGAGTTTGACGGTAACAGAACTGACACGTTTAAACTTATTAGTCACAACACTTGCTAGCATAAATGCTAAGAGCACACGGCACTAATTAAAATCATGATTAAAAGACTTTTAAACAACCCATTTGTTTCCCTTTAATATTGTGGTAACAGTTTTGACATTTACGAAATAGCCAGTCATAAGGGGCAATTTTTATACACAAAAGCTGAATAGATAATCTTTCATTGATGTGTGGTTTGAACAATATGAAAATCTGGAATCTGAGGGGGCAAAAACATCTAAATATTGAGAAAATCTCCTTTAAAGTTGTGCAAATGAAGTCCTTAGCAATGCATATTACTACTAATAATACATTTATGATATATTTACGGTAGGACATTTACTAAATATCCTCATGGAACATGATCTTAATATCCTAATGATTTTTGGCATGACAGAAAAATTTATAATTTTGACCCACACATGTGTTGTTGGCTATGGCCACAGATATACCCGTGAGACGCAGCGCTGCTGTTGAGCTCCAGGGGCACAGATATACCCGTGAGACGCAGCGCTGCTGTTGAGCTCCAGGGACACAGATATACCGTGAGACAGCGGCGCTGCTGCTGTTGAGCTCAGGGACACAGATATACCCGTGAGACGCAGCGCTGCTGTTGAGCTCAGGGGCACAGATATACCCGTGAGACGCAGCGCTGGCGTTGAGCTCCAGGGACACAGATATACCCGTGAGACGCAGCGCTGGCGTTGAGCTCCAGGGGCGCAGATATACCCGTGAGACGCAGCGCTGGCGTTGAGCTCCAGGGACACAGATATACCCGTGAGACGCAGCGCTGGCGTTGAGCTCCAGGGGCGCAGATATACCCGTGAGACGCAGCGCTGGCGTTGAGCTCCAGGGGCACAGATATACCCGTGAGACGCGCAGCGCTGGCGTTGAGCTCCAGGGACACAGATATACCCGTGAGACGCAGCGCTGGCGTTGAGCTCCAGGGGCGCAGATATACCCGTGAGACGCAGCGCTGGCGTTGAGCTCCAGGGGCGCAGATATACCCGTGAGACGCAGCGCTGCTGCGTTGAGCTCCAGGGGCGCAGATATACCCGTGAGACGCAGCGCTGCTGTTGAGCTCCAGGGACGCAGATATACCCGTGAGACGCGCAGCGCTGCTGTTGAGCTCCAGGGACACAGATATACCCGTGAGGCCTTGGCGCTGCTGTTGAGCTCCAGGGCACAGATATACCGCAGTGAGGCGCAGCGCTGCTGTTGAGCTCCAGGGGCACAGATATACCCGTGAGGCGCAGCGCTGCTGTTGAGCTCAGGGGCACAGATATACCCGTGAGACGCAGCGCTGGTGTTGAGCTCCAGGGGCACAGATATACCCGTGAGACGCAGGCGCTGGTGTTGAGCTCCAGGGCGCAGATATACCCCGTGAGACGCAGCGCTGGCGTTGAGCTCCAGGGGCACAGATATACCCGTGAGACGCAGCGCTGCTGTTGAGCTCCAGGGGCACAGATATACCCGTGAGACGCAGCGCTGGTGTTGAGCTCAGGGGCACAGATATACCCGTGAGGCGCAGGACTGGTGTTGAGCTCCAGGGGCGCAGATATACCCGTGAGACGCAGGACCGGTGTTGAGCTCCAGGGGCACAGATATACCCGTGAGACGCAGCGCTGCTATACCCGTGAGACGCGGCGCTGAGCTCCAGGGGCACAGATATACCCGTGAGGCGCAGCGCTGCTGTTGTTGAGCTGCAGGGGCGCAGATATACCCGTGAGACGCAGCGCTGCTGTTGAGCTCCAGGGGCGCAGATATACCCGTGAGGCCTGCGTGAGACGCGCGCTGGTGTTGAGCTCCAGCTATACAGGGACACAGCTGTGTTGAGCTCAGGGCGCAGATATACCCGTGAGACGCAGCGCTGGTGTTGAGCTCCAGGGGCGCAGATATACCCGTGAGACGCAGCGCTGGTGTTGAGCTCCAGGGGCGCAGATATACCCGTGAGACGCAGCGCTGGTGTTGAGCTCCAGGGGCGCAGATATACCCGTGAGACGCAGGACCGGTGTTGAGCTCCAGGGGCGCAGATATACCCGTGAGACGCAGGACCGGTGTTGAGCTCCAGGGGCACAGATATACCCGTGAGACTACTCACGGGTATATCTGTGCCCCTGATCCTCATGTTCAATGAGGATATTTAGTAAATGTCCTACCGTAAATATATCATAAATGTATTATTAGTAGTAATATGCATTGCTAAGGACTTCATCTGGACAACTTTAAAGGAGATTTTCTCAATATTTAGATGTTTTTGCCCCCTCAGATTCCAGATTTTCATAACAAACCACACATCAATGAGAGATTATTTATTCAGCTTTTGTGTATAATAAGACTGGTTTTGTAGTCCAGGGTCAGATATTGTGACTAGAGACTTTATTTTAAGGTATGTCTTTAGAAAAATACACTCACCCAGAGAAATCCTGAATGCAGTAAACCGTGTGACAACATGCCCCGGGCTTACCTATAAAAGCACACACAGCCCAAGTTTACTGTCAGGATTTCTGTCTCCTTCGCAACATGTCACGGCTCACACTTGGGATTCTTTCTTGTGAACGCGCACACAGTGTGAACGCGGCGTGTTGCGCAACGCGCGTCTCTGGTTAAACTCAGCGAAACGGGGCGTCGTCACATCAAGCCGACACAGGTCTCACTCTGCCGCCGGAGATCGAGCATGTCGGCCGGGCTGCGGGTTTTCAGAGCCTCGGGCGGCGTCACACAGGTGAGTGCGGGCGGTATGCGAGGAATGCGCGAGAGATAGCAGCGCGCGCACACTCGCGCGGGTGGAGCGGAGCGTGTGTGAACTCGTCAGCTGTGTGTGTGTGTGTGTGTGTGTGTGTGAGAGAGAGAGAGAGAGAGAGAGAGAGAGAGAGAGAGAGAGAGAGAGAGAGAGAGGGATCTGCTGGAGAAGAAGAAGAGCAGTCGGATCATGATCTCTGCCTCCATGAGAAACTCAGGATTAGGAATAGCTTGTGTTTTCCAGGTAAGTCTCAGCTGGTTGTCCATGTTCCCGTACAGATGTTAATGATTATCCCGGTGTTTGCGCTGGGAAGGGCTGCATCTGAGACCTTTGATATATATGTGTTGTTAAAACAGCATTTGTTGCTTTTTAAACACTTTATGAAAGTAAGTTGTCATCGAAACTCAAGTTTGTGTTTTCAGGAAACATTGCCTCGAATCTAGACGATACACTGTAGGTTATACTTTAATAATATGCATATACTTTAATATATTCATTTACTATAATGACTGTAATGTAATACTGAATGATTCAAGCAGGGAAGCATATACATATTTATGGTTTTCCGTGATACTACATAAACAAAACAACATAACAAATGTCCAAAAACACGGTACAGTTGTGCTACTTTATTAGTGAATTTTTTATCTAGATTTGTCACTGGGGCATAAAAAACTACAAATACTGCACACATGATGTTCTTCCTCAGTATTTCTGTCTTGTTTTCCAGCATAAATATCGAATCATTAGTAAATAAAACACATTTACTTAATTAAAACTGTTGTTTTTCTGAACAATTGATCAAAATGAAGTGAGTTTGTGCTTAAAACAAGAACCAAATATCTGCCAGTGGGCTCACAAAAACAAACTTTATCATTTAAAGTGAAAACAGGGTTCTTTTATGACCCCACTGGCAGATTTTGTTATTTATTTCTTGCATACAGTCATACATTTTTCAGAAAGCAAGACTTAATATCTCAAGTCATTTTGCTTCTCCAGTAAATGTGTCTTGATTTAGGAAAAATAGTTTTTTTTATACTGAAAAACAACCAAAAAATGTATAGGTTGAGTTTTATCTTTTTTTGGGGGGGAGAGTTTGACCGCACTGACCTTGAATCCACAGCCCATAACATCCGTTTCCATGGCAACCAGTCCCAGAACATTCCCTGATGCCCAGAGGACACAATGTAGCGGGTTTGGCTGTGAGATGGGAAGGAAACGCCATTAAAATGCTATTTAAAAAAACACCTCTCAATGTCAGTGGTCTGTAGTGCTCGGAGGTCTTCACTGTAACGGTGAAGTTATCAAACACAAAGAGGAGTTTATCGTAGTTTGTGGACTGAAGGAGGGTGTGGTGCTCGGAAACAGAGCGAGACAGTTTGACATTGTGAGTGCATGTCCTGAACGTGTGTGTTTATGCGGTACAAATGTGAATTGGGTTTTCTGGGATGTTTTGAGCATTGTTTTTCTGTGAGAAAAATCCTGCTGATGTATATGTAATCAAGGTAACATTATTAACATCGTAAAATAAATAAAATACTTTCTCCAGTTGATTAATCACAGAACAATGAGACAAACTTTGTATTACAAGTTCTAAAATGAGACATTAATCGATCATCTAATAAAATATGCACTAATTTGCATACTTTTCCAGCATATAAATCTGAACATTTGATAAAGCCAAGTTTAAAATTCTTATTTGATTCTGTTGACATATTAGAGATAAAGGTTTCTAGAGAAGGGATTTTGGATTTCTCTTTTTATCACTCCATAAATCAGAAAATACTGTCAACAAACGGAAAAAAACCCTAATTTTCAGCATATTTTTATGAATTAAATTGTTAAATATATATATCGTGTGAATGGTATATGAACAAACCCCTTGCTAGAAACCTTCAGAATATAGATGGGAATAAAACTGTAAGTTTTGGTGAATATAGCTGCTGCTGAAGTGGAGAAACAACTCTTTAAAGTTATGTACTGTAATCGATACAGTAAAAAACAGATAAAGTGCGATAAAACAAACACTTAAATGTGTATGATGTTTTCTTTCCACTGGTCTGAAGGAAGACATGGTCAAAATGGACCAGTGCATGAAAAAAATGTGATTTTGCATGTAGTGCCTGAAATAAAAAAATCTAAATAAACTGATTTTCATCAAGTCAAAAATATCAGGACTGAATCAACTTGACCAGATCATATAAAAGTGGATAGAGAGGTTGTAGCCTGTAAAAATGTGTCTGCATTCTCTGCAAAATGCATGAATGTAAATAAATGTCAAAATTACAAATGAAAAACATAATTTTATTACTTTTTTCATCTATTTTGCTCTGTTTTGCAGCAGGAGAAAGAGTGTGACGGCCTTCATCAGTCAGGTGAGTGTGTTACGCTGGTCATGTCGTAAGACAAGTTTTACCACTCTGACATTGTCCACCCCACAGTGCTTCATTGTGTTATTGTGATGTTTGTGAAGGTGTTCTCAGGGCTGAAGGACATGGACTCTCTGAAGAAAGAGCTGGAGGAGGAGCTCAAACTCAGCACTGAAGACCTGAGGAGTCATGCCTGGTATCACGGTCAGCTGCTGCGCGAGGTGTGTTTGTGCAATACTACGGTAAAATCACTCACTCTCATGTCCTTCCAAACCTGCAGTACATGTTTGAAGCATGTTCACGCAGCTCTGTTTCATATGAAAAATTCATAGCGGCTACAGGGTTTCCTTATTGTGTTTTTCTATTTATTTTATTGTTTATTTATGCATCTAATTTTTATTTGTTTGTTTTAATTATTTATCTGCTTTATTGTTATTTAAGTTATTTATTTTACTCCAATTTTTAGTTCCAATTAGTTTTATTTATTTATTTATTTTACTCATTTGGTTTAATCACATTTTTATTGATTTAATTATTTTATTGTTTATTTACTCATTCATTCACTTATTTATTGATTTTTTTTTATTGATTTGTTTGTCTTAATTATTTAGTAATTTATTTAGGTATTTATTTATCAGTTTTACATATACATTTATTTACTCATTTATTCACTTATTTGGTTTATATATTTTTTATTCATTTGTTTGTCTTATTTATTTAGTCATTTAATTGTGTATTTATTTATCAAGTTTTTATTTTATTGTTTATTTCTTTAATAAATAATACGCCCTTTTGAAAACTACAGTTTCACAATACAATAAAAATGTACATAAATAAATCAAGTGTGTTTATACTGTGCAAAATAAAAAATGCGTATTCAATTACTGGTACGCAGTCCAGCCAAACCTCACTATCCGTTGATATCAGCGCCTGTTTAATAAGTGTGTGTGTGTGTGTGTGTGTTTAGGGTGCGGAGCAGCTGTTGTGTAGAGATGGAGAGTTTCTGGTGCGCGACTCCAGCTCCAGCCCAGGTGAATATGTCCTGAGCTGCATGTGGAAAAATCAACCCATGCACTTCAAAATCATACGCATTGTGCTGCGACCCAAACAGGTACGGGATCTGTCTCAGCATTCGCCATGTGAACGAACGTTCAGATACTGAGTCTGACGTATGTGTGCATGTGTAGGGTTACACCAGGGAGCTGTTTCAGTTTGAGAACGATCAGTTCGATAACATTCCAGCGTTAATTCGGTTTCATGTCGGTGGGCGGCGTCCCATCTCGAATTCCACCGGCACCATCATCTTTCAGCCAATCACGCGCACTCTGCCTCTACGCATCATCAATGAGCGGCAGGCTGCGAGGTTATCGAGCTCTTCCCATCTGTCACGGGGTCAGAGCAAGAGGCGGAGCCTGAGTTCCTCTCAGAAAGACACGCTGCAGGTCAACAGCAACAACCTGCTCAGGTAAACAAACACACAGTGATAAACAAATCCACAAAATAACATCTGATTCCAAAACGTAATACAGAACAGAATATTGAAAGGTTTTGGACAAGCATTCAGATTAATTGCTGAATATTTGAATTCTTATGAATCCTTTGAATCCTTTATGTATTCAAAATGCTGCAATAAAAAAAGAACCGCAATGCACAGATTCAGAATCAAGAGTCACATGCACAGTTATATAGTTGTCATTTACAATGGCAGTTTAAATTAAATTCCGCTATATGGATAGTTGCATAATTTATGGTGTTAAAAACACAAGGAAGTGTGTGTAATAGAAATAGGATATAAAAAAGTACAGCCTGCTAATCTGGATATATGGGTCTAGATCTGTTCTTCAATTATAAACAATCTGACAGCAACCTCCGCACAGGTACACACTCACGCACACGATGAGCATACTTAAAAACTAATCTGATATCTGATTACCACACAGATTGATTTATTCCATATTTTGCAGGTGTACCCCTGTCCAGTCCGTCAACAGGTTTCCAGCCAGGTTGTCTACACAGTAACAACGAGCACAGGAAGTGAGCCTGTGTCAGCCCAGCCGATGCTTATCCTGTGAAGTCACTCCGTTAAGCCAGTCGGGTCTCGGTGGCTCTCCTCTACGCGGTTCAGATGGACAGCTCCATTCCAGAGCACCACCCAAACCGTTGCGAATCTCCATCGTCTTCACCCCGACTCAATCCGGTCCGGAATCGGATCCTTGCGGTCTCTATGGTGAGCTGGTGCCACAGGTGAGAGTTCATGAGCGCATGCCATCTAAAGGACACATGACATCAAAATTGATCCTATTTACATGATAAAAAAAAAAAAAGTGTTTCTTGTTTACCCAAGAAATTTTGCCTTCGCTTACAAAAATTTTGTCATTCTGTTATACTTTTGCAAGTAAACGGAAAGTTTCTCAAGGGAACGCAAATGTTTTGTGAATGACTGCAAAGTCATTTTTAGGGGTACAGTCTTTGCTTGGCTTTTTCACCTGTTTCTTAGGGTTCAGCAGTCCAGTTTCTTAGGGTCCTCGGAGTTTCTTAGGAGGCTCCCAGTTTCTTAGGGAGCTGCTCAGTTTCTTAGGGGGAGCCGCTGTTTCTTAGGGGCAGAGCTGCTTGGGGAGAGTTGTCCAGGGAGCTGTCTCTTCCTTAGGGAAGCAGAGTTTCTTTGGGAGCCAGAGTTTCTTAGAGAGAGAGAGTTGTCCTGGCACCATGAGTTTCTTAGGGAGCTCCAGAGTTTCTTAGTAGTTTTTCTTTGGGGCGCAGAGTTTCTTAGGGGAGCGCAGAGTTTCTTCAGGGGCAATTTTCTTAGGGGAGCGTGAGTTTCTTGTGGGCACAAAGAGTTTGCTTAGGGAGCAGCAGAGTTTCTTAGGGAGGCAGAGTTTCTTAGGGAGCGCTGAGTTTCTTAGGGAGCATGAGAGTTTCTTAGGGGAGCGCAGAGTTTCTTGGGGGTTTCAGAGTTTCTTAGGGAGCGCAGAGTTTCTTTCTTAGGGGAACAGAGTTTCTTAGGGGAGCAGAGAGTTTTAGGGGCTGCAGAGTTTCTTAGGGAGTCGATGGTGAGTTTCTTAGGGAGAGATGAGAGTTTCTTAGGGAGCGCAGAGTTTCTTAGGGGAGCTCAGAGTTTCTTAGGGGAGCGCAGAGGGTCTTAGTGGGGAATGCAGAGTTTTGAGTTTCTTAGGGAGCGCAGAGAGTTTCTTAGGGAGGCATGAGAGTTTTTGAGTTTCTTAGGGAATGAGAGTTTCTTCTTAGGGAACGCATGAGTTTTGAGTTTCTTAGGGGCACGAGATTTCTTAGGGACTCATTAGAGTTTCTTAGGGGAACGCAGAGTTTTTGAGTTTCTTAGGGAGCAGAGAGTTTTGAGTTTCTTAGGGAACGCAGAGTTTCTTTGGGGGGCAGAGTTTCTCAGGAACGAGAGTTTCTTAGGGGAGCGCAGAGTTTCTTAGGGGAGCGCAGAGTTTCTTAGGGGAGCGCAGAGTTTCTTAGGGGAGCGAGAGTTTTGAGTTTCTTAGGGAAACCAGAGAGTTTCTTAGGGGAACATTTCTCAGAGTTTTGAGTTTCTTAGGGGAACGCAGAGTTTCTTAGGGGAACGCAGAGTTTTTGAGTTTCTTAGGGGAACGCAGATTTTCTTAGGGAATCATGCAGAGTTTCTTAGGGAAATGCAGAGTTTTTGAGTTTCTTAGGGAATGCAGAGGCGCGCCGAGAGTTTCTTAGGGGAACGCAGAGTTTCTTAGGGGAACGCAGAGTTTCTGAGGGCTGCTCACGTGAGGTTTTTGAGTTTCTTAGGGGATTCATGAGTTTCTTAGGGGAACGAGTTTTTAGGGAGCGCAGAGTTTCTCTTTCTTAGGGAATGCAGAGTTTAGTTTCTTAGGGCATGCAGAGTTTTTCAGAGTTTCTTAGGGAACGCAGAGTTTCTTAGGGGAACGCAGAGTTTTTGAGTTTCTTAGGGAATGCAGAGTTTCTTGGGAGCCCATGCAGAGCTTTCTGAGTTTCTTAGGGAACATGCAGAGTTTTTGAGTTTCTTTTCTCAGAGGTTTTTGAGTTTCTTTGGGGAACGCAGGTTTTTGAGTTTCTTAGGGGAACGCAGAGTTTTTGAGTTTCTTAGGGGAATGCAGAGTTTCTTAGGGGCATGCAGAGCTTCTGAGTTTCTTAGGGGAACGCAGAGTTTTTGAGTTTCTTTGGGGAACGCAGGGTTTTTGAGTTTCTTAGGGGAATGCAGAGTTTTCTTAGGGAACGCAGAGTTTTTGAGTTTCATAGGGGTATGCAGAGTTTCATAGGGGCATGCAGAGCTTCTGAGTTTCTTAGGGGAATGCAGAGTTTTTGAGTTTCTTAGGGGAATGCAGAGTTTTTGAGTTTCTTAGGGGAATGCAGAGTTTCTTAGGGGCATGCAGAGCTTTCTGAGGAGTTTCTTTGGGGGCCATGAGTTTTGAGTTTCTTTTCTTAACCAGAGGCACGAGAGTTTTTGAGTTTCTTTGGGAGCGCGAGGGTTTTTGAGTTTCTTAGGGGAGCGCTTGGGGTTTTGAGTTTCTTAGGGACATGAGAGTTTTGAGTTTCTTAGGGGAATGCAGAGTTTCTTAGGGGCATGCAGAGCTTCTGAGTTTCTTAGGGAGACGCAGAGTTTTTGAGTTTCTTTGGGGAACGCAGAGTTTTTGAGTTTCTTTGGGGAACGCAGAGTTTTTGAGTTTCTTAGGGGAACGCAGAGTTTTTGAGTTTCTTAGGGGAATGCAGAGTTTCTTAGGGGCATGCAGAGCTTCTGAGTTTCTTAGGGGCATGCAGAGCTTCTGAGTTTCTTAGGGGAACGCAGAGTTTTTGAGTTTCTTTGGGGAACGCAGGGTTTTTGAGTTTCTTAGGGAATGCAGAGCAGAGTTTCTCAGGGGAACGCAGAGTTTTTCTTGGGGGGCACGCAGGGTTTTTGAGTTTCTTAGGGAACATGGGGTTTTGAGTTTCTTAGGGAGCATGAGTTTTTGAGTTTCTTTGGGGAACGCAGAGTTTTTGAGTTTCTTTGGGGAACGCAGGGTTTTTGAGTTTCTTAGGGAGCATGGGGTTTTTTCTTCTTAGGGAGCACGCAGAGTTTCTTGAGTTTTTTAGGGAATGCAGAGTTTCTCAGGGGCATGCAGAGCTTCTGAGTTTCTTAGGGAACATAGAGTTTTTGAGTTTCTTTGGGAGTTTCTTGGGGTTTTGAGAGTTTCTTAGGGGAATGCAGAGTTTCTTTGGGAGCATCTGAGAGTTTTGAGTTTCTTTGGGAACGCAGGGGGCAGCAGAGTTTCTTAGGGAACAGCTGGGTTTTTGAGTTTCTTAGGGGGAACGGGGTTTCTCAGGGAGTTTTGAGTTTCTTAGGGGAATGCAGAGTTTCTTAGGGGCATACAGAGCTTCTGAGTTTCTTAGGGGAATGCAGAGTTTTTGAGTTTCTTTGGGGAACGCAGAGTTTTTGAGTTTCTTTGGGGAACGCAGGGTTTTTGAGTTTCTTAGGGGAATGCAGAGTTTCTTAGGGGCATGCAGAGCTTCTGAGTTTCTTTGGGGAATGCAGAGTTTCTTTGGGGAACGCAGAGTTTTTGAGTTTCTTAGGGGAATGCAGAGTTTCTTAGGGGAATGCAGAGTTTCTTAGGGGGAATGCAGAGTTTCTTAGGGGAATGCAGAGTTTCTTAGGGGAATGCAGAGTTTCTTAGGGGAATGCAGAGTTTCTTAGGGTAATGCAGAGTTTCTTTCTTGGGGAATGCAGAGTTTCTTGGGGAATGCAGAGTTTCTTAGGGAATGCAGAGTTTCTTAGGGAATGCAGAGTTTCTTAGGGGAATGCAGAGAGTTTCTTAGGGGAATGCAGAGTTTTTGAGTTTCTTAGGGAATGCAGAGTTTCTTAGGGGAACGCAGAGTTTTTGAGTTTCTTAGGGGAATGCAGAGTTTCTTAGGGGAATGCAGAGTTTTTGAGTTTCTTAGGGGAATGCAGATTTTCTTAGGGGAATGCAGAGTTTCTTAGGGAATGCATGCAGGGAGTTTTTCAGGCAGAGTTTCTTAGGGGAATGCAGAGTTTTTAAGTTTCTTAGGGGAATGCAGAGTTTCTTAGGGGAATGCAGAGTTTTTGAGTTTCTTAGGGGAATGCAGAGTTTCTTAGGGGCATGCAGAGTTTCTCAGGGGAGAGAGTTTCTTTCTTAGGGGAACGCAGAGTTTTTGAGTTTCTTAGGGGAACGCAGGGTTTTTGAGTTTCTTAGGGAATGCAGAGTTTCTTAGGGGAACGCAGAGTTTTTTGAGTTTCATAGGGGTATGCAGAGTTTCTTAGGGGCATGCAGAGCTTCTGAGTTTCTTAGGGGAATGCAGAGTTTTTGAGTTTCTTAGGGGAATGCAGAGTTTTTGAGTTTCTTAGGGGAATGCAGAGTTTCTCAGGGCATGCAGAGGAACTCTCAGGGGAACGAGTTTCTCAGGGGCATGTTTTCTTAGGGGAGCATAGAGTTTTGAGTTTCTCAGGGGAACGCAGAGTTTCTCAGGGGAACGCAGAGTTTCTTAGGGAGTTTTTGAGTTTCTCAGGGGAACAGCTTGAGTTTTTTCTTAGGGAGTTTCTCAGGGGCATGCAGAGTTTTTCAGAGTTTCTTAGGGGAACGCAGAGTTTTGAGTTTCTTTCAGGGAATGCAGAGTTTCTTAGGGGCATGCAGAGCTTCTGAGTTTCTTAGGGGAACGCAGAGTTTTTGAGTTTTGAGGAACGCAGAGTTTCTTTCTTTGGGGAACGCAGAGTTTCTTAGAGTTTCTCAGGGGAATGCAGAGTTTCTTGAGAGTTTCTCAGGGAACGCAGAGAGAGTTTCTCAGGGAATGCAGAGTTTCAGGGAGTTTCTCAGGGGGCATGAGTTTTGAGTTTCTCAGGGGAACGCAGAGTTTTGAGTTTCTCAGGGGAACGCAGAGTTTCTCAGGGGAACGCAGAGTTTCTCAGGGAGCATGGAGTTTTTGAGTTTCTTTCTTTCTCAGGGGCATGCAGAGTTTCTTGAGGGGGAGCGCAGAGTTTTTGAGTTTCTCAGGGGCACGCAGAGTTTTTTGAGTTTCTTAGGAGCATGGAGTTTCTCAGAGCATGCAGAGTTTTTGAGTTTCTCAGGGAACGCAGAGTTTTTGAGTTTCTCAGGGGCACGCAGAGTTTCTCAGGGGAACGCAGAGTTTTTGAGTTTCTCAGGGGAACGCAGAGTTTTTGAGTTTCTCAGGGGAACGCAGAGTTTTCTCAGGGAATGAGTTTCTTAGGGAGCACAGAGTTTTTTTCTCAGAGTTTCTTTCTCAGGGAACGCAGAGTTTTTGAGTTTCTCAGGGGCACGCAGAGTTTTTGAGTTTCTCAGGGGCACGCAGAGTTTTTGAGTTTCTCAGGGGCACGCAGAGTTTTTGAGTTTCTCAGGGGAACGCAGAGTTTTTTGAGTTTCTTAGGGGAACGCATGAGTTTCTTAGGGGAACGCAGAGTTTTTGAGTTTCTTAGGGGCATGAGAGTTTTGGAGTTTCTTCTTAGGGGAACGCAGAGTTTCTTGGGAGTTTCTTAGGGGAATGGGAGTTTCTCAGAGTTTCTTAGGGGAGCAGAGTTTCTTAGGGCACATGCAGAGTTTCTTAGGGCAGCAGAGTTTTTTGAGTTTCTTAGGGAATGCAGAGTTTTTGAGTTTCTTTCTCAGGGGAACGCAGAGTTTCTTAGGGAGAGAGTTTCTTTCTTGGGGAACGAGTTTCAGGGTTTTTGAGTTTCTTAGGGGAACGCAGAGTTTCTTAGGGAGCAGAGTTTTCACGAGTTTCTTAGGGAATGCAGAGTTTCTTGAGTTTCTTTTCTTAGGGAACGCAGAGTTTCTTAGGGAGTTTCTTAGAGGAATTTTTTTGGGGAACGCAGAGTTTCTTAGGGGGAGTTTCTGAGGAGTTTCTTAGGGGAATGCAGAGTTTCTTAGGAACGCAGAGTTTCTTTTCTTAGGGGCAGAGCAGAGTTTCTTGGGAACGAGCTTAGGGAATGAGTTTCTTAGGGAGCACAGAGTTTCTTAGGGACATGAGTTTCTTAGGGACAGCAGAGTTTCTTAGGGGAATGCAGGGAGTTTCTTAGGGAAACGCAGAGTTTCTTAGGGGAACGCAGAGTTTCTTAGGGAACGCAGAGTTTTCTTTCTTGGGGGCATGAGAGTTTCTTAGGGGAACGCAGAGTTTTTGAGTTTCTTAGGGAATGCAGAGTTTCTAGAGTTTCTTAGAGTTTCTCAGGGGGTTTTGGAGTTTCTCAGAGTTTTTCTTAGGGGAATGCAGAGTTTCTTAGGGGAACGCAGAGTTTTTGAGTTTCTTAGGGGCACGCAGAGTTTCTTTCTTGGAGCGAGCAGAGTTTCTTAGGCGAACGCAGAGTTTCTTAGGGGCACGCAGAGTTTCTTAGGGAACGCATGAGAGTTTCTTAGGGAACGCAGAGTTTGCAGAGAGAGAGTTTCTTAGGGGCACAGCAGAGTTTCTTAGGGAACATTTGAGTTTCTTAGGGGCACGCAGAGTTTCTTAGGGGCACGCAGAGTTTCTTAGGGCAGAGTTTCTTTCTAGGGGAGAGTGCAGAGTTTCTTAGGGAGCATGCAGAGTTTCTTAGGGGAATGCAGAGTTTCTTAGGGAACGCAGCAGAGTTTCTTAGGAACGCAGCAGAGTTTCTTAGGGAATGCAGAGTTTCTTGAGGGGCATGAGTTTCTTAGGGGAATGCAGAGTTTCTTAGGGGCATGCAGAGTTTCTGAGTTTCTTAGGGGAACGCAGAGTTTCTGAGTTTCTTAGGGGCATGCAGTTTCTTAGGGCATGCTTTTGAGTTTCTTAGGGAACGCAGAGTTTCTTGGGGGAACGCAGAGTTTTTGAGTTTCTTAGGGGAATGCAGAGTTTCTTTGGGGAACGCAGAGTTTTTGAGTTTCTTAGGGGCATGCAGAGCTTCTGAGTTTCTTTGGGTTTCTTTGGGGATGCAGAGTTTTTGAGTTTCTTAGGGGAATGCAGAGTTTTTGAGTTTCTTTGGGGAACATGAGTTTTTGAGTTTCTTAGGGAGCAGAGTTTCTTAGGGTTTGCAGAGTTTCTTAGGGGCATGCAGAGCTTCTGAGTTTCTTTGGGGAACGCAGAGTTTTCTTTGGGGAGCATGCAGAGTTTTGAGTTTCTTAGGGAGATGCAGAGTTTCTTAGGGAGCATGAGTTTTTGAGTTTCTTAGGGGAACGCAGAGTTTTTGAGTTTCTTAGGGGCATGCAGAGTTTCTTAGGGGCATGCAGAGTTTCTTAGGGGAACGCAGAGTTTCTGAGTTTCTTAGGGGCAGTTTTTGAGTTTCTTAGGGGCATGCAGAGCTTTTGAGTTTCTTTGGGGCATGCAGAGTTTCTTAGAGTTTCTTAGGGGCATGCAGAGCTTTTGAGTTTCTTAGGGGAATGCAGAGCTTTTGAGTTTCTTTGGGGAACGCAGAGTTTTTGAGTTTCTTAGGGGAATGCAGAGTTTCTTTGGGGAACGCAGAGTTTTTGAGTTTCTTAGGGGCATGCAGAGCTTCTGAGTTTCTTTGGGGAGCATGAGTTTTTGAGTTTCTTTGGGGAGCATGGGGTTTTTGAGTTTCTTAGGGAATGCAGAGAGTTTCTTAGGGGCATGGGGAGCTTCTGAGTTTCTTTGGGGAATGCAGAGTTTCTTTCTTAGGGGAGCAGAGCAGAGTTTTTGAGTTTCTTAGGGGAATGCAGAGTTTCTTAGGGGAATGCAGAGTTTCTTTCTTTTTCTTGGAATGCAGAGTTTCTTAGGGGAATGCAGAGTTTCTTAGGGGAATGCAGAGTTTCTTAGGGGAATGCAGAGTTTCTTAGGGGAATGCAGAGTTTCTTAGGGGAATGCAGAGTTTCTTAGGGGAACGCAGAGTTTCTTAGGGGAACGCAGAGTTTCTTAGGGGAATGCAGAGTTTCTTAGGTTAATGCAGAGTTTTTAAGGGGAATGCAGAGTTTCTTAGGGGAATGCAGAGTTTCTGAGTTTCTTTGGGTAACGCAGAGTTTTTGAGTTTCTTAGGGGAATTCAGTTTCTTAAGGGAATGGAGAGTTTCTTAGAGGAACGCAGAGTTTTTGAGTTTCTTAGGGGAATGCAGAGTTTCTTAGGGGAATGCAGAGTTTTTGAGTTTCTTAGGGGAATGCAGAGTTTTTGAGTTTCTTAGGGGAATGCAGAGTTTCTTAGGGGAATGCAGAGCTCTGAGTTTCTTAGGGGAACGCAGAGTTTTTGAGTTTCTTAGGGGAACGCAGAGTTTTTGAGTTTCTTAGGGGCATGCAGAGTTTCTTAGGGGCATGCAGAGTTTCTTAGGGGCATGCAGAGTTTCTTAGGGGATCGCAGAGTTTTTGAGTTTCTTAGGGGCATGCAGAGTTTCTTAGGGGCATGCAGAGTTTTTGAGTTTCTTAGGGGCATGCAGAGTTTCTTAGGGGCATGCAGAGTTTTTGAGTTTCTTAGGGAACGCAGAGTTTTTGAGTTTCTTAGGGGAACGCAGAGTTTTTGAGTTTCTTAGGGGCATGCAGAGTTTTTGAGTTTCTTAGGGGCATGCAGAGCTTCTGAGTTACTTTGGGGAACACAGAGTTTTTGAGTTTCTTAGGGGAATGCAGAGTTTTTGAGTTTCTTAGGGGAATGCAGAGTTTCTTAGGAGAACTCAGTTTGTTTGGGGATAACAAAGTTTATCGAGTAAACGCAGAGTTTCTTAGTGGAATGCAAATGTTTCTTAGGGGAATGCAGAGTTTCGGAGGGGAACGCGGAGTTTCTGAGTTTCTTTGAGGAATGCAGTTTCTTAGGGGAATGCAGTTTGTTTGGGGAATGCAGAGTTTCTTCGGAGAACTCAGTTTGTTTGGGGATAACAAAGTTTATCGAGTGAACGCAGAGTTTCTTAGGGGAATGCAAATGTTTCTTAGGGGAATGGAAAATAATTCATAATTAGATTCCATGTATGACAGTAATGAACTCACCTTTGACCTCATAGGTCCCCATCACCATGCTGCCCAAAGGTCACGCGGCGCGCCTCCGTGCTCAGGAGAAGTGGACCAGTCGTGCGCGTCTCACCGAGACCAGCTTCGGCTTCCTGGAGGCACAGAAGCTGGAGGAGGAGCGCAGACAAAGCGAGACGGCCGAGGAGGACGCACGTGACTGGCGTTTCGAGCGGCCGCAGACCGAGACGACATCGTGCTTCCGTCTGGATGAGTTTCGCTCACTCCTGCTGCCAGAGAACAACCGTCCGCTGGATCAGAGCGTCCTGCTGAAAGTCAAAGAGCTGGTGACGCGCAACGACCCCAGAACCACTGCACTGCACATGCTTAGCATCAACTGCCAGGTACGACATGCCGGGGTTATTAAACAAAACTATTAAAAACATTTTTGTTAATTTAAATAGCTGAATTAAATTTTTTTATTATAAATAATGATAAAATTACACACTTGGTCTGGCTCAGGTGGCGCGGGTCACAGGTGTGACGCCGGAGCAGAAGAGGATCATGGGAGTTGAGAGCGGCCTGGAGCTCGTCACGCTGCCGCACGGAGGCCAGCTCAGACAGGACCTGCTGGAGAGGTGTGTGTGTGTTACGACGCTGAAGCTGCTGTCATGTGATGTGTGACGATGTCATCATGATGCTGTCTTTCCATCAGGCATCACATTCTGGCTCTGGGAATCGCGGTGGATCTGCTGGGCTGTACAGGGACGCTGGTTCAGAGAGCGACGGTGCTGCACAGGATCATCCAGCTGGCGCAGGAGCTACGCAACACCACGCAAGATCTGTATGCCTTCTCCGCCGTCATGAAGGCCCTGGAGCTGCCACAGGTATCCAGCTAATATGTTTATTTAAGAAGCAAGATTTTACATCTTGCTTTCAGAGAAATCTCTCAAAATGTAGCTTTTGCTTAAAGTGGCCATATTATGCCCTTTTACAAAGTCTTGATGTGTTTTCTGGCTCTACTAGAGCAGGTTTTCCTGCTTGAATGTTGATTACTTCCTCATATTCTCCATTGTTGCGGCTCCTCTCTTCCCAGTCTGTCAGTAGTTCAGCCAGTAGTCAGTAGTCTGTTTAGTTTCTGTCTCTATGAAGCCCTTCCTTCTGAAAATGTGCTCTGAATGGTCGCCTAGAGCAGTGTGTTGTGATTGGTGTTTGGGAAATGTCCCGCCCCTTACCATAACCGCCAGTTTCAACACACTACTAACTAACTCAACCAGGCCCTGCCTCTTTACTCTGCATATAAATTATTTAAATGAGGAATATTGTGACGTGTTGGTTCCCGGAATAAAACTTTAGACTGGAATGGAGGCGTTTCAGGAGTTCAGAAACACTGATATAGAGAAGAACTGAAAGCTTTTTCATGCTCAAACAGCAAACACCAAAGAAAGATTAACACTGAATGAATAATAGGTCAGAAACACTGTTTTTTTGTTTTTTTACCTTATTGGATGCTACCAAGTTCAGAAATATCAATAAAAACGTTGCATCATATACAGATATTTCACATTATATATACAGAGTGTATCAGCTTTATTTCACTTATCAAAATAACAAAGGCAGTCAAATGTCAAAAGTGTCATTTAACTTACAATCTGTAATAAAAATTCTCCATTTCAAATGTCAAATAATGTTTTCTGAATCAAAGTTTTTGTAATAACAAATCTCTAAAAAAAAATAAATCTTGTTTTCCCTTAAGATTAATATTATTCTTCTGACCCCACTGGCAGATATTTGTTCTTGTTTCAAGCATGAAGTCACTTCATTTTTATACAATATTTGTGGCTGTTTGGATGCAGTAACACAGAGATGTAGCAGAAAACATGCTTTTTCTTCTGTCAGTGACCGTAATCATAACCTCAAAATCAGGATTAGGCATAGAACAATGTAATATCAGAGAAAATTGGCTGAGAATTTAACAGAGAGTAATATTTTTCTGGTGATTAAGAGAAAATACGAAACTTCCTCACCTTACAAACGGTTGTCGAAAGCAAAAATGCTACAATATTTTGTGAGAAAGTGACGTGCTAGAGCAAAATCAGCACCCCAAAATGAGTAAGAAACAAGTACTTCATTCAGCAAATAGGATGCAGGGCGCTATAATTTGAGTGTTATTAATATAAAGGTTATATTACAGGTGGTCAGGTTGGAGATGACGTGGAGAGCGCTGAGGCGCAATCACACCGAGAGCGCCGTGACCTTTGAAAAGAGCCTCAAGCCCTTCATGAAGTCCCTCAATGAGGGCGACGGTGAGTGTTTGGCACAGGCCGATGGTTTCGTATATATCGAGTGTGAGTGAGATTACAGCGAGTGTCGTGTGTCGCAGACGCCGTGGTGTTGGGGCCGCTGTCTCTGCCACACATGGTGCCGCTGCTGAGGCTGATGGAGGGCGAGGACAGCGTCGAATCCACCGACAGAGGCTGCCAGCTGCTCTACAACCTGCTGCAGTCGGCCCGCAACGCCGCGCTCCACGCCAACGACTGCACGCGGCACGCTCACGGCCTGCTCTCCGGTACACACCGCACACACACATCAGCTGCGGTTCGAAAACTAGCTAAATGACATCCAAATCTGTGAAGTGACTGAATATCTTTATTTTTTAATTCTAAAGTGAAAAACATGGTCCAGATCACTGGTGGTTTCTGCAGAGAGACATTAGTGATGCATTAGTGAGATTATTTCTCACATCTCAGACACGTTAATGTTGTGATTAATAATTCTTTATAATTTGTCATAGTTACCTATTAGTTCTTAGTGATGCCTAATGGTAGTAGCTGAAGTGTTAATGTAGTGCTACTCATTAGTCATGCATAGTTACTTATTAATGACGGAGCATTATTCTAAACTGTTACCAATGGTACAAGATATTTTTTCAAAATGAAGTGAGTTTATGTTTAAAACAAGCGAAATAATCAGCCAATGGGGTAAGAATAAGAATCAGTTTGGCACAGAAACATGATTATTTTTCTTACCCCATTGGCAGATCATTTCAGCTGTTTTAAGCAAAAACTCACTTCATTTTGATTTGATTTTCCTGATCTAGTAAATGCATCTTGATTTAAGCATTGTTAGATATTTAGACTCAAATTTACCTCAAAGGGTAATTTAAAGTCATTATTGTGTTAAATGAGAAAAGCAATATAGACATTAGACATATAGACAGCAAAATAGACATTAAAAAGTTGCTTTAGAAAGAAATATTTAATTTATTACACAACTTTAAGGTTACAATGGCCATATTTGTTCCATCTGAACTGGTGTTTAGATATATTTACAGATGTTTATTGCTGCTCAGAGGTGGCCTGAATGCATTTACACTGCCGTTACAGGTGCATTAATAATGCCATGAGATTAGACATCAGTGTTGGAAAATGGCTAAAGCCTTCTCCAAAAGTAGCTAAACTACATCATTTTAGCTGCATTTATGGGAAAATCAGTGGTTGTTCGTCGTAAAACTAGTTACAAAACCAGTTTCAGCAACAAGTGGCTAAGTGATAATTGGCATGTTTTCATCATTTTGGCTATATTACATGTGAATCTCAGAGTGAAAGTTTGACGTGACAGAAAGTCTTTGTCTGTTAATCACCAAAAATAGCCAAACACGTTTAAATGTAGCCATCAACTGCTCCTTACCGTACAACAAGTTCCAGCAACAATGAGAAAGTCGTTAAGTGCTAATTAGCATGTTCTGACATAGTTTCGGCTATATTTACATGTAAATCTCAGAGAGGAAAGTTTAAATTTAAAATGTTTAACTATAGCCAAAAAAAGCCCCTTGTCATAAAACTAGTTACAGCAATGAGAAAGCTGCTACGTGCTAACGTGCAACAAGTTGCTAAGTGCACATGAGCATGTTTTCATCATTTCAGCTATATTTACAGAATATCTTTATCTTTTCTCTCGAATGGTTGTTAATTGCCAAAAATAGCCATTTACTGTATGTTTAAATGTAGCTGCAGTGCTAATTAGCATATTCATGATGTCAGAAAGCCGTATTTGCATGCCTTTGCTGACAGATACTTTAGTTTAATACAGCAGAATCCCCCAAAATAGTTGTTCTTATTTACATATTTTTCAGTTTCTGTTGTCATAAAACAGAACGAATGTGAAATAGTGACATCCAAGCCATTATTTATTTATGACCGTGACATCATGTGATACTGCAACCATACACGTGCGTTAAAGGTGCCGTGTGTAAGTTTTAGCGGCATCTAGTGGTGAGGTTGCTCACCCCT
>CM031943.1:27379985-27382485 GCA_018749465.1 Paracanthobrama guichenoti
CGCCTTCAGAACTGCCTTAATTCTACGTGGCATTGATTCAACAAGGTGCTGAAAGCATTCTTTAGAAATGTTGGCCCATATTGATAGGATAGCATCTTGCAGTTGATGGAGATTTGTGGGATGCACATCCAGGGCACGAAGCTCCCGTTCCACCACATCCCAAAGATGCTCTATTGGGTTGAGATCTGGTGACTGTGGGGGCCATTTTAGTACAGTGAACTCATTGTCATGTTCAAGAAACCAATTTGAAATGATTCGAGCTTTGTGACATGGTGCATTATCCTGCTGGAAGTAGCCATCAGAGAATGGGTACATGGTGGTCATAAAGGGATGGACATGGTCAGAAACAATGCTCAGGTTGGCCGTGGCATTTAAACGATGCCCAATTGGCACTAAGGGGCCTAAAGTGTGCCAAAAAAACATCCCCCACACCATTACACCACCACCACCAGCCTGCACGGTGGTAACAAGGCATGATGGATCCATGTTCTCATTCTGTTTACGCCAAATTCTGACTTTACCATCTGAATGTCTCAACAGAAATCGAGACTCATCAGACCAGGCAACATTTTTCCAGTCTTCAACTGTCCAATTTTGGTGAGCTCGTGCAAATTGTAGCCTCTTTTTCCTATTTGTAGTGGAGATGAGTGGTACCCGGTGGGGTCTTCTGCTGTTGTAGCCCATCCGCCTCAAGGTTGTGCGTGTTGTGGCTTCACAAATGCTTTGCTGCATACCTCGGTTGTAACGAGTGGTTATTTCAGTCAAAGTTGTCTTCTATCAGCTTGAATCAGTCGGCCCATTCTCCTCTGACCTCTAGCATCAACAAGGCATTTTCGTCCACAGGACTGCCGCATACTGGATGTTTTTCCTTTTCACACCATTCTTTGTAAACCCTAGAAATGGTTGTGCGTGAAAATCCCAGTAACTGAGCAGATTGTGAAATACTCAGACTGGCCCGTCTGGCACCAACAACCATGCCACGCTCAAAATTGCTTAAATCACCTTTCTTTCCCATTCTGACATTCAGTTTGGAGTTCAGGAGATTGTCTTGACCAGGACCACACCCCTAAATGCATTGAAGCAACTGCCATGTGATTGGTTGATTAGATAATTGCATTAATGAGAAATTGAACAGGTGTTCCTAATAATCCTTTAGGTGCGTATATAACGGTTATAATTTTGACTTTTTATGTCTTAATTGTCATTTTATGAGATGAAGTCAAAATATGACACACTTATGAGATAATTGTCATAATTATGAGATGGTATGTTATTTTGACTTTTTAAGTAATATTTATTAGATGTAAAGTTGAAATTATTACTTAAAACAACAGCTAAGACAAAGTCAAAATTATTATACAAAGTTATATATATTTATGATCAAGAGTTGAAACTTATGACTTGAAACGACAATTAAGACAAAAAAAATTAATATGACATGATTTATAAGATCTATTTATAAAATCTAAATTATGACTTACAATGACAATAATGACAAAAAGTCTAAATTGACAGTCACATTTATGAGATGAAAGGTCAAACTAAGTCATAATTATGTGCTAAACACACACACACACACACACACACACACACACGTGCGTCAGAGAGGCTCATGAGAAGATTTGACCTTTCACCTCTCTGTCAGGTGACTCTGAATCAGTAACAGTGTGACGAGCAGATGTTGTGGAGGAACAGAAGGAAACACAGTGAGCTCACCGTCAAAGTCATAGAGCGCTTTGCACTGTCCGATGGGCACGTCCACGTCAAAGTCTTCATCAAAACCGCACTCATAGATGTTCTCTGACGGAGACATGCTGGACTCGCTCAGCACAGCCATATACTCCGAACTACAAACACACGTAGCGCGCTGACGTGTCAAAATAATGAACCCATGAACAATCCCACACGCACATACAGATGTGTGTCTGTGGACGGACTGACCTGGCGGGAGAGAACGGCAGCGTCCCACCGCTGGCTTCAGTCAGCTGACCCTGAAGAACAGCCATACACAGAAACAATGATGCAAACTTCATCAGAGACCAATTCTGCTGTAACATTACTTGAGTGTGTGTGTGTGTGTGTGTGTGTGTGTGTACCTGGTATTTGTTGAGCTCTCCTCTGAGTCTGGCGATGTTGTGAGCGGTTTCTGTGATCTGAGGCTGAAGGCTGGACGGATCGCCGAGCTGCGAGTTCTGCTCATAAACGCCCTTCATCTTCATCAGAGCCTCGCTGACGGACAGACAGACGGACAGCGCATCAGTTAGTGGATCTGGGTTTACATGCATGTTATTAGCATGATTAAAGCGATAAACGCAGGTAAAACACAAGTCACGCTGGTCTTTTCTGCTCTATTGTGCCGTATATCAAGTGAAGCGCTTCACAAGCAAGAGCAAATGTAGGGCGGGGCTTGATTAGTTGATTGGATGGTTGTGGTTTGCTATTGGTGGATCTCATGTGAGTGACAGGTTGCCCCGCCCTTGTCATCACAGAAGAGTTTAAG
>CM031943.1:27389985-27502485 GCA_018749465.1 Paracanthobrama guichenoti
CAAGTCACGTGACATGCACTTGGAAGACAAAAGTTAGTGTATATTTAGTAAATAATATTATTATTATAATATTTAGTAAAAATACAGCTCTTATTAGCTGTTAAAAGTGTACTAATTACTATTTAATTAAATGTCAAGGAAGAAAAAAATGATTTTGTGGCATAAGGTGAAGTGAGAGCTGGGCTGGGGCAGCAGGGGCCGGGGCTCGCTCGCTTTGACATGAGAGTATCGCGGTTCGAACCGTGGGTGGTGTATCACGGTTTTTCGGTTCGGTTTGATATATCGTTACACCCCTAATACTGACATCTAGCCATCACAATCTGTCCCTTGTCAAACTCGCTCAAATCCTTACGCTTGCCCATTTTTCCTGCTTCTAACACATCAACTCTGAGGACAAAATGTTCACTTGCTGCCTAATATATCCCACCCACTAACAGGAGCCGTGAGGAAGAGATCATCAGAGTTATTCACTTCACCGGTCATAATGTTATGCCTGATAGGTGTGTATATATATTATATAATATAAAACACACACACACACATTTACTCACAATCTCCAGCTGTTTGAAGGTGCTCTCCAGGTTCTGCTGAGCCTTCTTAACTTCACAGAGACACTACAACAGAGAAACTGAGTTTCTCAATCAGGAGGATCATCTTTAAACACGGAAACAGATATTCAGCGTGTGTGTGCAGGTGAGCGATGACAGACTGCTCACGTTCTTGCGCTCCTGTCGCAGCTCTTGCAGGTTTCTGCTGAGCTCCACACAGATGGTCAGCGTCATGCTCTCGGACAGATGCTCTCTCTGAGCCGCATACTCGTTCAGCGCGTTCAGCATGTCCTGAAACACCTGCTGATTGGTCAGCCTGCGCACACACAGTCAACAACACTGCGTTTACACTCGCACATCTGGCAGACACTTTTACTGGCACTGCATTCAAGATACGCATTTTATCGGTTCATGCATTCCTTGATCTCGGCGTTGCTAGCGCTGCACTGCTTGACTTACAGGAATGCAGATTATCAATGTTTAATCGAGCAATCGAGAGCCGACTGACTCACTTTGTGTCCTGATCATCTTTGATGCCTCGTCTGGAATATTTCTTACTGAGATTCCTTCAGGGAAACACACATAAAACAGGTTAGACCAGGGAGAAGCATGACCACCAGGGAGAAGCGTGCAAAACCCCCGGATCTGGGGTTTCTTGTCTCTTGCCTGAGCATTTTGGCGTAAGCCTGCTCGATCTCAGCTCTCTCTTTGACAAACTTCACGTATCGATCCAGCAGATCCAGTCCGCTCTGAGTGTGTCTTTCAATCACGTCATGCTGGTCCTGCAAACACACACAAGCGCAGTGTCATGTATTGAGTGTATTGTGTCTCTGGTATGTAGGACAGAAAGGTCTCAGAATGGGTGTGGTACGGGTGTGTGTGTGTGAGTGAGAGTGTGTGTAAGTGAGACAATGTGTGTGTGTGTGAGAGTGCGTGTATGTGCGAGTATGTGTGAAAATGTGTGTATGTGTGAGAGTGCGTGTGTGTGTGTGTGTGTGAGAATGCATGTGTGTGTGTGTGAGTGTGTGTGTGTGTGTGTGTGTGTGTGTGAATGCGTCTGTGTGAGAATGCGTGTGTGTGTGTGTGTGCGTGAGTGTGTGTGTGAGAATGCATGTGTGTGTGTGTGAGAATGCATGTGTGTGTGTGTGAGAATGCATGTGTGTGTGAGACTGCGAGAATGCGTGTGTGTGAGAGTAT
This sequence comes from Paracanthobrama guichenoti, assembly GCA_018749465.1. Taxonomy (NCBI): domain Eukaryota; kingdom Metazoa; phylum Chordata; class Actinopteri; order Cypriniformes; family Gobionidae; genus Paracanthobrama; species Paracanthobrama guichenoti. Next base: position 27,391,731 of record CM031943.1, read on the forward strand.
GTGTGTGTGTGAGAATGCGTGTGTGTGAGAGTATGTGTGTGAGAATGCGTGTGTCAGAGTGTGTGTGTGTGTGTGTGAGAGAATGCGTGTGTGAGTGTGTGTGTGTGTGTGTGTGTGTGAGAGAATGAATGTTTGTGAGAGTGTGTGTGTGTGTGTGTGTGTGTGAGAGAATGCGTGTGTGAGAGTGTGTGTGTGTGTGAGAGAGAATGCGTGTGTGAGAGTGTGTGTGTGTGTGTGTGTGTGTGTGTGTGTGTGAGAGAGTGTGCGTGTGTGAGAGTGTGTGTGTGTGTGTGTGTGTGTGTGTGTGTGTGTGAGAAGCTCTTGTTCCCACGTGCACACACTCAAACTAGCTTGACTGGTCAGTCTACTTCAGGCTAGTTGTGACAAGAGTCACATGACACATTTGGCTTCAAGCATAAATTCAAGCGTTGTTTTTTTCTTGTATTTAGCCAATTATAAATATTATAACCTACTCCTACCCCACACGAAAACGCAATAGTATATATATTAACGAGGATGACCCCAAAAGGACGTTTTGTCGGGTTTAGCTAACATTGGGGTAAAAATCTGAACCCAAAATGGTTCACACACATAGCACTGCATCTCATACTAAGCTCTCGTTTAAGATTTCATTAGACTGTTTAACAGGAAGGTGTTGGCCGACTTCCTTCTGGTCCTGAAATCATTCCAGAGCGGAGATGATCAGAGCCCAGCGCTTCCCTAAACCAGTTGAACCTGTACTAACCACACCAGTGCTGTGAAAACAGTGAGGGAAGCTCAGTGAAGTGTCACGTGACTGAAAGAATACATAAGAACATTTAAATAAATCTTTTTAATTCATCCACGGACATTTAACATGAAGGGATCCTACCTTTGCAACTGTCTTTAATAACTCGTTTGCATGAGGAAAACACATCTAATCTAACAATAAAAGCTGTATTGCTGCAGAGGCGTTCACAGTTGAATCGTTTCTGCACTATTTTTCAGTCTATTTTGCATTCTGTGTCGTTTAAAAAAATAAAAATATACAGGTATACTGCAAAAAAAAAAAAAAAAAAAAAAAAATGCTTTTCTTATTTAGTATTTTTGTCTTGTTACCGGTCTAAATATCTAAAAATTCTTAAATCTAGATGCATTTACTAGATACATAAAATGACATAAGATAAAAATTAAGTGAGGTTTTGCAAAATTCTGACTGAAATCGTGTTTCTGCCCCAAACCGAAATAAGATTGTTGTTGTTTTTTACCCATTGGCGGATAATTTAGCTTGTTTTGATTTCGCAGATATTTGTTTTATGATATCGTTATAGTCACCTTAATATTATAATGGTCAATTATTCTAGAAAATAATTAATAATTTTTTTTTTTAATCGTGAAAAATGTAATCATTACTGCATTATGTCAACATAACCCAATGGCAAGTGCCTGGATCAATGAACGCTTCAACTTTAACATTATTTTGAACATTATTTCTCCTGTGTTAGGGATTAAAGGCATAACGAACTTACCCAAAGAGCCGAGCCCCAATCCATGATCCTGGACCTGAGAAACCCACTTTACCCTGAGACACGAAACCACTGAAGGACGCTTTCACTCAGTCCTCATAAATATGAGGCCGTCCCGTGTACTGGTGGCTAATGAGAGCTATTTGCCCATGAAACACGGGTAACTCTCGTGTTCAGCAGGTAAAGCGATCCTCGACTGAGGAGTTCGTGTGGTTTCCCTCACGGATCTGATTGAGTTTCACTTCATGACACCTGAGGGAGTTCACAGGTTCATATGAGTGTGCTTTAAATCATCACTGCTCGCTTCAGCCGATGGACATTTGACAAACAACACCGTTTCCGTTAAGAAATAAACATAAAACAATGGTCAAATGTAAGAACTTTATTATGAGGTGATAAGAGTGGTGGCGTTTGTGACAGTTCACTGACATCTACTGGATTCAAAATGTCCGTACCAACGGCTGCTGAACCTGAGGGCGAGCGGTGAACGCATCACAGTCAGTTGGTGACGGAATGGACCAATCACAGTCAGTTGGTGACGGAATGGACCAATCACAGTCAGTTGGTGACGGAATGGACCAATCACAGTCAGTTGGTGACGGAATGGACCAATCACGGTATTTCCCCTCAGAATGTCTTTGAGCACTCAATAAACGAAATCGAAAGTTTGAATGCGCCATGACAGGACGCCATTTGACAGATACAAAAACAAAAGATTTTAAGGTCTGTGGTCATATTTGTTCAGTATTTTATAACTTGTATAACTGGTTGTTTAAGTGTTGTGCTCAGGGGCGTCGCTAGACCCCGTTTACCGGGGAACGTGCCCCTATAGTTAAATCTCAGGCAAGATCTGGAACAGATTCTTGGGAATGTTCTTTGATGAGAAGCTGACTTTGTGTCAACATTAAATTCGGAATAAATGTAAAAAAAAAAAAAAAAAAATGTTTTGTCAGGACAAGACTGGACTTTGCATCCACTGCAATACACAAGAGACAGTAAAGCAAGTTTTATTAAAATGTAAAAGATATGCGGAAGAAAGAATGGAGTTAGAAATACAAGGTGGAAAAATAAATTTGACATTAGAAAATCTGCTGGGAAAAACAATGTCTGGGGAAATGCAGTCTCCTAATTTATTTTTCCTCTCATCCTTCCTTCATAATAAGCCGCTGTCCACACTCCAGTCCAGTAGGTGGCGGTAATGCACCTTTTAAGTTGGTTTGCCAGCCGCCAATAAAATCAAAAGAAGAACATCTCAATTTTAACATTTTATTATGTTTGTCAATGTATTTAGATTGATAATCCCGCAAAATAAGAAATGGATCTATACGCAACGCAGTAACCCAATCAACGCTTGAAAAATCAGCGGCGTATAACAGAAAACACAAACTGACGCGTGCTTCCTAGCAACTGACACGCGCAGAAGTCCAGTGTCTGCACCATAGACTGTAAAAAAATATGGACATAGTGTCCGTGACGTCACCCGTAGGTTTCTGAAGAGCGTTTCTGAAGCCTAAAGTGCGGCCGTTGCCATCTTGGCATCGCGTCACCACGCATCACTCCTGGATGACTGAAAATGGGCAAAGAGGAGCTAACAGGTGGAGTGGGTGGGGCTAACAGACAGCAGACAAACGGCTAGTAGTGACAGCATCGGCAATCCACCTGTCACTCAAGTGACCACGCCCTTAATTATGCAGAACTTTAAGGCTTAAAGGGATAGTTCAGCCTAAAATTAAAATTATCCCATGATTTCTCATGACTTCATAAAGTCATCCTAGGTGTGTATGACATTCTTCTTTCAGACAAATAAGATCAGAGTTATATTAAAAATGTCCTGGCTAATCCAAGCTTTATAATGGCAGTGACTGTTCGGTCATTTTTGAAGTCCATAAAAGTGCATCTATCCATCATAAAAATGCATCCATCCATCATAAAAGTGCATCTATCCATCATAAAAGTGCATCTGTCCATCATAAAAGTGCATCTATCCATCATAAAAATGCATCCATCCATCATAAAAGTGCATCTATCCATCATAAAAGTGCATCCATCCATCATAAAAGTGCATCTATGTATCATATAACTGCTCGATTAAAAAAAGCTAGATAATATACTTTATAAAGTTTTAAATATGGATATTTTTCTCACACAAACGCATCGATTCACTTCAGAAGGCCTTTATTAACCCCCCGGAGCTGTGTGGAGCAGTTATATGATGAATGGATGCACTTTTATGGACTTCAAAAATGACCCAAAAATCACTGCCATTATAAAGCTTGGAAGAGCCAGGACATTTTTAATATAACTTGTGTTCGTCTGAAAGAAGAATGTCACACACACACACACACACACACACACCTAGGATGAGCTGAGGGGGAGGGAATCATGGGCTAATTTTCATTTTTGGCAATTTGTCCCAGGCTGTAAACGTGTTTTTCTGCTGTACAGTTGGGCATTTTAACACGAGGGCTCGGTGAGAGTCTGCTCCCGTGTGGAGCCGCTCTCTGAACTGCAGCGGAAGGCTCTTCCGTGTGAAACCGGGGAGGTGGCGCCGGGTCTGCACGCGTTTGAGGTAGGCTATACAGACACGACGAAACTAAAGCAAGTTTCTAAATAATACCGATAATCTTATTTTAACTCATCAGAGCATTTAGTGCGAAGCAGTGACAGGGAAGCAGGAAAGATATTATGAGTTTGAGGGAGGTAAGACGATGAACAATATACAAATAAAGCCTGTGGTAAACAAAACCCCCAATAACACTTTGACGGTTTGTTTCTATAACACTGCACACACTCGCGTGCATTAACACTTACTTATTAAAAATGTAGGCCGAAGCACAAGTTTTTAAGAATGAACTTATTAACATATGAATAACATAATTCTGATTAACTACTACAGAATGGGCGTTTTGGCTGTGGGTGCGTGTAATTAAGCTAACGTCAGTGGCGTAAGGCGTGCTTGACGTCGGCCCTTCGATGTGCGCAGATTTAGGGACCGTCTCTAAAGTTACACGGCGTTTGCACACACGCTTCTGAATCTACCCAAAAAAGAGCCCCTGAGCTTGACCAATATGTATTCCTAATAGTTAAACATGTCACTATTTTAGTAGAATGCCACAAACATGAAAAACATGCAATTTTTTTGTCAAAAATTATGAAGCCAAAATATTACTGAATAACAGGAATGACCCAGGTGTCCGCTATGATGCACACCTTTTACATTTGTTTAATATTTATTCAAATTTTGTGTAAATATTGCTGTTTTTTCACTGCTGTATGGGATCCTACTTAAAATATGCCTTTATATGTCACAAGTTCAACAGAGCTCAAAAGGTTGACTGGAAGTGCTGCCTATGCAAATAATTGTGAATTTCTCCTCACAATTATCTGTAGACATAATTAAACATTTACAGTAAACATTACAGTTCCCTACAATTACAATGTTGGCAGATGAGTCAGCAAGGCAGTTATCTTGGCCAGCTGACAAATAAAATGCAGAAAGCAAATAAACATTTCTGATATTATTTGGGTATCAGTTTTAATATTTCTCCATTAGGACATATATTCTCATCTGCAGTCATTCAGTCATTCATCCTATGCCTAGATTCCAATATGGTCCCATACAGTTGTTGTCTGGCTATCACCAGACCAACCTCAATGATTTAAGACTGAACTTTAGTTTGGGGAGTCTGCTCTGTACTTTCTACTGCACAAGAGACGTGATCAACGGGCATAGTTCAAATGACTCTGTACGCAATCGCATAGTCCTTCAACCAATCAGACCACAAGAGATGTGATCAACGGGCATAGTTCAAATGACTCTGCATGCAATCGGATAGTCCTTCAACCAATCAGACCACAAGAGACGTGATCAATGGGCATAGTTCAAATGACTCTGCATGCAATCGGATAGTCCTTCAACCAATCAGACCACAAGAGATGTGATCAACGGGCATAGTTCAAATGACTCTGCATGCAATCGGATAGTCCTTCAACCAATCAGACCACAAGAGATGTGATCAATGGGCATAGTTCAAATGACTCTGTATGCAATCGGATAGTCCTTCAACCAATCAGACCACAAGAGACGTGATCAATGGGCATAGTTCAAATGACTCTGTATGCAATCGGATAGTCCTTCAACCAATCAGACCACAAGAGATGTGATCAATGGGCATAGTTCAAATGACTCTGTATGCAATCGGATAGTCCTTCAACCAATCAGACCACAAGAGACGTGATCAATGGGCATAGTTCAAATGACTCTGTATGCAATCGGATAGTCCTTCAACCAATCAGACCACAAGAGGCGTGATCAACGGGCATAGTTCAAATGATCTCTGTATGCAATGGATAGTCATTCAACCAATCAGACCACAAGAGAGATCAATGGGCATAGTTCTCTGTATGCAATCGGATAACCCTTCAACCAATCAGACCACAAGAGACGTGATCAATGGGCATAGTTCAAATGACTCTGTATGCAATCGGATAATCCTTCAACCAATCAGACCACAAGAGACGTGATCAATGGGCATAGTTCAAATGACTCTGTATGCAATCGGATAATCCTTCAACCAATCAGACCACAAGAGATGTGATCAATGGGCATAGTTCAAATGACTCTGTATGCAATCGGATAATCCTTCAACCAATCAGACCACAAGAGATGTGATCAACGGGCATAGTTCAAATGACTCTGTACGCAATCGGATAGTCCTTCAACCAATCAGACCACAAGAGGCGTGATCAACGGGCATAGTTCAAATGACTCTGTATGCAATCGCATAATCCTTCAACTCTGCACGCAATCAGATAGTCCTTCAACCAATCAAACCAACAATCCATCGCTTCTCTATCCGTCATTGTGTTAAACCCGCCAATGGTGCGCCAGGTGGATAATCCGGTTTGTGATTGGTCCCTGCAAATTTGTAACGGAAGCAGGATAAAAGTATGTACAGGTTTCCAGCCTGAGCTGAAGGGAAATCAAATCGCCGGCAGATCGGGCTGGGTTTACCCAGTCTAATACAGTAGTGGAAAACAGCAATATTTACACACAATTTGACAGCTTATTTGTATAAATATCAAAAATGTAAAAGGTGTACATCATAGCTGACATCTAGATAAACATTTTTGACTTACGGTTGGTTTTATGACTGTAAGTCATTCTCTTCAAATGCTATTGAAGTTAGAAACATGTATACCAATGTTGTAACTTTAGAGATTTCATTAGACTCTGTTTGACAGGAAGGTGTTGGCCAACTTCCTTCTGGTCCTGAAATCATTCCAAACGCAGGAACATCAAATATAAAAAAAATGCTTTACTTATTTATTTCTAGTCTAAATATCTAAAAATTCTTAAATCAAGATGCATTTACTAGAGCAATAAAATAATTTTTTTTTTTCTTGTTTTCTGGAAAATAAAATCAAAATGAAGTGAGATTTTGCAAAAAACTTATTGTAGTTTTGTCTCGTGCTTTGTGTGTGACTCTTGTGTGAGTTTCTGAGAAATCACTAACATAAGAGTTCGGATGAGATGCCTCTGAGAGACGAGACCTGATCACAGCTTCATTATTCAAATAACATTTGAGTGCTTTGGTCCATGTGTTTAGAGTGAAATACTGAAGGTCTTTTTCTTTCTGTCCTGCAGAAGTGAATCAGCGAAGGAATATGGCGTATGTTAGAGAGCGGCATAAGATCTCACTGAGGGAACACAAGGAAGGTAATGTTTAGAAATTAAGTTGAAATGTTTTCTTTCATTGTCCAGGGTCACTGTTTAGTACAGTGATGGATTCAATGTGAAGAATGGAGTAATTGTTAAACTCAAACATTCCTCTTTGCTCAGCTGATGTGTTTGTGTGATCTGATGTTCATTCGGTTTCATCTTATAGCTCAGACTGAGGGCAGTAAGAAGGCTTCTTACACTTTTGGAGCTGATTCAAAACCGATCGAGGTTAAATAATGATCACTGTCTGTACAGGATAATACATATTTACCCCATAATCATACTCAAATTCTCCAGACATGATGCTTGCCATTCAGGCCGAAGAGTTCAATCTTTGTTTCATCAGACCAGAGAATTTTGTTTCTCATGGTCAGAGAGTCCTTCAGGAGCCTTTTGGCAAACTCCAGGCGGGCTGTCATGTGCCTTTTCCCGAGGAGTGGTTTCCGTCTGGCCACTCTCCCATACAGGCCTGATTGGTGGAGAGCTGCAGAGATGGTTGTTCTTCTGGAAGGTTCTCCTGTCTCCACAGAGAAACGCTGGAGCTCTGTCAGAGTGACCATCGGGTTCTTGGTCACCTCCCTGACTAAGGCTCTTCTCCCCTGATCACTCACTTTGGCCGGGCGGCCAGCTCTAGGAAGAGTCCTGGTGGTCCCAAACTTCTTCCATTCACGGATGATGGAGCCCACTGTGCTCATTGGGACCTTCAGCTGCAGAAATGTTTCTGTCCCCTTCCCCAGATCTGTGCCTCCATACAATCCTGTTTCGGAGGTCTACAGACCATTGAACTGTGAATAATTATGTACATGTGAATTTTTTTTAATTTTTATAAATTTGCAAAGATTTCAAATAAACTTATTTCACGTTGTCATTAAGTCTGTAAGTATTACAATAAGTCTGTAACAACAAAATGTGGGAAAAGTGAAGCGCTGTGAATGCTTCCCGGATGCACTGCATTAGTGATGGCATGAATGATTCTTTCATTGTGTCTGTCACGACAAATTAATAAAATACTTTTTTTTTTCAGGAAATGTTGCATAGCTGGATGTGTTTTGGTAGTTTGGCTATTGAAATTAACTCACTTTAACATTGCACAAATTAACAAAATGAAAAAGACTGAATATGATTGAGCAAAAGAGTTGATTAAATGATCCAATCTTCCCATCACGATCATGTACAACAGTTTAAAAAAAATCAGTTATTGTTAGTGAGGGAAATCAGAGACCAGGTTTATTACAAAATAGTTTGCTTACTCTTTGCCGTCTTTTCCTGTTTATCAAAGGTTCACCTCTAGTGGACAGTGAAGCTGATCTTCACGAACATACAGCAGAGGTGGGAACAAGTCACAAGTAAGTCTCCAAGCATACAAACCAAGCAAGTCCAGTCACAGTACCAAACAGAAACAAGTATATTGGCCTCAAACTTAGTTATTTTTCACTCAGAAATGTTGGGCTTTCTTAATCTTACATTTATACCGTAAGAATAATATATTAGAGTAAATATTTATAAATGTTAAAATGTTGTATTATTATTATTATTTATTGTAATAACAACTATATTAAGGATTTTGAAGATAAAACAGTTAAATTCACAAGTGTGATGCATTAATTATATTGGTTTTATGTATTTTATTGGTTGAATGTCATGTTTAATTTTTCTTATATATTTTTATAGAATAAATTTACTTTCCCATTAATATTTGACCCTTAAATTAGTTTTCTGACCATTTAAATGAATAATCTTAGAGGGGAATGCATTTACAATGCAATTACAACAACATAAATTATGTTATGAGATTAATTATTTCAATATAGAATTTTGAATATAGAAAAAAATGAGATGGGTGGGGGTATAATAAATTATGCTTTTAATTATAAAAATTAAAGTATAAACAGTATAAAACTCATGGCTCCCAGCATGCATTGCAGCATTACGTATGTCACCATTGTTGAGATTCATATGCTGATTCTTGATATCTTTGTGCGTCTAAACTTTTTTCCCCTAGAATGTGTATTTAAAAATCAGAATTCAGAATGTCTGATCTGTGACAAGAAAGCATTGTTGGTGAATATTATTTATTAACATTTTTAGTCCGTGATGAGTTTAATCAAACATTTTTGTTCATAACATCTTTTGTTTATGGCTTCTTTTGATTTGAAAAAGATTTGAACAGATTGTGTTTTCTTAACACACTATCAAAAACCACAAACTCCCATAACAAGCCAAGAGTCAAACTGCCCAACTAAAGCAAACACTGATCACCATAATGGTGAGCAAACATTTTCAATAAAACGTCAACATCTAAACCTGTTCATTCTCAATAAGAGCTTCTATAGACGTCTTTCAGGGTTGGAGCCAAACTCTGCAGGACATTGACTCACTAGGACTGAACTTGCCTACCCCTGCTCTAAGTAGAGGAAAACTATGGTATAATTATACCCTAAGGACCAATTGTGTACCTTTAAATCGAAAAGTCAGAACCTCTAATTTTCCCATTTTGGTTATTTATTTATTTTTAATCCTATTAATACTTTCCTCTTAAAAAAACATACCATGTGTAGTCACGACAGGCCCCTCCAAGTAAAACATTTCTAGTCACTGGTCAGGGTATACTGGTTCAGGGTATATGTGGTGGTAAGTTAACCTTGCTTTCTCACTGTAAATTTGTTTTTTTTCTGCAATTGAAAATTATCTAAATTTTTCAGTTGGCCAAATTGAATTTCTGTGAATTGATACAATTTAATTCACAGAAATTCAATTTGGCCAACTAAAAAAAATTTGATAATTTTCAATAGGAGACCTGAATTCTTTTTTACAGTGAGAAAGCAAGGTTAACTTACCATCACATATACCCTGAACTCTCGGTTCATTAACCCAAACCTTGCTTTCTTGAGTTATGGTGGTTCCAAAAACACATCTGCGAGTAAGTTCAGACAACCCAGAGTATGTTCCCGGATAACAAACAAGACATTCTCAACAGAGCAACAAATCAATGATTCACCATGGAAACAGACACTAAGAAAAAGTGCACCATTCTACTTCCTCTTCTTCTTTTGTTTAATGCCAATTTACATAACCTACTTAGTGCACATCGCCACCTACTTCATGTGACGAAGGTTACGGCGCGCTCGGTGGGTCATGCAATGTCCACCTTGGTGATCCAGGAACCCCCTATCTGGCTGTGTCTGGCCGACATGAGGGAAACTGACAAGATCAGGTTCCTTAATTCCCGTGTCCCAGAACAGCCTCTTTGGCGATGCAGTTGAGAACTTCGCCCAGCAGTTCTTGTCTACACAGAAGCAGACTGAGGCCATCAGTCACATCATTCCCGGGCTGTCAGCTGCTGTCTCCACTCCGTCAGCGGTGGCAGCGCCTCAGTGCGCAAGCCCCATAATGATTCCTCAGGAATCATTCCCCTGAGGAAGGACCACCCGTGACCAGACCTTTGGAAACTCCATGTCTGGTCCCTGGATGGGACACGGAGGTTCTAGGTGAGTTACCTCAATAGGTAGTTAACACCATTTTGGCACGAGCACCGTCTACGAGACAAGCTTATGCCTTGAAGTGGAACCTGTTCATCGAGTGGTGTTCTTCTCGCCGAGAAGACCCCCAAAGATGTTCAGTTGTGTCTGTGCTTTCCTTCCTGCAGCAGGGGTTGGAGCGAAGGTTGTCTCCCTCCACCCTCAAAGTTTATACTGCTGCAATATCCGCTTATCACAACCCCGTAGAAGGTAAGTCGTTTCGGAAGCACCACCTGGTCGTCAGGTTCCTTAGGGGGCATGACGGTTAAATCCTCCTCGACTTTCCTCCATACCCTCTTGGGATCTTGCTCTGGTGCTCTGAGCACTTCAGAATGCCCCATTGAGCCTCTGCAGTCGGCAAAGCTAAAGATTCTGTCTATGAAGACTTTGCTGCTGGCTGCATCAAGAGGGTTGGGGACCTGCAGGCATTTTCGGTCAACGAATCATGCCTAGAGTTCGGGCCGGGTGACACCCATGTGGTAATGAGATCCCGGCCTGGCTATGTGCCCAAGGTTCCTACCACTCCCTTCAGGGACCAGGTAGTGAACCTGAAAGTGCTGCCCCTGGAGGAGGCAGACACATCCCTGGCCTTGCTCTGTCCCGTCCGCGCTCTGTGACTGTACGTGGATAGAACTTAAAGCTTCAGGACCTCAGATCAGCTCTTTGTCTGTCATGGAGGTCAGCAGAAGGGAAAGGCTGTCTCCAAATTCTTTCGAATTTACTCTGTTAATTCTTAATCCTTTCGAGTCCTCCACCACCCTCGATGCTGGACGTGGCGGAGCATCTGGCATCAGGCCTATTCCCGCTGAATCCTTGAGAACCGGTATTAGGCTGGATATGGATCAGTGACCCTGAGGGGATCCCATATATTTTTCCACGGTCGCTTCTAAACAGAAGCCTGTGCCGTTCCCTTGGGAGAGCCCCTTTCAGGAGGGCTGGAGCCCCCTTTTGCATTGTGGGCTAATGGATCAGCAGTTATACTCCACATAATTCCTTCGGGGTACAATGTGAGTTCCGCCTTGTTCCTTGTTGTTGTTAAAGTTACCGGCCAGCTGGCGAGAGTTTTATTTTTTAGTTTATAAATTATTTAATTTTGTACCCTGTTTGTGCATAACCATCTCACTCGTTCATTCTGTCTTCTCCTGGTTCTTCACAGGTTCTCTGAGCTCAAACCTTCTGGGCTCAATATTCAGCCACTGCTGAACTGCCAGTCTTGTGTCCATATCGCCGATTCTGATCAGTGGGTTCAGATTGAGCCATCTGCCTGTACAGATGGAGGGTCAAAGTTCAGGGTCAGCACTGACCCAGGCCGTTACGAGTGTGTCAGGACCAGAATGCGATGGGTCTGTGACTGTGACGTCACCCTTCAGTACCGTACCGTAGACGGACGCTTCCTCAACGCAGAGCTGGAGAGGCTGCAGAGCAACCGGATCGCTCCAGTGATGGACGTGACGGTGATCTCAGGGAAACTGGAGGAAGTTCATCTGCCCCATTACGCCTGTTTAGGAGAGTCTGACCCCTCTCTCAAAGATGCTGTGAAACTCCTCACCGTAAAAGACGAGGGAATAACCACAGAACCTGTGCAGTTGACCCGATTCCATGCTAAGATTGTCCAACCATCCTTCTCTCTTATAACATTGATTATAAGTTGGATAAAGCGATGGTATGAACACTGCGATCTCCTTCTCTACATGCCTTATAAAGATCCTCTCATTCTACATGTCTACATTTTTCCATTTGATGAGTGTGAAAAAGAAAAAGTTGTGAAGGATGAAAAATCAAGTCACCAAATCAACCATCCCAGACCTGACAGGCCATTCCAGATGAAAAAGCCACACATTCTTGCCGTTCCTGGAGCCACTATCCATCCCAAAGAAGGGATCACATTTAGAAGAGAAACTCCCCCAAACTTCTTCAAGGTCAAGACGCGTCTGGTGAATGATCTTCAAATGACTCTTATCAGAGAAGAGGATCAGAAGACCGTCTGGACTCCAACGATTGAGAAAGATGAACTTGATCATCCTAAGAGAGACGAGCCGCATCTGAATACTGAGGCAGATAAAGTAAAATTTTTTCATAACCATTGGCCAGATCTCGTTCAGAGGGTTAGAACGGTCGGGATCATTGCAGATAAACTGCATCAGCAAAAAATTATTAATGAGGAACAATATTCAGAAATCATACAGGGCTCAACCAGTCAGGAGAGCATGAGAAAGATCTGTGACATTGTACGCACACACAGAGATGCTGTGAAAGCTAAATTCATCTCACTTCTTCAGAAAGAGGAGCGTTACCTTTTAGAGCATCTTTACGATTCTACCACAAGCTCAAGTTCGTAATCTAGTGGTGGGGATGTTACGGCCCAGGATGTAGTTTACTTTTCTCTGGTTCACTGGGAGAGTTTCTTGGAGTCAAAAGCAGAACAGAGACAGTTGGAGAGTGTGGAGGGTTGTTGTTGTAACCTTAATACGACTTTATCTAGAAGGGTTTCTACTAGCGCATTAACTAATGATTGTTTTGAAGTATGATTATTATACACAACTGTTAAGCAGTGTTGCCATACTAGCCATTAGCATCTGCTCTTGGTAGTCTTTTGTGTGAAAAATGACAGGGGATTAGAGATGAATGTAAACCATGCGCTGACTTGGTACGTTTCACTGAATTGTTTGCTTTATTTCTTATACTATAGTAGCTATTGTTGATTATTAAAACTGACATTTAACAAAAAGACAGGATTGTGTTTTATGTCATATTTCATTTTATTACAGTGAAGATAATCAGAGTACATATGCACATATTGCCTGAACCAAATATTAATGTTAATATTTTTAACATGTAAACAAAAAGAGGCAGAGTTGTGTTATATATTTAGTTTTGTTATAAATATACATGCAGTGAAGATAATCATGTACATGATGCCTGACCCACATTTGTGTGGCTATTCATGTTTAAGATTTGTTTTAAAGAAAATTAAGAGGCAGAGTGGTGTTTTATAACATATTTTGTTTTATCGTAGACTGCAATATGCATACAGCGATAACAGCCAGAGCGAGCTGAGTGACGCGATCAAGAACGCTGCAGTTCTTTTTGCAGAATCGCCCCATCCTCGGGAGGTCGTTCTCCTGAATCAAACCTGGCAAGGTACTGAGAAACGGCCACTGTTTTACACAATACAGCTACAAAAATGCAAATTAGACGTACATATTCATACTGTGTAGAAGTGCATGTGAACAACTGCAGCACTATAGCTACTGAGTGTGTCACAATCATGTAAATGTAAAACATACTGCGTTTAGAAAAAGCCCACGCAAGAGAATACCATACGCTGTGAAGCCGCTGATCAGTTTTCGTAATGCTTTCTTGAGCGCTCGATGTTGTTGTGCTGTAGCTTAGGTGGACATGATTGGTTACTAAATGCCTTTAGAGCAAACAGTAGTGTTGTAGTCAAGACCATATTACCACCTGAGAAATGACTTATAACTTATAGTCAGTATAATTAGAATAAGCTGTTACCAATCAATGAAATCATTAACCCTTCTTTTCTACTTCTTAACTACTTTTGTAGTTTTGTACTTTTACTTTTAACTACTTCATTTCGTTATACTGTACTTGTACATGTGTAATGACAAATAAACTTGAAACTTCTACGGTCTTCCTTTGGGAATTACACTCCGGGTCTCCACACAGCCCAGGCAACAAAATGTAATTTTGTAACAAAACAATTGTTTTTTTTTTTAGAACAAATGTCATTTTACTCTGTTTATTAATGTTTTTACTCAACATCGGTGCAGTTTTTGGAGTATTTATAATAATTTGTAATGGATTTTCACACAAAATCAGTTTTTTATGTAAAATTCACTTAATAAGAGACAAATTTCTAACTTTCATTCGTGGGGATAACATGGATTAATTTTGTGTGCGCGCGCGCGCGAGTATGATCATTTTGCATTGTGGATGTTTTATGCATTGAAGTGGCACTTCACTTCTGTATGCGTGTTCTGTGTTTCTGTTTTTGAGGATGAATTTTGTTCACCCTGAGTGTGACCTTTTTTTGTCACACAAGCATAAAAACAGAAATCAATCCAATTTTTTTTTTTTTATGTATGTCTAGAGTGTTGACAACTGTACAAAGTCTCATGCCATTTGGACAAATGGAACGTTTCTTATTTATTTGAGCAAACGTCCTCTGGGGTCAGAAAAGACCCCGAAGTGGTACAGAAGATGCATCTGAATTGGTAAATTACAAATGCATAAATAATGTTGAGTATAATGTTTAAAAAACATGTGTTTTTGAATGTCATGCTCCGCTCTCTTGCTCTTGTGATGTTGGTTAATTATGTCATGCTATAAATCCAGTTTTATGAAAAAACCTTTTTGCAACAATCTCTTGAATTTTGTGAGCATTTGTATTCATTTTTGGGGACATTTTTGACACAATCCTCATTAATTTCTGAATCGGCACAATAAATAAATTGATAGTATCTGAAGCAGTAGGTTTTACATCCAATCACATTAATGATGTTAATAATAAATCAGGCAGTGCACTGGCAATATCCCAGCAGTCGTGATCTTGACCAATCCTCTTAGTCTGAGACGAGACGAGACCATCAAAAAATGGTCTTAAGACCGGTGTCGAGTACTGCAACACTAGCAAACAGTGTGGACATTTTTGATGTATTTTTTTATTTGTAATTTAATATATCGGAAACAATTCAGTATGTTCTTAAGCCATTTAACAATGGAAATCCACATGAGGATGACTACATAAAAATAAATTAAACAAAAATGAAAGAGCATCACAAACATATTTTAAATACATTTAGCCGCGCCAGTGTCATCAACTGACGTCGTGCACGTGCCATGCAAATCATTTCAGTTTCACTCAGGAAGGGCTTTTTCCTGGACTCGTTTATTATGGTGGTATCTCACATGATCAACCACTTACGTGAAGCTGGTTGGTTTCTTTATAATACAATACATATTTTTGCAGACTTTAAAGATAACAGATTATCCTCCAGCAATCAGTGTTGGTTGTTTCATCTGATGTCTGAGACCAGAATGTCTCCCCTCAGGCTCTCTGTCTGTTGTGTAATACTGTCTGCACATCTGTCTGTCTTCTGCCTGTAATTGGCCAGTCTCCGTCAGTGTACTGTATACTTGAGATAAGATGTATGTATGTGTGTATGTTTGGACGTCAGATTGTGATGCTCTTGAAAAACCAGTTTCGGTTGTTTTCCTGTAATGGTTCTGACTTAGTCGATGTTTAAGGAAAAACATTCCCAGTGATGAGTTTCATAGGTTTTTGTTGAGATGCCATTTCAGAGGTGGAACAAGAAACCTACACATGTCGTCAGTATTCGTGGTAAGTTGGTAAGTACTGCTACATAAAACATTAATCTTGCTGGATTTAAATTGCACATTGGTTAAAGACTTTTTACGTATAAGCAATGCAAAATTGTGTTTTATTTGAAAACATCTAACAACTAGAAAAAGCAGGGAGTCGGGTTGGCTCAACCCCACAAGTTTGGCTTTGGTACGATACCAGAATCTGGTACCATGGCACTGATACCTTAGGTGACCATGATGAACTAATTTACCACTGGAGCCCCTGAGATTTTCCTATGGGTTTTTGTAATGGGGTTTTTCGTGCGCACAATTATTATTGATTTCTTTCCTGTATGTCATGTGCGGGGCTCTGTATGATCGAGCATACGGCACTCGCATACAAGACTGACCAAGTTTTGTCCATGCTTTTTGGTCATAGTTGTCGTAAAGTATTGGGAAGCCAGAATGTGTATCCATCAACAGAAACATACATTAGCCTAACTCTGTCTGTCAGTTTTACATGTTGTTATTTTCAACATATCATATCATAGATGCATCATCAGATTTGCGATGAACAGCGGTGCTAGTGCGTGCCGAACCATGGGTGGAGAACGGTATGGTTCGCATTTTACCCAGAACCGTTAGACCCCTTGTATTCAGTAATTTATCATTTTTGGTGAAAATTGGACAAACGGTCTAGGATGAGTTTGAAAAAGAAGGTTTTTATGAAAAACAAAATGGCGGACAGGAAATTAATCCAAATATGGCAACATTAGTATCTATGTTCACAGCAAGACCCAAGGAATGTATTAAGACCAGATTCATTATAATAGAATAATTTAATCAAAAGATATAAGCATTTTTTGGAAATGTTGTTATAACTTTTGACCACAAGGTTGAGCTGTCTTGAAACCTTTTGAGTACCTTCAGGCCATGGTGCCAATGGCACATAAAATATAGCAATTCATAATACTGTATTGTATTTAATGGTAGTTTCATGTTTTGTTTAATTACAGCACCACCAAGTGACTCAATCCCACCAATATTTTGTGTGTCCTCAGAATATACGCCTATACTTAAGTGTCAAATTTGGTGAAAATATCTAATTTTGTTTAGGAGGTATAGACATTTGTATGAATGAGCATATAAAAATACTCAGACCTGACTTTGATTGCATTTTTGCCACTTACTATAATTTGTTTTTACATTTTGCCTGTGACGGTTAGTCAACCCGTTATGATTTTGATTTTCCTACAGTGGTTTCGTCTCGATCTGACTAACGGTTTCGAAGATATTTGCGAAAGTTGCTTAAATGCTAAATCACAATGTTGCACGAACCATAAGGCAAGACCTAGCATGTTTGGTATCACTGGACTTGACAAGGATTCTGGAATCTAAAGATATGACTTGTGCAAATAATATAAGCAAGTTATAAGCATGTAAATATTTGTTTTCACCTCTAGGTGGTGCTGGTCTGAAACTTCTCAGGCTCTTTCAGGGCAGCGTGCTAACGATACATTCATGCGTTCGTAAAGTACAGCATTTTACTACAAAATTCTAAATGGACGACATGGGAACATTGGCTATCACTCGACTCTGCCCCGGATTTAACAAGATCTAAATGTTATGATTTTTGGCTAAATCATTCAGAAGTTGTATGCAAAAATGTAACCTCAGGTCATGCTTGTGATGACGTGTACCAAGTTTGGTAAGAACACGAAGTGTTGCGGAGATACAGCCTTATGTATATTTTCGTAAGCGCTACGTAAAATTTGTTTGCACGTTATTTGAAAGCACTTTCATGAATTGACTTGAGTTCCATAACTTTTTGTTGGCATGGGATGAAGATGATCTGGTTCAATTTTGGTGCAAATCAGATGAACTGTCTAGGAGTAGTTCAAAAAAGTTTGAATCGAAGAAGGCAATTGATTTGACTTGAGCTAAGGAATAATTTTGTTTCTAGCCTTTACGGTTATAAAGTTATTAGCATAAACATGAGTGCAACTTTGGACAGGTGGTGGCGCTAGAGGGATTGAGTTAGAGACTCCAAATTTGCTATGGTGACAGTTCAGACTGTCCTCTATCAGTGTGCCAAATTTCATAACTTTCCTGCAAGCGGTTCTATGGGCAGCCATAGACTCAAGAGCAGAAGAAGAAGAATAGGAACGCCAACAGATACAATAGGTGCCTATGCACTTTCGGTGCTTGGCTCCTAATAAAGATATTAATATGATTTCCTGATTTTGTCATTTTTATCAGTTTATTTTTTATTTTATTTTTAATAGATCTTTCTAGGCTGTATAAGTCCTAATCAGAGAATCTCCATTCAGAACATCAAGAAAGTGTGGTGAGACACTGAACATCCTGAGGAAGATGGACCAGAACAATACTCCTGAACAGTTAGAGAACAAACACAAGGATGGTAATAAAGAGAATTATCATGAATATTAAAGCTCTAAAGTCATGAAATCTCTGTAAGAAGCTTAAAGAAGTGCCTTTGTCTCGCTTTCAGTGCCGAGCAGCAGCTCCCATCACACTGGAGCCAGTGTTGATGTAAAGGCTGACACAGGTGCGAATGTAAATGCTCCTGTATTCATTGGAAACAATATCATGGGCCCAGTAAACATCCTCTACGCCTTAAACCCTGCAGTATGCATTACACCAACAATCAATGAAGGTACCGTAATATGTTGAGGTTTAAATGGGAATTTATTTTACAAAATATATTTAAACATAAAACGATTGTAGTTTTATGTATCTTTATATATTATATAAATATCTTACTTTTAGCATGTTTGTTTACAAATTTGATGATTTAAAGGAACACGCCAACTTTTTGGGACTTTAGCTTATTCCCCGTATCCCCCATCATTCTCACCTCCGTGCGTGCCATAACTCTGTCTGACGTACCCACCGCTAGTCTAGCTTAGCAAAAAGACTGGAGATAAACGGCTCCATCTAGCTTACTGCTCAATAAATGACGAAATGGTTTATGGCTAGGAACTATACTCTCATTCCAGCGCAATGATCCAGCAACTTTTCTGCCGTACCATGGGTGCAGCGACGCAATGATATTACCTGATTAATTCTCAGTATAATCGACCGAATACTCGGGCACCAAAATAATTGTTAGTGACAGCCCTACTTGGTACTGAGAAACGTTGTATGTCTCCCTCATATAATACATGACTGATTCAACTCATTTGCCCATTAGTAGACACTGCAAGACCTGAATTGGGTGTATCATAAAGGAGACAGTACAAAATGTGCAGTGCTGGGGGACAGGTTTGAGAAGCACTGATTGAAAGGTACACTATGTATCTTTTTTTCTGTTTAAAATGTTATGACATTTATATAATGAGCAAGGACATCATGAATCCATCTTCCAAACCTTGTTCTTGTCTTATCCTAAATCACTACGGTACACCTATAATAAGTATTCATATTCAGACTATTTTAGGCCGAGTGGGACGCCAACCGCTGCAGAGTATCCCAGTACCTGCGTGACTCCTCATAAACAGAAAGAAGTAGCTCCAGCTACAAGTAGTAGTGCAGATTTCACTACTGCATTTAGCACACATTCAACCAAAATGCTTTCCAGTCCAATCACAGTCCATAGTTCTAAGTCCAGTATTGTGAGATCTCTTTTCCCTTTTCTCAAAGACTCACCTGCAGAGGACAGTAACAGAAAGATCAGCCACGGACTGAAGAGCATATTACAAGAGGACTGCAAGCACTACGTGAATGATATTAATAATCTATATGTGGTGGAGAATGAGACCAGAGGAATAGTGAGCAACCATGAGGTGATACAGATCGAATCTATCAACCGATTTACTGCCAAGGACACAGTGATCAACTGCAATGACATGTTCAAAGTCCAGTGTGATACTGGTCAACAAAACAGAATAGTTCTGACGATGGGCATCGCAGGAGTTGGAAAAACAGTCTCTGTTAATAAATTCATCCGTGACTGGGCTGAAGGAAAAGAAAATCAGGATATCCTCTTCATATTTCCACTCTCATTCCGCAGACTGAATATGATAAAAAAAAAAGTACAGTTTAATCGGATTACTTAACAAATGCTTCTTTAGTGGTCCAGAAGAACTGCCCTCTCTTCCTGAAGGTGATGGGAAGGTCATGTTCATCTTTGATGGGCTGGATGAATGTCGCTTCCCTTTAAGATTTGAATTTACAGATGTGCATGAAAAAACAACAGTGAGTAAAATAGTTACAAACCTCATCAAGAGACATCTGGTCTCATCTGCTCTCATCTGGATCACATCAAGACCAGCAGCAGCCGGTCTGATACCCCGAGACTACATTGATCAGGTGACAGAGGTGAGAGGATTCAACGATGAGCAAAAGGAGCAATACTTCCACAAAAACAGCAGTCCTGAGGTGGCTGGAAACATCATCCGTCACATGAGGAAATCCAGGAGCCTGTACATCATGTGCCACATCCCTGTCTTCTGCTGGATCTCTCTCACTGTTCTTCAGCCTCTACTGGCTCAAGAGGGCAATGACAAAACACCCACAACTATCACAGAGATGTACACAAACTTCTTACTTTCTCAGACGCAACAGATACAAAATACTGTGGTAATCCTGAACTTAATCCCAAAACCAAGTCTTTTGATCAGATTCTTCTGAAGCTTGGGAAACTGGCCTTTAAACAGCTACAGAAAGGTAATCTGATTTTCTACAAAGCAGATCTTGAGGAGTGTGGACTAGATGTCAGTGAAGGGTCAGTGTACTCTGGGTTATGCACTCAGATCTTTCAAATGGAAAAACCTGTGTCAGAGAGAAAGGTTTACAGCTTCATTCATCTCAGCATCCAAGAGTTCCTCGCTGCTCTCTATGTGTTTTTCAAATACAACAGTTCTGGGAGAAACCTTTTTCTTCAATCTTGGAGAGAAATACTGACATGGAAACTCTCCAAAATGTCATTAGTTGACCTTCATAAGTCTGCTATCAACAAGGCTTTGCAGAGCAAGAACGGACACCTGGACCTTTTCCTCCGGTTCCTCTTGGGTTTCTCACTGGAGTCCAATCAGAGTGACCTGAAGGAACTACTGCCAGGACTGAAACTAAAAACAGAGAATGTCAAAGACACTGCAGACTATATCAAAAAGACAATAGAGATGGAGAAATCAGTGGAGAGGATTATAAATCTATTTCACTGTCTGGTTGAACTTAAAGATGACTTTACGGAGGACATCCAGAATAATCTGAGCTCAGGAAATCTTTCAGCACAGAATCTCTCCTCTGCTCAATGGTCAGGTCTGGTGTTTGTGCTTCTGATGTCAGAAGAGACTCAAGAGAAGTTTGAACTGCAGAAATACAGAAGATCTGATGAAGCACTGAGGTTGCCAGCAAACCAACACACCAGAAGAGCACTGTAAGATTAATTTATTTTAAATATAATTTTTATGTAACATTATATTTCTTTATAAAAGAAACAATTCAGTGATTCCAGAACTGTGGCGTATCATTAGCCACTATCACACATATACAGTCTTTACTGGTAAATTAACATTAAGAGATCATGTGTAAACATGCAAAAATACCTTGCAATAGGTCCTCTTTCAAAAATACTGTTGAATCAGTTCTGGCATATGCTGGTATGTTTTGAAGCATGGCGCCTTGTCCTTAGCTGGTCATGAGCTGGTTTAAGCTGGCCAAGTGCCGGTCCTAAGAAACTAGCTCCAGCTCAGGACCAGCATAAACCAGCTCAAATCAGCTGCCATGCTTCAAAACATACCTAACCAGCTGTTTTTTCAACAGGGAAGTTGTAACATTACCACTAAATTACCATTAGGATGCAGTGTGTGAATAAAGAATTACGATGAACGGTATGAGCACATATGAGGTCTGGATGTGCTGAAGTAAGAAGTCTGCTTTTGGACTGATCATAAAATTCTGATGTGATTACTCTGCACTATTTACAATTAGCACAGCTGCTTTTTAATTGTTTTTCTATGTAAACATTAGCTAAATGGACATCTTTGACCATTTTGCCACATCTCGCTCAAGACCCTGCCTTCTTTGCTCTTCATCAGCACTGCGGCTCAGCATTTGGATACTATTGTGTGACATCCCGTTTTTAAAAGCAAACATTAACTAAGTGTATGATTATGATTCAGGAAAATGTTACAAGTCAGAAGTCAGATTCGATCGGAACATTCAGAATATTTGTCCAGTTCCATCTGGTTCAAGATCGGAGTCATTACGCAGGAGATGGGTTTGTTCAGGATCAGTGCCACTGGATGTCGTGATGATGAGGCCTTCACAGGGAAGAGTCTAGTTGACATGCTCTCTGCAGACACTTCAGGGATGCGTTGGTCATGTCTAGGCGCAGGTCCACCATCTGATCTGGATACAGCCCGGATCCGGCTGACTGCAGTGCAAACTTGGGATAAACAGAGAGACTAACATTAGTGTAGATGCCATTCTTCTTATGATGTAACGAGTACATCAGGTGTTATGGGAAGTGTTCCCGGTTCCGGCTGACCTAGTTAATGCAGCCTAACAATCATTTACTGATTTGAATAATAGAAATTGATAATGTTTTATGTGTAAGCCATAGTAAAGAGATGCGTTTTTAGTCTAGATTTAAACTGACAGAGTGTGTCTGCTTCCCGAACAATGTTAGGAAGACTGTTCCAGAGTTTAGGCGCTAAATAGGAAAAGGATCGACCGCCTGCAGTTGATTTTGATATTCTAGGGATTATCAACTGGCCAGAGTTTTGAGACCGCAATAGACGTGATGGAGTATAATGCGTTAAGAGCTCGCTCAAGTACTGGGGAGCTAAACCATTTAGTGCTTTGTAAGTAATAAGCAAGATTTTAAAATGTATACAATGTTTAATAGGGAGCCAGTGCAGTGTTGACAGAACCGGGCTAATATGGTCATACTTCCTGATTCTAGTAAGAGCTTGAGTTGCTGCGTTTTGGACCAGCTGGAGTTTGTTTATTAAGCGAGCAGGGCAACCACCCAGTAGAGCATTACAATAATCTAGCCTTGAGCTCATGAACGCATGAACTAACTGTTCAGCATTTTGTATTGAGAGCATATGTCAAAGTTTAGATATATTTTTAAGATGGTAGAATGCAGTTTTACAGATGCTAGAAATGTGTCTTTCAAATGAAAGATTGGCATCAAAGAGCACACCCAGGTTCCTAACTGACGACAAGGACTTGACAGAGCAGCCATTGAGTGTTAGACAGTATTCTAGGTTACTACTTGCGAAGGTTTTTGGTCCAATAATTAGAATCTCTTTTTTTTTCAGAATTAAGTTGCAGGAAATTACTAGACATCCAATGTTTTATATCAGCTATGCATTCCGTTAATCTTGTGAATTGATAAGTTTCGTCAGGGCGTGAAGAAATATAGAGCTGAGTATCGTCAGCATAACAGTGAAAACTAACGCCATGCTTCCTAATGATATCTATACGAGTAAATCATTTGTAACTGATGAGAGCAGTCAATGATAAGGTCTGCTCAAGCTCTACTGCCGGAACCGAACGATGTACAGAGTTCACTAAGCTAGACACATTCAAAGCAGTGTCTAAAGCTCTTACATTCTTACTGTTCTCAATAAAAGTCTGGATGCGTGTCTCTATTTCTGAAATCTTCTCCGTCAGCCTGACCATCTCCTTATATTTATCACATGTGAAGCTGTGATGAAGATGAGCCTACCAGCTCACCTTCGGGGAGGAAATGTGAGTCCGTAAAGAGATATAAAAATGATGGTGCACTCACAGAAGCACTTTGTGCAAGGTGGAATTTATTTACAGTGTCAGAGAAGTTCACCCACAGTGAAGAATATATACAAGTGTCCCCATAAAATGCCAGTCAAAAATCCAAAGTGCCAAAATAAAAAAAATAAATCAGACAATACTTCAAAAACTCTAGACAATGGTTTCATCAGCTTCCGGTTACACTGTGCTAGCATCACCCGAGCTGTGACGTCATAAGCAAATCAATCTCTCACATCAATTTCTCATTAATGCAATTATCTAATCAACCAATCACATGGCAGTTACTTCAATGCATTTAGGGGTGTGGTCCTGGTCAAGACAATCTCCTGAACTCCAAACTGAATGTCAGAATGGGAAAGAAAGGTGATTTAAGCAATTTTGAGCGTGGCATGGTTGTTGGTGCCAGGCGGGCCGGTCTGAGTATTTCACAATCTGCTCAGTTACTGGAATTTTCACGCACAACCATTTCTAGGGTTTACAAAGAATGGTGTGAAAAGGGAAAAACATCCAGTATGCGGCAGTCCTGTGGGCGAAAATGCCTTGTTGATGCTAGAGGTCAGAGGAGAATGGGCCGACTGATTCAAGCTGATAGAAGAGCAACTTTGACTAACCACTCGTTACAACCGAGGTATGCAGCAAAGCATTTGTGAAGCCACAACACGCACAACCTTGAGGCGGATGGGCTACAACAGCAGAAGACCCCACCGGGTACCACTCATCTCCACTACAAATAGGAAAAAGAGGCTACAATTTGCACGAGCTCACCAAAATTGGACAGTTGAAGACTGGAAAAATGTTGCCTGGTCTGATGAGTCTCGATTTCTGTTGAGACACTCAGATGGTAGAGTCAGAATTTGGCGTAAACAGAAAGAGAACATGGATCCATCATGCCTTGTTACCACTGTGCAGGCTGGTGGTGGTGGTGTAATGGTGTGGGGATGTTTTCTTGGCACACTTTAGGCCCCTTAGTGCCAATTGGGCATCGTTTAAATGCCACGGCCTACCTGAGCATTGTTTCTGACCATGTCTATCCCTTTATGACCACCATGTACCCATTCTCTGATGGCTACTTCCAGCAGGATAATGCACCATGTCACAAAGCTCGAATCATTTCAAATTGGTTTCTTGAACATGACAATGAGTTCACTGTACTAAAATGGCCCCACAGTCACCAGATCTCAACCCAATAGAGCATCTTTGGGATGTGGTGGAACAGAGCTTAGTGCCCTGGATGTGCATCCCACAAATCTCCATCAACTGCAAGATGCTATCCTATCAATATGGGCCAACATTTCTAAAGAATGCTTTCAGCACCTTGTTGAATCAATGCCACGTAGAATTAAGGCAGTTCTGAAGGCGAAAGGGGGTCAAACACAGTATTAGCATGGTGTTCCTAATAATCCTTTAGGTGAGTGTATATTGTAATGATTAAATTGTATTAAGCAAAATAAACAGCAGGAAAGATAGAAAATGAACCTATACGAAGATACAACGGACAAACAGGAACCTACTGTGCAACAGTGGAAACGACCTGTCCGGAAACAACAGCCCAATTTTCTCTCAACAGTGTTTAGACAGGACCACTTTGGCAAATTACTTTCAGTTTATTGAAACACAAGTTATCTTTGGTGGTATGGTTCCTTTGTGGGGGTTCTCGCTCCATAATTAATAGAACATACAAGAGCTTTAGCATTAACCCTCCATGGAATCATCAGCTTGAGTGATATACAGGCGATTTAAGACACTTTAGTAATGTCTTTAAAGTAAAACAGTGGTAACATGTAGACGTGCAGTGAATCCCGGGACGTCTACTCTAGCTTGGCTATAGGGATGAGTGTCTCTTGGCAGTGAGGTCCATAACAGCTAAGACTTGAAGCCTTGATAATCTGAAAAAAAAAAAGATGATGACGCCAAAAGGTGGACAGTAATATGCTGATACTTATAGTGGGGAGGGAGGGAGAATTGCGAGCAGTTTGAGAATACTTCCCGACATATATATCAGAATCAGAATCAGAAAGAGCTTTATTGCCAAGTGTGCTTGCACACACAAGGAATTTGTCTTGGTGCTGAAGCTTCCAGTGCACATATACAATACAACACAACATGAACACAAATATACAAATATGAAAAATAGTATAAAATAAAATAAAGGTATGTATGTATGTATGTATATATATATATATATATATATATATATATATATATATATAAGGTCACAGTTACATTTAAGAATATATTGCACTAGTTTAGAATATATTGCACTAAACAGTCAAAGTATTGCACTTAAAGGCGGCTGGGGGGGGGTATTCAACTGTTCAAGAGGAAATGGCCTGTGGGAAGAAACTGTTCCTGTGCCTAGATGTTCTAGTGGCCAGTGATCGGAGTCGCCGTCCTGACGGTAACAGTTCAAACAGGAAGTATATATATATATATATATATATATATATCCGGTCTAATAGAAGAATGGTAGTGATTGGAACAATTTGACAGCTGACTGCAGCACTACGTGGCCTGACTGAACTAACGCTGCGCTGGATTTATTTAATTCGATTGACAGATGCCTTGCCAAAGGATGTGGTGCAAACAACAGTGGAGACATTTTATGTTAATATGAGAAGTGTACAAATATTTTCTGTACATTATGAAACTGTTGCAGGACAGATTCCACTGTGGTTGGCTCCATAGTCTAAATTAGTGGTTCCCAAACTTTTCTGCCGGGTCCCCCTTTTACAGAGAAAAATATGCCAATATGCCCTTTCAATATGCCTCGTCATTTTTCATATCTTTTCACCGCACCGGACACGACGACTGCAACAGCTGATGTTTACTAGACGCAACAAAGCAAAGTTTGCAAATCCATTTGTCCTTTGTGTCAGAGAGCTGGAGTTCATCAGATATAGAATGGGGCATCAGTTTACTCTTGGAGGTTTGTCATGTCGCATCGTGCTCAGTAACAGATTGAACATCAGTAGGTTCTATCTGATTTTGTTGCGTCATGCTGCTCACGCCTGGTGTAGACACTTTGTTTTGGTATTTGTGTATTCAAAGTATATTCATCATCTGGTTGACTTTTACCTTTCACTGGCAGTACTTTCACAAAATTGTCCATGCTTAGTACAGAACCATGCATCTATATTACTCTTTTCAGAAACCTATGGGTGACGTCACGGACACTACGTCCATTAGTCCATTACTTATCTGGCAAGTAGCCGCATAATAACAGGGATAATCACACAGTGTAGTCTTTTGTCAGTTTTATTTTTCATTACTCTGCGCCCCAGTTTGGGAACCACTGGTCTAAATAATTTATGGGAAATACTGCTTGGTGCATGTGCATTAGAATACAGACAAAACAGAGCACTTTAATATTGAGTCAAATGATGGAAATTATTATTGTACTGGGAGACTAGTTGTCTTCCTTTACCACATCGTGGTACACAAGTGTGACGTGTGGGAGTTTGTTTAGGATAAACATCTTTATCAATCAATCAATCAATCAATGTTTATTTATAGAGCACATTTAAACACAACCAAGGTTGACCAAAGTGCTGTACAAAGTATAAAAGAAAACAGAGTAAAACAAGAGAAAAAAAGTATATAAAAATAATAAACACAAATAAACAATCAACAGTAAACAAGGAGACCCAAGATAACATGTCTTGAGATAAGATTTAAAAGTAGTGATGGGGCAAGTGTAATATAGGGAGGAAGGCTATTCCAAAGTTTGGGTCCAGCAGTAGCGAAAGCACGATCACCACAATTTTTAAGTCTAACTCTGGGTACTGTCAGTAGGCCACGGTCACATGGTCTCAAATCTCTTTTCGGGTTATATGGAATTAATAGATCAGTTAGATAACCAGGTGCTAGGTTATAGAGGGCTTTATAAAGAAACAGCAAAATCTTAAAATCAATCCTATACTTGACAGGGAGCCTATCTTTAGGGGAAACCTGCACACACTAGATCATCTCTTCTGTTCAAGTCAGTTTTAATTTTAGCTTGGCTAATTAATTAATTTCTCTCCGACATCATCATAAGCAGACTACTTTAGTGTTAATAAAATAGCTGTTCAGTCTTTATAATTTTTTCCTTCATTCTTACTTATAATACATTGAAAATTGTGCAGTACAGGGTGGTAAATCATACTACATGTGATGACTGTCTTGACAATCAACAACCATAACCCTAAGATCAAATGTGTTTGTGTGTTTATAGCCTGGATCATGGAGGAGAGATCAGAATGAGAGCAGGACTACGAAGGTGTAAGTCAACAAACAGACACTCATCTAGAGACAGTATTGTGTTTTACAGTATATAGAAGTATTGCGACACCCCTCCAGATCATTTAATTCAGGTGTTCCAATCACTTCCATGCCACAGGTGTATAAAATCAAGCACTACACTATATTGCCAAAAGTTTTGGGATGCCTGCCTTTACATGCACATGAACTTTAATGCAGAGGTCTTCAACTCTGCTCCTGGGGACCCACTGTCCTGCAGAGTTTAGCGCCAACCCTAATAAAAGACAGGTGAAGCTAATCAAGATCTTCAGGATCACTTGTTGAAAATACACAGGCAGGTGTGCTGAAGCAGGTTGGAAATAAACTTTGTAGGACAGTGGTCCCCAGGAGCAGGGTCGAAGACCTCTGCTTTAATGACATCCCATTCTTAATCTGTAGGGTTTAATATAGATGTGGCGAGGTAGACGAGCGAGAGACATGGGAGGATTGACTTATGAGAGGACGCTCCTTCTCAATCACGCGCCAGTCTCGCTCGCTCCTCCCATGTCTCTCGCTCGTCTACCTCGCCACAATAGAGTTGGCCCACCCTTTGCAATCTGTAATCTGAAGGCCACACAAAGTGTGTAGCTATTGAGTTGCTGTTGTTCCCAATGGCTTCCACTTTGTTATAATCCCACTAACAGTTGAGCGTGGAATATTTAGTAGTGAGGAAATTTCAGGAATGGACTTATTGCACAGGTGGCAACCTATCACGGTCCCACGCTTGAGTTCACTGAGCTCCTGAGAGCGAGCCATTCTTTCACAAATGTGTGTAGAAGCGTCTGCATGCCTAGTGCTTGATTTATACACCTGTGGCCATGAAGGAATTGAACTCCTGAACTCAGGGATTTGGAGGAGCGGCCCAATACTTTTGGCAATATAGTGTGCAAGACTTCACAGAGAATAACAGAACGAACCAGGCTTATATGGGGTGAGCTAAACAGGCTAATGAGACATAGCTGAAAACAATGAATGCTCATGAGTCCAGGCAAATAATTATGGGTAATGTAGTTTTTGGGGTGACAACAGTCTGGGGTGGCTATCAAGGGCACTCCAGCTGGTGAACATATATATATTGTGTGTGTTCAGATGCCTGTGATCTCACACTGGATCCAAACACAGCACACACCCGTCTCATTCTGTCTGAGGACAACAGAAGAGTGAAGTATGTGAAAGCGCGTCAGCCGTATCCTGATCATCCAGAGAGGTTTGATACGTATGCTCAGGTTCTGTGTCGAGAGAGACTGACTGGACGCTGTTACTGGGAGGCTGAATGGAGTGGCTGGGTAAATATATCAGTGTCATATAAAGGAATCAACAGGAAAGGAGGGAGTAAAGACTGTAAGTTGGGCTCTAATGACAAATCCTGGAGTCTCTTCTGCACTGCTAATGGATTCACTGTCTGGCACAATAGTAACAGCACAGACTTACCAGCTCCTTCACCCCAGTCTGACAGAGCAGGAGTGTATGTGGACGTGTCGGCCGGCACTCTGTCCTTCTACAGCGTCTCTGACACACACACACTCACACACATACACACATTCAACACCACATTCACTGAACCCCTGTATGCTGGGTTTAAAGTTGATTATGCATCTTCTGTTTCTCTGTTTTAGATTAAAACATAAACACACACTTAACTAAAACTGAGAGATAAACTAAATGTATAGCAGGTAGTCAATTAAACTGAGTATTACTGCTATGTGTACTGTAACATTAAACACAACCCATTCGTGACACTCATTCGTGAAATCACCACTAGGTGGTGCAAAGATTCAAGATTCAAGATTCAAGAGTTTAATTGTCACATACACAGTTATATACAGAATATACAACCGGCAGTGAAATGTAAACAGGTCCGCTCCATGGACAGTGCAAATTCACAGTTAAAAACACAAGGAAGAAATTATAATAGAAATAGGATAAAAAAGTACTATATATATATATCTGTAGAATTATAAATAATCAAGTCAAGAGAAAAAAAAAAGGTAACAAATAAGGATAAAGTGGAATAAAATAATTGAAGTAGACTTTGCAGTGAGTAAACTGTAGACTTATAAATATGTGGTTAACAAATGTATAAGAGTATAATGTGCAAACAGGTTTATAACAGGTTGTTACACAGTAACAACGAGAACAGAAAGTGCAGTGCAATGTCAGTGTATCGATGTTTATCCTGAAGTGAAGTCACGTGATGTTAAGTTCAGGAGTCTGATGGCCTGGGGGAAGAAGCTCCTCCTGAGTCTCTCAGTTTTGGCCATCAGGCTTCGGAAGCGCTACCAGATGGCAGCAGCGTGAAATGAGGGTTTGCAGGGTGATTAGAGTCCTTGATGATCTTGGTAGCTCTACCTTTGCAGCGTTTGGTGTAGACGTCCTGCAGAGACGGGAGAGCTGACCCTGAGATACGCCGGATAAGCGCACTACTCTTTGCAGGGCTTTGCGGTCATGACTGGTGCTGTTCCCATACCACGCTGTGATGCACTGAGTTAATACACTTTCTATCGCCCCTAAATAGAAAGTTTTCAGGATAGCTGGTGAAAGCCTGAATTTCCTCAGCTGGCGCAGGTGGTACAGTCTTTGCCTGGCTTTTTCACCTGTGTCTGAATGTGAGCAGTCCAGGTCAGGTCCTCAGAGATGTTTACTCCCAGGTACTTGAAGCTGCTCACTCTCTCTACTGGTGACCCGCTGATCATGAGGGGGGAGTATGTCCGTTGCTGTCTCTTCCTGAAGTCCACAATCATTTCTTTGGTCTTGCCAACATTCAGAGAGAGACAGTTGTCCTGGCACCATGATGTTAGATGCTCCACCTCGTCCAAGTATGCCGTCTCATTGTTGTTGGAAATGAGGCCCAGGACAACAGTATCATCAGCAAATTTGATGATAGAGGTGGAGCTGTGTGTGGACAAACAGTCATGCGTGTAGACTGTTGGTTTGCAAAGGGATGGTTTGCAACATTGCTCAGTAAGGCTGTTACATTTTCACTTGTAAATGAAGATAAAATTACTGTTAATTTTAATAACAATAATATGCCATTAAAATCTCAGCTGATTATTCACCATATAATTGCTTAATGTTAAAGCCATTTGACTACTGTTACTGTAAAATATTACTATTTTAGATTATTTCAAATGAAGTGTGCAAACCGACTGTGAGCGGTAGATCGGTTTCCTATTTAGCACCTAAACTTTGTAACATTCTGCCTAGATTAGAAACTAGATGTAGACCAAAAACACATCTCTTTAACCTGACATACACAACACACGAACAAATGCAAATACATTAAAAGGATTATATGGTTTCCTAAATTAAGTCAACAGGAACGGGGAACACTCGGTGTACTCGTAGAAGAATGGCATCTACGCTAATGTTAGTCTCTCTGTTTATCCCGAGGTTTACTGCAGTCGGCCGGATCCAGATCAGATGGTGGACCTGCGCCTAGACACGACCACAGCAGCCCTGAATGTCAGCGAAGACCATGATAACTAGACAACCCATAGAGTCAGAACACCTGTAAAGACCTTGACACAACAGCCATCAACACCAGACCACGAGAGCCAGACGAGTCCTCTGCACAGACCCAATGGCCAGCTTAGACTCCTCCCACCATATGCCATTGTGATGTATCCCAATCTTCAAGCAGAAGGGACTGGATGAAATATTCTGAATGATAACAATCGGCAAACTTGTCATGCAGTCTGAAATCATAATCACATCATGTTGGTTTGTTTGGCCAGAGGAGAACTGGCACCCCGACTGAGCCTGGTTTCTCCCAAGGTTTTTTTCTCCATTCTGACCCTGAAGGAGTTTTGGTTCCTTGCCACCGTCGCCTCTGGCTTGCTTAGTTGGGGACGCTAAATATTCAACACTATTATTTATCTGACTGTGACTGCGCTGACACTATTGGATGAGAACTGAACTGCACTGTGTTCTGCAGAACTGCTTTACAGCTGAATTGATGTACTTTACACAGTTATTGAGTAACTGAATAAACACTGAACTGATTTCAACTGAATAGTGACTGTTTACTAATGTCTTAGAGCTGCTGCTTTAGAGGTGTATGTAAGGGTCATTTTTGTAAATTCAGTTAATATTTTGTCTTGTGGACTAAGCTATATACAGGTGCAATCGGAATTATTCAACCCCTTGAACTGCAAGACATTTTGCTGCTGAGAACATTTTATGAAAACAATTCAACAAAGGCATCAGTAAATTATTGCAGAAAGTTTATTAATACACATTTGAGCGATTGAGAATGCACAGTTGATGAGAAATGAAAAGATCTAATTGGCTCTAAACATTCACGTTCAATATTATTCAAGTCAAATTGTGTGCAGAATGTGTTATTCTTCATAACCTCCAATAAACGCTGCCTGTAAGTGCTTAAAGCTTTTGTCACCTCTCTGCTGCAGCCTTGGCCCATTCCTCGCATGAAAAAGTCACGTTACCACTACTTTCTTCAAATTCCACTAAATGTTTTCAATGAGATTTAGATCTGAAGACTGTACAGGCCACTCAACAACATTCTACGCCTGATCCCTGAACCAAGCTTCAGTAGATTTGGATGTACACTTTGGGATGGCCGTTCTTCAGGAAAGTCCATTGATCATCAAGCTTCAGTCTCTGCACTGGTGGCATCACCATCTTTGCCAAAATGGCTCAATACTTCGAAGAATTCATGATGTCCTTCAGACAGTCAAGATTCCCACTTCCTGCAACAGCAAAGCAGCCCCATAACAAGACTGGACCACCTTCGTGTTTGGCCATGGAGGTGTTAAATGATCTACAGTTTCAGGAGAAATTAGCAGAAATATAAGAATATCATGTTTAATTCTTACATATGATTTTATTATTCCAGAAGATTCATGTAAATGAAGGTAATATTATATTTGATAGTTCACTCATATAAAAAGGTCCTAAATGAGGAGAAATGTCTTAAATTATTACATAATACTTTCATGTTTAACAGGTTTTCAATTTTCTTTCTAGTGATAAAGTATAGTAGTCATAAAATGAAACTCCATATAGAAACTTTTCTCCTAAGAGTGTGCAATATTCCTGTGTGTAATATGTGTGTAATATTCCTGCTAGAAAGCAAAAGTCATGAAATTATTTCAGTATTTATTGTGTGAAAATGTTGTATTAAGAAAGACTGTCCTTGAGATGAAATATGAGATATGTGATGTTTCAATGTCAAGTAAAATAAAGTTATTATAATCATATGGTCAAAAGCAGCTAACATGCAGATAATCTGCTGCGTTTGATCAGTCCGTTATGAATGCGTACTGTAGTAATGATGATGTGTTTGTCTTCAGATGTTGACCATGAAAGCGCAGATGGATGTGATCTGCTTGAACTGATCGGTCCATGCTGGATGTCGAGGATTTCATTGCTCAAAACCAAACAGAGAGGTTTGAGACGCTCGCACTTAATTTCATCCTTCACTTCAATCACTGTCTGTTTGTCCAGTGAAACCAGTCTTTTAACCTCTAATTACGTTCTAATTAAGTGATTCATGAGCACAATGTCAGAATCTGGGATCTTCAGGATTCGCCCTGGAGCGTCAGAGATCCAGAGACACACAGGATTCACTTTAATGTCATTCATTAGTCATGGAGCAGAGACTCTGGATTATTAGCCATCGGTATGATGAAGGGTTTGGTTTATATTATATAACACGGTTATTATGTTATCATATAATGTTCTATGTGTTTATGTGATCTTTGAAACTTCTATAAGAAACACTATAAGGCCTGTAAAATGGATTAGATATGGAAAATGAATGCTTAAAGTAACTATAAAAGGATTAGTTCAATATTTGTCTGTGTTGTAGTCTGCTGCAGGTTGACTGCAGTACAGATATAGTTCAGTCTAATGACCTTCTCAAAATGTATCTGTGGGTCACTGCAGTACAAATATAGTTCAATGTGGTACATCTGAGTTCATGGCAATGCAAATTAAACTCAAAACAGCTCAACTGCAGTTCAGCACAATGAACTAGACTGCATTTATTGAGCAAAAACTGCAGTTGCAGTCACTGTAATTGTGTCACTGTGCTTCCTGTTTCAGTTTTGCCACCATGGCTGAATGTTCAATTTATGTATATTCACAGTTTTGTTTTTGTAGACAAACAAAAGTCTCAGAGTAGATGACTTGATTACTCAGTTTTAGGCTACAACCATATTAATATTAGTAAATATTGAGATTAGTCCCTCCAGCTTATAAACCAGAGTGTCTCTTCTGGTTCTGTCTGTCTCATTTGTACTCATTTCTACATTCTCTCCATTCCACATACTTTCACTCACATCAATCTGGAGTCTGGGAAAAAAACAGGTTCTGCTTTTACTAGTTTAAATTCTGACAAAAAGAACTCCCACTGTATGAAAATGCAGAAGTGGGACAACTTTCTGAGCTTCGACTCAATGTGACGACAGTTCTCGAGAGGAACAAGAAACATCTACATCCTCATTATTCACGGTACGTTAATATCTTAGACACAGTGGATAAAATGGTGGCAAGTTTTGGACCAGAAGAAGCTGTGAAGATCACAGTGAACATCCTGAGGAAAATGAACCAGAACCTTCTGGCTGAAGAGTTAGAGAATGAACACAAAAAAGGTAACATTAAAATTACATTAGTTCAATTGAAATGTATTCTATTTTATTTAATTAGTGACTATTTACAAGTGTGTTTTTAAAGTAAATAATGAAGTTGTTGGCTTTCAGCTTTAACTTTCCTCTGTGCTCAGCTGATGTGTTATTTATGTCACTGTATTTTAGGTAACACTTTATTTTTAAGGTGAAGTAGTTACATATTACTACTACTGTGCTTACTCTAGTAATATCAATAAATTATGCATAATTATGTAGTGAATTTTACTCAATTCACCGATGATGTAGTGATTTCTAGATCACGTGTCACTTAAGGTGTGGGTATGAGTGTATCAGATGACCCTTCCCCCTTTTGATACAGGGCACCAGCTAAGAATACTAGCTTAACAATATAAGAACACTCCCAAAAGAGCTGTTCAGTAATTCAGAATTAATGTCAACTAGAGGGAGCTGGTCAGCTGATTTATCTGAAGGATTTGTGAGTCTGGACAACTAGTAGAGTCTTTGATCATCAACACAATGAAGACACAGTGTAATAAAATGAATGAAATTTACTAACAAGACATATGCATTAAATACTTCAATGATTAATAATGCTACTAATGAATATGCACTTCTAAAGGATAGTAAACTAATAACCACAAAGAAAAGTAATGAATGAATGAAACCAATAAATAATGTGATCACAGAATGGATGAATGCAATGCTGTTGAACAGAATGTAGCAATGGAAGAGAATTGTATAGGAATGCTTCTTATGGGAACCACCTAATGGTTCTGGCAAATGGTGATAAATAAATGCTTATTTATCATTAAACAAATAATAAACCTATTATTTGTAACAAGCTGACCTCAAGTAAACAGGTTACAAAAACATATGCTGCATGTATAAACTAATGCCAAGGTCTCTAGAAAGAGGTTTGGTAAGTTTATATTTACGTTCCACACAGTTGGGTGATCTGTCCTGGCGGTAGAGACTTCTTCCACTGATTATGTGGGTAGCGTGCAGTGGGAAGGGCGCAGAGTTGCGAGTAGTCGTTGCCATGCTGGGCTGAAGGATGCAGAACTCTGGTCAGGCAGCTGGGTCAGTCGAATCTTCACAGGCTGGCTGCGTCACTGAGGAGCCGTGTGGGACAGGCAATGTCTGCCGATGCAGAGGTCCTTGGTGGACTGGGCTGTGTTGCTAGAGGAGTTGTAAGGGTTCAGATAAGATCTCTCAATTTTGCTCGCAAAAGCTTAACCTCAAATGTCTTGTAGTCTCTTTCCTCGTCAGGTCAGAATCTCAGGATGTGGTGTGTCTGTTAGTGTCTCCTAACATGTGTGATTGGCCACCGGGGTCTGAAGTAGCCACAATGTTGCCCACCCTAGTGTGGAGCTCATTTGCATAGCATAAAATGGCATATTAAAAAAGTGTCTTAAATGTTTTACCCATGCATTATTTCTTTACCAAACCACTTTTAAAATGTAAAAGGCATCGTATAGGACAGGTAGAGATCAAACATGTTAAGAAACGGTTAAGTCATCGTCCATGCATCCGTTTATCTGTTAATGGATCTGTCCCATGAACTGTTGTGTTTACAGTCACTAACCATTAACATAAACTGTGCTTTGTGTGAAGATGAAGTGGATGAGTTGCAGTTTATATACATTTAAGGCCTCCAAACATGTGTATGAATGGATTTAGATAGATCTCTGTGACCTCTCTTTTGCTGCTGCATCCAGGAGATCCTGAAGGAATTTTTATGGCGGCTCTTGCCTAAACCTTAGGAATGAGTTTGGTGGTTAAAGTCAACTTGTAGACCAATGAGAAGTCCTCTCCTTGGTGGTGGTGGGTGCAGAAGGTCCCCCCTTCCTGCCATGTAAGAGGTGTCTGGCAGTTGTCTTGGCATCTTATCTGATGTTGCTCAACATTTATCCATGTTCATTCACCAAGGGTCCAATCACAGTGTGGCACATCTGTTTCCACACCAGTAGCTAGAGAGGGGCCTTGCCATAAACTGGTCTCTGGAATGCCATCCTAACTGATGTTCACTACAATTACAAGGAACTAACACTAAACCAAACCATAACTGTAACTCCTGTAAGCACATGTAGTTCATTAATATTACTCAGTACTTATTTGAGTAAGTACAATGTAACTGTCACCTTTATATAAAGTGTAACCCATTTTTATTTTGTTTCATCTCTCTTTTTACAGTTCAGGCTGAGGGAATGGCTTCTGCTGTTGCTAGAGCTGCTTCATTACAGACTTGTGGTAAATAAGGATTACTGTGATGTGATGTGTATAATTTAATGCTTAAAATGCTTAGAATTTTGACCAGTAGTTGTAACTGTGACCAAACATGCATTGTCAGGGCATGATTACAATGACACATACAAATGCGCATTTCAGTTTTGTTGAATTGTCTAGGAGGAATTCAAAAAAGTGTTTTTCCCTTAAAAAAAACTAAATAGAAACCAAGCATTTAACTCCGCACAAGCCATGGCATTTCCATGACTTTGCAAGCTGTTGTGCCAGGTTAGAATTTACATGCTCAATGCCATTTTTCTTTACAGGCTCAACTGCTGAGGACAGTACTATTGATCTTAATGTTTACAGAAAGATTAGCCTCAGACTGAAGAACAAATTACAAGAGGACTACAAGCGGATATTGGTTGGTAATTCTCAGACAGGTCATCGGCAGTACCTGAATGATATTTACACTGATCTATATGTGGTGGAGAATGAGACCGGAGGAATAGTGAGTGACCATGAGGTGAGACGTATTGAACGTATCGGAACGCAACCGATGTTCTGCCAAGGACACATTGATCAAGTGCAATGACATGTTCAAAGTACACATGGGTCGACAAAACAGAAAAGTGCTGACGATGGGAATCGCAGGGGTGGGAAAAACCATCTCTGTCAATAAATTCATTCTTGACTGGGCTGAAGGAAATGAAAATCAGGATATCCTCTTTATATTCCCACTCCCATTCCGTAGACTGAATTTGATTACAAAAAAGTACAGTCTCATGAAACTACTAAACAAATGCTTCTTTAGTGGTCCAGAAGAACTGCCATCTCTTCCTGAAGATGACAGTAAGGTCATGTTCATCTTTGATGGGCTTGATGAATGCCGCTTCCCTTTGAGCTATAAAGAGAACAGCAGATTTACAGATGTGCATGAAGAAACAACAGTGAGCAAGATAGTTACAAATCTGATTGAGACAAATCTGGTTTCATCTGCTCTCATCTGGATTACATCAAGACCAGCAGCAGCCGGTCTGATACCCCGAGACTACATTGATCAAGTGACAGAGATGAGAGGATTCAACGATGAGCAAAAGGAGCAATACTTCCACAAAAACAGCAGTCCTGAGGTGGCTGGAAACATCATCCGTCACATGAGGAAATCCAGGAGCCTGTACATCATGTGCCACATCCCTGTCTTCTGCTGGATCTCTCTCACTGTTCTTCAGCCTCTACTGGCTCAAGAGGGCAATGACAAAACACCCACAACTATCACAGAGATGTACACAAACTTCTTACTTTCTCAGACGCAACAGATACCAAAAATACTGTGGTAATCCTGAACTTAATCCCAAAACCAAGTCTTTTGATCAGATTCTTCTGAAGCTTGGGAAACTGGCCTTTAAACAGCTACAGAAAGGTAATCTGATTTTCTACAAAGAAGATTTTGAGGAGTGTGGACTAGATGTCAGTGAAGGGTCAGTGTACTCTGGGTTATGCACTCAGATCTTTCAAATGGAAAAACCTGTGTCAGAGAGAAAGGTTTACAGCTTCATTCATCTCAGCATCCAGGAGTTCCTCGCTGCTCTCTATGTGTTTTTCAAACACAAATGTTCTGGAAGAAATAATTTTCTTCAATCTTTGAGAGCAAAACTCTCATGGAAACTCTCCAAAACATCACTAGTTGACCTTCATAAGTCTGCAGTTAACAAGGCTTTAAAAAGTGAGAACGGACACCTGGACCTTTTCCTCTGGTTCCTTTTAGGTCTCTCACTGGAGTCCAATCAGAGTGACCTGAAGGAACTACTGCCAAAACTGAAGCTAAAAACAGAGAATGTCAAAGACACTGCAGACTATATCAAAAAGACAATAGAGATGGAAAAATCAGTAGAGAGGACCATCAATCTCTTTCACTGTTTGACTGAACTGAAAGATGACTCTGTGGAGGAAATCCAGAAGAATCTGAGCTCAGGAAATCTTTCAGCACAGAATCTCTCCTCTGCTCAATGGTCGGCTCTGGTGTTTGTGCTTCTGATGTCAGAAGAGACTCAAGAGAAGTTTGAACTGCATAAATACAGAAGATGTAATGAAGCAGTGACTAGACTAATGCCAGTGATCAAAAACTCCAGAAGAGCACTGTAAGCCATCTTTACAATTCATTCAGTTTTCCCCCCAAACCTGTGCTCCAGATTATAAAACCTGTCTAATACACTAATCTATTTTTGTTCTCCACAGACTGCAGTCCTGTAGTCTCACTGGTCAGTCTTGTGAAATTGTGTCATTGGCTCTACAATCCTCAAACTGTGTCCTGAGAGAGCTGGATCTGAGTAACAATGATCTATGGGATTCAGGAGTAAAGCTGCTCTCAGATGGATTGAAGAGTCCAAACTGTCAGCTGCAGATACTGAGGTGTGTAAGAACATAATGTATAGTCAGCTGGTCATGTGTCTGTAGATGATCTGACTTTGTGTGTTTGTAGGTTGTCTGGCTGTATGGTGACAGAGGAAGGCTGTAGTTATGTGTCTTCAGCTCTGAGTTCAAACCCCTCACACCTGAGAGATCTGGATCTGAGTTACAATCACCCAGGAGAGTCAGGAGTCAAGCTGCTCTCTGACAAACTAGAGGATCCAAACTGCTCATTGCAGATACTCAAGTATGTGGGAATTATACATATAACATACTGTATTTAGGGGTAAAATCTGATTTTAAAAATATTTTTGGGACCTCTGGGAAACTTTTTCAAGGTGATATTGTCAGGGTTCTGACAATTCTGTTTAGCTTACTCTTGGTTTTGTGACAGAGCCCTGACACTCCTGTATTGTTTGTCTTGTGTCCTGTCCTTGTGAGTTTTGTGTGTGGAGCATGGTGTTTGGATCCCAGCACTTTCGGCCTAGTTTGATTTCGGTTTTGTGTTGGGATTCGGACATTCATGCTCTGCGTGTTTGTCTTCTGTCATAAGTGCACTCGCTCATTCTTGTGTGCTCTGTCTTGTCATGTGAGTGTGCGCTCTTCTGTGTGCTCCATGTGTGTTGTGTTCTGTGTAGCACGTGGTTCGTGTTTACATCGGCTGCAAGCTTTCATGTTATGTTTTATCTTGTGTAGCACGCGGCTGGTGTTTTTTACAGGCTGCATGCTTTCATGTTGTCATGTTTTGTGTGAACATGTGGCTTGTGAGTTTTCAGCTGCATGTTCATGTCACGTTTGGTGTGAGCACATGGCTTGTCATGTGTTTCTTTGTGCCATGTGCTCTCATGTCTATTGTCTAACGCTGCCCACCAAGTCTTGTTTTCCCCCTCTGGGTAGTTTTTGTCTGTCTTGTTTTATTTTATTATTATTATTAAACCCCATTTATCTGCATTTCTGAGTCCTTGCCTCATCCCTTACCTCAACCCTGACAGATATCATTCATAAATAAAGTAATTATGTCTATTTGGGCTCATTCTGGAACTAATTCATATAGAGCCGACATGGAACAATTGAGCATGTTGGCTAGGATGTTAGTAAGCAAAGCTGAATGTGATAGCTGTCTTGACAATGAACACGAGAGATCATGACCAGATGTGTGCATTTGTGTGTTATAGTGTAGCTCATGGAGGAGAGATCAGAATGACAGCAGGACCACAAAGATGTAGGTGTAAACACACATCTTCATGCCATGGGTCGTTGTTGTTGTATTCTTATTTATTTATTCTGTGTTCAGATGCCTGTGATCTCACACTGGATCCAAACACAGCACACACTCAACTCATTTTGTCTGAGGAGAAAAGGAAGATGACGCGTGTATTAGAGGATCAGTCGTATCCTGATCATGCAGAGAGATTTGATACGTGGTGTCAGGTTCTGTGTGTAGAGAGTATGACTGGACGCTGTTACTGGGAGGCTGAATGGGATGGACTGGGGACAGAAATATCTGTGGCATATAAAGGAATCAGGAGGAAAGGTGGAAGTGACTGTCGGTTTGGACACAACAACAAATCCTGGAGTTTGTTTTGCACTGCTAATGGATTCGAAGTCTGGCACAATAATAACAGAACTGACATATCTGACCCTTCACACCCCTCTAATAGAGTAGGCGTGTTTTTGGACTGGTCTGTTGGCACTCTGTCCTTCTACAGCGTCTCTGACATACACACACTCACACACTTACACACATTCAACAACACATTCACTGAACCCCTCTATGCTGGATTTAGGGTTTATGATTCTTCAGTGTCTCTGTGGCACATGTGTAGCACAATTTTAATCCCTAGGAGTCTGAGCTGTTTTGGGGCCCTTTAGAAGTTTTGACATGACAACATATTAATGGCAAAAGTGTAATTACACTGTATTCAGCACAAACTGGGCTACCATAATATGTGAGTTACATGTATGTACATGCTTGTATTTTTGACAGAATAATGTTTATGCAAAAAATGTTATATGCCAATAGATATGCGTTCACAAGACTTTAGACTAATGGGTGATGTTGCCTAGAGTGTTTGCTTCAAACTGATGTGAGAATCATTGAGCCTGCTAATTCATATAAAACAATACATTGATTTAAATTGTGTAAGACACTTTTTCTTTACAAAGGCTATGTGCAAAAAGGTGTGAATGTTCATGAATAATGCTGTGAATCACACCTGAGAGAACAAAAGATTGCATAATGAGCTGCATAATGAGTTGCTTAATGATCTGCATAATGAGCTGCATAATAAATGAGCTCAGGTGTGTGACTGAGAGCCAAGCAACAGGACAAAGCAAATATATTTCGTTGTAGTTTAATTAGAATGTAGTCAACAAAGGCACATTACAAAGGCCTATTATATTTGAAATTATTAAAAGATTTGACTACACTGCTAAAAAATGCTCTTCTTATTTAGTAATTTTTTTCTTGTTTTCAGTCCAAATATCAAAAAAATCTTAAATCAAGATCCAATTGAAGTGAGATTAAGAAAAGTTTTATGTGAGAATTAAGTAAATTAAGTGAGAGGGAAAAATGTTCCCTCTTCTGGGAAAAGTGCTCATACAAGCAATTCCACATACTCGAAAAACCTTTCAGAAACTTCTTTGAATC
The DNA here is from genome assembly GCA_018749465.1 of Paracanthobrama guichenoti. Lineage (NCBI taxonomy): Eukaryota > Metazoa > Chordata > Actinopteri > Cypriniformes > Gobionidae > Paracanthobrama > Paracanthobrama guichenoti. The sequence goes on from CM031943.1 coordinate 27,433,739, forward strand.
CTGAAGGAGTGTATTTTATACAGAAATATTCCATCACGTCCAACTAATTTTTGAAGTTTTGTCCATGTTTAGCATGAGAATCAACTCTTTAACAGTGTAAATAAATCAGAATGCATGAAAGAGCATTAGACTCCTCCTTTAAGTTGAGAAAAATTGACATGAAGATATAAAAAGTGACATGAAATTATTTTTTGCTGATCATTTTCAACTCTTGCCTGTTAAAGGCAGTGTAAAACACTAGCTAATAAAATCAAATAAATTATAAATAAAATGGAAAAAAAACAATACTACTACTAATAATAAATAGCGCTCTCTCCACCGAAAGTTACTGAATATCACCTGTAACATGTGACATTGACTACAGTACATATCAAAGATGGCAATGTCACAATATCGCATTATTCCACAGAAATAAAGTCACACAGGTTTGGAACGGCATGATGGTGAGCAAATGATGACAATGTTACTTTTGGGTGATCTGTCCCTTTAACGTGTGTGTTGTGTTACTTGAGAATGTGAAGATGACTTGCAGCACTGGACTCGACTGGATTATTCATTACTGTGTGATAATCTGACTAAACTGCTGAAAGGATCATACAGTCCTTCTCATGTATGTCAGGTAAAGCACATCAGAGCTATATGATAAAAGGTTTATTTCGCATGCCTTGACTTCTCTAATTCTGATTAATCACATCTATTAATTAGATATTAGATATTAGTTTTAGTGAATTTTGAGTGCTGTTTAACTCCTGTTATTCATACTCTTAATCGCCACCTGCTTCTTACAGCCAGCCTGAGGGTCCAGGTCACGAGTGGAAGTGGTGTTTTACACACCTAACAATTACAGCCAGAAGCTGCTCTTTTAGTGAACTTATTCATTTGGTCTGTGAGGTGGCAGTCAGCTTTGGGTTTTTTGTTTGAATTTTGGTTTTCACTTTCAATGAATATCATCAGGTTTACATTTGTTGGATTCGTGGTTTCGTCGTTGGCAAACATGGGAGGTTATTGTTGATTTAAAGCCTTTGTGTATAATGCATTATAGAAGTATTTTAATCTATTAATTATGCTTTGTAATGCACCTAATAATGTATTGTATGCTCTCATGAATAATTGTAACCACAGTTATAATACATTATGATACACCTTTTAAAAGTATAATGCATTAAAACACCAATGTCAGATATAACAAGGAATCTGTGAATACTATATTGCATTTTAACTTTGGTTACAATTATTTTTGAAAATATATAATGCCTCATAATGTACATTATGAATACCTTTATATGCATTATACATAAAGACTTGAAGTAAAGTGTTACTGCAAATTATTATTGATCATCGGGTTGTGAATGCTGAATGTATAAATAAGTTTGTACACATTGTGTGTTGCTTTGGTGAACAATAGTGATAAAGTTCAACAAAAAACACTCAGGTCTGATGAGACCAAATTTCATTTTGCATCAATCTTTGTGGTGGCAAGATAGTGAAACTAAATCTTAATGCTATTTTTTTGCATTTGTCTTTGTAGGCATGGGGAATATGAAATTGTCCAATGAGTCCAAACAAAATCACTGGAAGGCACATTCTGTGGTATTGATGATTTACAAATTTGAATGAATTTCCCAGAAGTGTTTTAGTGCAGCAATAGATGATAGTCCATTTTAAAGTATGGTGCAGAACATATCCATAATCTCCTGAACACGGATAAGTTCTCTGAGGGGTGTTGTGTAGACATCTAACTGGATTTTGGTCTCATTGTTCTGTGTTTCAGGAGGCTCACTGTCCTCTGAATCACTGGATGATGGAGTGGCCACAGTGAAATCTGGACGGACTGTGTTTGTAGTTTGAGGACTGTAAATGAACTTTACATAGTGTAAATATAATTTGTTGCTATTTGCACTGTGAAAATAAAATTTTATTAGCGTTAGATGCTATTAACACTGTTATAAACTGTGTAAATAGTAGTAAGATGACATTTCTACTTAGTGCAAATAGTGGCAGGTACAATTTGCACCTCAGTATTGTAAAACAGTATTGAGTGTATATTATTATACTTATTAAAATTATTAAATGGATTATTGGGACAGTAAAAATACATGACTTGCATTAATCATTCAAGACAATGGAAAAGCCAGTCACAAGTACCGAGCTGTGCAGTCGCGCCAGTCCAGCGGGAGGCGGAAGTGCGTCATCTATTGCTGTGTGAAACCGCGGGAGTAGTTCTGTTGGTAAATATGTTCAGCCCTTGTGTGTTTTTATTGTGTTTTACATCAATGATGTGGTTTTACATTATTATGTGCTTATACAGTTTAAGGAGAACGAGCAGAAATCTGAGACATCCAGCAGCTCAAGGTCTTAAATGAAGGTAATATTATTATTTAAACGTTTTTGTTGTGTAAAAATCACATTAACGTTTTATCATACCATTGGGATTTGCTTCTTTGTACCTTTCTGTATTGTAAATATATGTACATAGGTAAAATAATGATGATGTAAACAAATAATGAGTAACATTTGAGTATATGACAGTAATGAAGTTTCAACTGCTAAATATACAAAATGGTCTTTAATATAAAATGTTTGACCAATCAGTTTAGGAAACTTTATTAGTGTTTATTAGTGTTGCATGAAAATTATATATAAAGAATGTCCTTGAGATAAAATATGAGACGTGATAATTACAGAAAACAGAGTAAAATTACAGTAAATCAATTGTTTTGAAAGTTTAAGAAGCACCTAATCATATGCAAATAATCTTTTGAGTCTATTATAAATGTGTCATGTAATAATGATGTGTTTTATTATTATAAAATATTCAACCATTCACTTTAATTTAACTATTTATTGTGTGAAAATGATAAAGAAAAACTGTCAATGAGATGAAATAAGGTATTTGAAGAAAACAGCAAATAAGTGGATTATAAATGCGTCTTTATAGTAAATGATGTTGTGTTTGTGTTCAGATGTTGACCATGAAAGCGCAGATGGATGTGATCTGCTGTAAATCAGTAGGAACTGATCTGTCCATGCTGGATATTGAGGATTTCATCAGTGAAATCTGTCAGCTGAAGAAAGAGGTGGCGCTCACTGGAGGCAAAGCTGAGAGAAAGAGGAGACAAACCCAACAGAGAGGTTTGAGCGGCTCATCATTTCATCCTTCAGCTCAATCAAACCAAAGTTTTGTTAGCTTCTCACTTCTTATGCACATCTCAAATGAAGCCAGCAGCAAAATATGCCATCAAATCACCAATATAACCTCTAGAGATAACAGCTGAGTAATGAGGCTAATATCAACAGGTTGATCTTTATTTGTGTTTATCTGTGATGTGTTTGTCAGATCTGGAGAAGGTTTCAGTGTGTGTGACTGATGGGACAGAAGCTCGGGACTCAGAGCTCAGCCTCACTTTACTGTGTTATACTGACGCTCAGGATCATGGATCCGCTGATCAAACCTCTGACAGTAATGCTGGAGAACAGCAGATGCTGCAGATGCCGCTGAAGATGTGCTCCGTCAAACTGGAGGACTGCAGCAACCTGATAGAGAGCAGAGGAGACGAGACCACAGCAGACGAACAACAACAGAGCCATGAGGAGGAGGATTGGATTGATGATGATGAGAATGATGGGATAGAAGCTCAGGATAATGGATCCGCTGATCAAACCTCTGACAGTAACGCTGGAGAACAGCAGATGCTGCAGACGCCACTGAAGATGTGCTCCGTCAAACTGGAGGACTGCAGCAACCTGATAGAGAGCAGAGGAGACGAAACCACAGCAGACGAACAACAACAGAGCCATGAGTTGGAGGACGATGGGATTGATGACAATGGGAATGATGGGATAGAAGCTCAGGATAATGGATCCGCTGATCAAACCTCTGACAGTAACGCTGGAGAACAGCAGATGCTGCAGACGCCACTGAAGATGTGCTCCATCAAACTGGAGGACTGTAGGAACCTGATAGAGAGCAGAGGAGATGAGACAACCCCAGACGAACAACAACAGAGCCATGAGGAGGAGGAGGAGAGGAATGATGATGAGGATGGTGATGGGAATGAGGATGACTTCATTCCTGCAGGTTCCTCAGAGGATCATGATCTAATGTTGTTTCTCCTGACTCTTGAACGTCATTCATTGGTCATGCAGCAGAGACTCTGTAGGATCAGGTTCATATTGGCTGTTGGTCTCTGAGGCTCCTGATCAGGTTCGACAGCAGATCATCTCAAATAACAGGGAAAATAATGGCAAAGGATAGTAGGGCTGAACAATTTGAGGGACAAAAATCTAATTACAATGGTAATAATAAACTTCTGTTTAACATGAAAAATACACAGAGACATAGTGTACCATGTATAGCATTCCTAGATTTTTTTATGGGAAAGGTGCTTTACGATCTAGTTAGGGCTGCAGCTAATGATTATTTTAGTAATCGATTATTCTACCAATTATTCCATCGATTAATCAGAGAAGTACTTTTTAATTATTAAAGAGCAATACTAAATATACAAGAGAATATAAGCCCGGTATCTTAAAATGAACAGCTAATTTGTTTCCCTTTAGAAAATTAAGTTTTATTGCTTAAATTGCATTCATTAATATCTGTGAAAACTAAACCAATTTAGTGCATTCAATTGCCATATTATATTCAAAATGCAAATATATAAATAAAACAACTGATCGTCACATTACAATTATTCAAATTCTCAGTGTTAAGCGCGATGCTATCATAACATATTAGCTACACTGAAGTAGGTTGCTTTAAAAAAATCTTCTTTGGTGAAATTAAATAACCTAAACCAGGGTCGACAGCCTCTACAGCACACGGAGGAGGAACCGCTGGAACGTGAACGTGTTTAATTCAGATAAGTGCATCGCACATACAGATCTACATCTTGAGCTAATCATTCATCATAGTAACACAGCTTGTTTTATTAAGTTAGGAGCTATAAATATGATTAAAGTGTGAGATTTAAATTACGTGACTCAATGAAAGCACGCAGCTCTGAAAGCACGAGCGCTGCGCATCACGCACACAACAGTTACAGCTTCTATTGTTGCGCTTAGCTTTGAGAAAATGTAATGGTGTATTTCGGTGATATCAAGTATAAAGTCCCATTAAACATTTACATTTAATCATTTAGTAGACACTTTTATCTTTACAAATGAGCAATAGGAGCAATCAGACAAACAAGGGGCAACAGCGTGCAAGTGCTGCAACAAGTCTGTTAATCTAGCGCAGTACACATACAATTTATATATATATACATTTTTTTTTTTTTTTAATAAATAGACAAACATGAAAACAGATAGAATAGTTAAGTGCTAGTCTTTACTGGTCAGGTGCTGCTGGTAAAGATGTGTCTTTAGACGTTTTTTGAAAATGGCTACCGACTCGGCTGCTCGAATTGAGACAGGCAGGTCATTCCACCAGGTGGGAACGGACCAGGAAACGGTCCTTGTGAGGGATTTCATGCCTCTTTAGGGTGTCGCTCATTTGCAGAACGCAAACTCTGAACAAGCGAGTTTAGGTATGTTGGTGCAGAGACAGTGGTTGCCTTGTAGGCGAGCACCAGTGCCTTACATTTGATTCGAGCGGCTATTGGCAGCCAGTGCAGACTGATGAAGAGAGGCGTGACGTGCGCTCTCTTCGGCTCATTAAAGACCACTCTCGCCGCTGCATTCTGGATCAGTTGCAAGGGTTTGATAGTGCATGCTGGAAGGCCCGCTAGAAGAGCATTACAGTAGTCCAGTCTGGAGAGAACAAGAGCTTGTACCAGGAGTTGTGTGGCCTGCTCTGATAGGAAGGGTCACAAATCGGCAGGACCGGGCTGTTGCAGTGATGTGGTCAGAGAAGTTTAACTGGTCATCAATCACAACTCCAAGGTTCCTGGCTGTCCTGGACGGAGTTATGGATGATGAACCGAGCTGAATGGAGAGAGTATGGTGAAGTGCTGGGTCGGCTGAGACCACAAGGAGTTCTGTCTTTGCCAGATTGAGTTGAAGGTGATGCTCCTTCATCCAGGCAGAAATATTTGTCAGGCAGGCATCGATACGAACACCAACTGTGGGATCATCTGGATGAAATGAGAAGTAGAGTTGAGTGTCATCAACATAGCAGTGATAGGAAAAGCCATGTTTCTGGATGACAGATCCCAGTGATGACATGTAGATGGAGAAGAGAAGTGGTCCAAGCACTGAGCCCTGGGGAACTCCAGTAGCTAGATGATGTGACTCAGACACTTCACCTCTCCATGACACCCTGAAGGACCTACCTGAGAGATAAGACTCGATCCACTGGAGAGCAGTTCCTGAGATGCCCATCTTCACGAGAGTTGACGGGAGGATCTGGTGGTTAACTGTGTCAAAAGCTGCAGACAAATCCAGTAGGATGAGTACTGTGGATTTGGAAGCTGCCCTTGCCTGTCTCAGTGCTTCAGTAACCGAGAGCAGGGCAGTCTCAGTCGAGTGGCCACTTTTGAAGCCGGATTGGTTGTTGTCCAGGAGGTTGTTCTGTTCAAGAAACATAGTTGGTTGAGCACAACTCGCTCAAGTGTTTTTGCAATGAAAGGAAGAAGGGATACCGGTCTGTAGTTTTCTATAAGTGCTGGATTCAGAGAGGGTTTCTTAAGCAGTGGGGTTACCCGAGCCTGCTTAAATGCTGTGGGAAAGGTCCCAGTGTGAAGAGAGGTATTGATGTGAGTGAGTGCAGGAGTAACTGAAGAAGAAATGGAAGTAGGTGAGCGGGGATAGGATCAAAGGAGAGAAGAGAAGGTTTTGCGCAGTCAGCGCAAATTGTTGATTCAGTGCAATTGTTGATTTTGTTGTGGGGGTAATATGTTATTTTAGCAGTGGAGACATTAGCAGAGAAGGAAGAGAGAAGAGACTGATAGAAGGCAAGGTCAGTAGAGTTCTTCGATTTGCGCCAGTTCCTCTCTGCTGCCAGAGCAGTCCAGTCCAGAGCAATGTTCACAGAGAACATCAGACAGCCAGGGGGCAGAGAGAAATTTGTCTCGGGAAACAATATTTTACATACTCAAGGTGTTGAACGATTTACCCCTTGCTTTGAATTCCGGTAGACCTGCAGTTGTAATGTTACTTGATGTTCGTGCCACATACAACTCAGTTGATCATGCTATCCTTCTTAAATGAAGGATGAAGTTGGTATTAAGGGCACTGCCTTAGATTGGTTCCCAGCTTACCTCTCAGATAGGACTGTAAAGGTGGTGATTGGAAATTAGTCCTCTTCCTCTGCACCACTCACCTGTGGGGTACCCCAAGACACCCTGTTAGGACCTATTTTATTTTGTCTATACATGATCCCTTTGAGGAACATGAGGAAATGTAATATTTCTTATTAGTTTAAATGGTGTAGCCCCATCTTATCTGTCCGAACCTCTTAGCTACCAACAATCTTCTTGGACTCTCAGATTCTATGATAATCTTCTCCTGCATATGCCACACTCTCGCCCAAAGTTTAAGGGGGATCATACTTTTCTCTAGCTGATAGACAGATACTGAATTTATATATGATATATGAACTCTATTTTTCATTACCCTTTTTTTCCTTTCAGATGAGAACAGCGGTTCATCTTCTGATGTAGAAACAGTCTCAGCGTCAAAAGATCAGCTGAAGGTCAAGAGATGTTCCTGCGTCACCTGCGGGAAAACATTGAGCTCAAAGGGAAACTTGGCGAGACATGAGAGAACACACAAAACAGAAAAACTTCACCTGCAAGAGCTGTGGCCGCAGCTTTCCTACCTCAGAAGAGAGGAGACTTCTGAAGGAGCTTCACTGCGAACAGTGCGGGAAGGATTTTTTGAGTTGTTCAGGTCTAAAAGCTCATATAAAGTCACACAGTCAAAAGACTTTCCACTGCACCGAGTGCAAGAAGTATTTCCGCACCAAAGGGAATTTTGATGCTCATAAGCAAATGCACACGGGCGATGCGCTTCACTGCGGCGAGTGCAACAGGTATTTCCGCTCCAAAGGGAATCTTGATGCTCATAAGCAAATGCACACAGGCGAAAGGCCGTACAAGTGCCCTCACTGCGAGAGAACATTCAACCACAAATCCCATGTGAAGAAGCACGTGCGTGTTCACACCAATGAGAGGCCGTACCAGTGCAGCGAATGTGGGAACCTTCACAAACTCAAGCTGTCTAAAGTCACATCAATTTGGTTTGTCATGAGAGGATTCACACCGGAGAGAATCCGTACCTTTGCTCCGTCTGCGGGAAGAGCTTTTCACTTCATTTTCATTTCAGAGATCATCAGATGATTCACACTGGAGAAAAAAAACATTTCACTGTAACGTTTGTGGGAAGAGTTTCAGAAAACATAATACTTTACAAAATCACCAGCGGATTCATACAGGATTAAGACCATACAAGTGTTCTCAGTGTGACAAGACGTTTGCTCGATCAGACGTCCTGAAGACCCATGAGCGAGTTCATACAGGAGAGAAACCTTACCGCTGCCCCATCTGCGGCGAGAGATTCGCTTATTTAGGGGGTTTTCAGACCCACCAGAAGAAACACGCTAAAGAACAAACTGCTCCAGAGTCATCGTAGTGTCTTCTCATGCCTTTTCATATTTAGTCTAGCATCACTGGGTCATTTCACTGCTTGTACAGGTTTACAGTTACTGTATCTTTGGAAATATTAGAATTTTTGGATCCATTTAGCTGGCTAAAAGTCTTGTTACTCATGATTAACTGTCAATAGAATTATTGAATTAAGCTAATGTATATATGTTGTTCTCACAATTGTCCTGATGGCGGTCAAAATATCTTATTTTATATTCCACAGAATAAATCATACATGTTTGGGTGAGTAAATGATGGAAGAGTGTTAATTTTGGGTGATCTGTCCCTTTAATGTGTGTGTGGCATTACTTGAGAATGTGATTTGCACCACTAGAGGGAGATGTTCACTAAACACTGGCATCAACTCACACTGGACTCGACTGGATTATTCTGTGGAAAGCGTCATTCTCATGTCTGTCAGGTAAACAGATATGAGCTGAAAGCTTTATTCTCCGGTCTTCTGAGGGCTGTTTTCTACAGCCAGTCAGAGTCGGTTCAAGAGCGCAAGTGGTGTTTTACGCGCCTAAATTAAGGCCGTCTTTTAATACACTCATATTGTTTGGTCTGTGTGCGGTGGTAAGCAGCTTTGGGTTTTTGTTTGTATTCTCTTTTTTTTTTTTTTGGCGTTTAATAAATAACAGCAGGTTTGCTGCAGGCTATAAGACGGTAAGTATTGTTGATAAATCCTGTAACATTTGTTGGATTTGCAGTCTGATTTGTCGTTTGTTATCTGTGCCTGCTAAGAGCGCCCACATGAGTAGTTGTTGTTGGGTTAATTCGTGAACAAACATTTTAATAGCATTTTTACTGTATAAACATAATTTATTCTTTTATCCTGCACCTGTTTAAGGCCAGTGCTTTGGTTTAGGTTCACCAGAACCATGTTTTTGATATCAGACTTCAGGAGCTCTTGGTGTTTCACATGACGTCTGTCTGAGTCTGAACAGCACCAGTCATGACCGCAAAGCCCTGCAAAGAGTCGTGCAACATGGATTTTGATTATTTTACATGTATACATAGACTTTCATGGAGTAGTAGCTCAAGGTAAAAATGTGTGTGAACCCTGGAATACACATAGGAAAATAATAACTGAATAAACTGGTGTTGTAATGAACAGGATTTATGCTTCAGTCACTGCATTGATGCCATGTGCTGCTTTATACAGTAGTGTCTGATTTACAAACCCGATTCCAAGTTGGCACACTGTACAAATTGTGAATAAAAACAGAATGCAATGATGTGGAAGTTTCAAATTTCAATATTTTATTCAGAATACAACATAGATGACATATCAAATGTTTCAACTGAGAAATTTATCATTTTAAGGGAAAAATAAGTTGATTTTAAATTTCATGGCATCAACACATCTCAAAAAAGTTGGGACAAGGCCATGTTTCCCACTGTGTGGCATCCGCTCTTCTTTTTCTAACAGTCTGCAAACGTCTGGGGACTGAGGAGACAAGCTGCTCAAGTTTAGGAAATAGGAATGTTGTCCCATTCTTGTCTAATACAGGCTTCTAGTTGCTCAACTGTCTCAGGTCTTCTTTGTGGCATCTTCCTCTTTATGATGCTCAAATGTTTTCTCTGGGTGAAAGATCTGGACTGCAGGCTGGCCATTTCAGTACCCGGATCCTTCTTCTACGCAGCCATGATGTTGTAATTGATGCAGTGTGTGGTCTGGCATTGTCATGTTGGAAAATGCAAGGTCTTCCCTGAAAGAGACGACGCCTGGATGGGTGCATATGTTGTTCTAGAACTTGGATATCCCTTTCAGCATTGATGGTGCCTTTCCAGATGTGTAAGCTGCCCATGCCACACGCACTCATGAACCCCATCCCATCAGAGATGCAGGCTTCTGAACTGAGCGCTGACAACAACTTGGGTTGTCCTTGTCCTCTTTAGTCCGGATGACATGGCGTCCCAGTTTTCCAAAAAGAACTTCAGATTTTGATTGGTCTGACCACAGAACAGTTTTCCACTTTGGCACAGTCCATTTTAAATGAGCCTTGGCCCAGAGAAAACGGCTGCGCTTCTGGATCATGTTTAGATATGGCTTCTTTTTTGACCTGTAGAGTTTTAGCCGGCAGCGGCGAATGGCACGATGGATTGTGTTCATGACAATGTTTTCTGGAAGTATTCCTGAGCCCATGTTGTGATTTCCATTACAGTAGCATTCCTGTATGTGATGCAGTGCCGTCTAAGGGCCGGAGATCACGGGCATCCAGTATGGTTTTCCGGCCTTGACCCTTACGCACAGAGATTGTTCCAGATTCTCTGAATCTTTGGATGATATTATGCACTGTAGATGATGAGAACTTCAAACTCTTTGCAGTGTTTCTCTGAGAAACTCCTTTCTGATATTGCTCCAGTATGTTTGGCAGCAGCATTGGGGGAATTGGTGATCCTCTGCCCATCTTGACTTCTGAGAGACACTGCCACTCTGAGAAGCTCTTTTTATACCCAATCCTTCAATTTAATATTTTCTTTATCCTGTATGGATCTGTTGTTGGTCATTGGATGTTTGGGATTTGATTGGTAAAGTTCAAAATCCCCAGGTTCACTGTATAAAGATAATCTTCCTCGTGTCTTTACATTCATATGAGACAGTGAGTCACTTTATCCGTCTTATTGCACACAAACTTTCTAAACAATACTGAAATATTGAGTTTATTTTAGCCTATTTGTATTTTTTTAAGCTTTTAAGAAAAAGTATTTTACGATATAGAAAACAATACATAGGCAGACATTACAGTAATCATACATATAGTATTATTATTATTGTGTTCATTAATCTGTTTGTCTGCCTCATTTAGCCCTTCTCTTACTAGCTGTTTGGAGTGATCTTTTTCTTTTTGTTTCATAATAAATTTTAAAATGTCACCAATTGGAAAATTCTAAGACCTTAGCAACTTTACTACATCAGCAATATTTAGCAGAGAAAAAGAGAGAACCTGTATCTTAACAACTCATTTGAATTGAATTTAAATTGTTTGCTACTGCGGTTTCTTGTGTTTAGTCTTCAGCAGAGAGTCGCTCATTCTCTGTAAATCTCACTTTTTGTCCTTCACCTGGCCTTGTTTTTTCTCATACGTCTTTTTGTCATAATTTGAGATTCTCTGGCTGTCACTCTAGCATTCCACAAGCAACACATTGACTTAAATACTGAGAGCATATAGCAAAAATGGAGAGTATTTTTGTGTGTACTGTATAAGTATAAATTCAAGCAAAGAACCCAGTCACAGAAATGTTTATTTCACAAGTGAAATAGAGAGAAAATGAGACCATACCTCTTTGAAAACCTTCATATATTAAATCTTCAGTTTGTCTCTGGCTGTAGAAGAGCAGATAAGCTGGAAGACTCGCTCACTATCTGAGAAAAACTAAACAGGACACCAGTGTGGGTGTGTCGTTTCAGTGTGGCTGCATGTGTTTCCACACTGATCCTGGATCTGCACGTTTCAGATGTTTCTCTTATTGAACCCAGCTGAATGAACTCCTCATGATGAGTGTGTCTAATAAGAAAAACATTTCAAATGTGCTGGATCCAGAAACAGTTTAAAACCCCTGGATTACTGGGACACGATCTGTTCATAAACCTAAGACACCTTGCTCACCTGTGTACTTTAATTGACTGGATCATGTGATGTAATAGTGGTGTTTTCCAAAAGTGGGTGTGGTTTAACTGAAGTTCAGATGAAAAACACTCTCTGCCCAAAGTCCTTTATGGAAATTCATGAGTGGAAGGAGCTTCGCCTTAAGATGACCGTTCATAGGAGACGCAAGAAACATCTACAATTAACATAATTCAAGGTGAGTTAGTGAATAAATAAAAATTTATTTATTTGTTTTGTTTGTAAGCACCAATAATCAGATTTAGTTGACAATCTCCACCTGTAAACGATTGTTTTATCTTATCAATTTCCAAGTGTTTCTCAATTGAACTATGATGAAAACTGAACATGATATATTCCACATTTGTCAGTATTGAGTTCATTTGTAATCTTTTTTATCCTTTATTCCTACGTTTAGAGTGTCCATCAACAAACACTCATCAGCCCTGTGGAATTGTCGAATTCCTGTGAATCTCTACATCGTTTCAAACTCTCTTCTGGGAGAGCTGGACTTGAAGAATGACGTGACCGGACACTGATACGGTATCAGATGAATCATCAGGTAAGTGTAACCCCTCCTGTTCGCACCACTCCGCTCCAAGCGGGACTCGAACTCGGGTCCGCCGGCATGAGAGTCGGACGCTCTAACAAGGAGGCTAAAGGCTGCAACCTCTAGCATCAGTCGCTAGAGCGTCTCTTGAGATCAGAGGAGTGAGGTTTACTCGCACAGCAACTACTAGCTGGCCTCCGTTACATAAGCAAAAGTTTAATGAGTCGTATAAATGCAGAAGTTTTGTGTGATGAGTAGGGTTAGTGTAAGGGGAGAGAATATACAGTTTGTACAGCATAAAAGCCATTATGTCTAAGGAGAGTCCCTAAAAAGACACTGAACCAGACGTGTGTGTGTGTGTGTGTGTGTGTGTGTGTGTGTGTGTGTGTGTGTGTGTGTGTGTGTGTGTGTGTGTGTACCTATATGAACAACAAAGGTTATGCTGGAAGGACTTTGGACACTTTAAAAGTTATAACTGATGTAATTTATGAGATAACCTAACATACTGAGCATACTTTAAGTGGACATTTATTAATTTATTTTTTTGCAGTAAACCCTGCCTTTTGTTTGATTATTTTTACTTTTATCCAGTGTATTTACTCATATTTGTGTGTGAGTGTCTGTTCATGTTTTATTTTATTTTATTTTATATATATAAATGCAGAAGTTTTGTGTGATGGGTAGGGTTAGTGTAAGGGGAGAGAATATACAGTTTGTACAGCATAAAAGCCATTATGTCTAAGGAGAGTCCCTAAAAAGACACTGAACCAGACGTGTGTGTGTGTGTGTGTGTGTGTGTGTGTGTGTACCTATATGAACAACAAAGGTTATGCTGGAAGGACTTTGGACACTTTAAAAGTTATAACTGATGTAATTTATGAGATAACCTAACATACTGAGCATAAAGCATAGTTCCAGTAAAATTCTCACTTTGGTGTTAGAGGTGATTTATTCCAGTTCCCCCCACACACGACGCTTCTGATCTCACCTTGTTGCATTTGTCACAGCATGTGAAAAGGTGTTTTCTCTTGCTATTGCATACAACTGAAAAACATGGAGAATATGCTACCCTGTGCCTGTAACTATAGTTCTGCCCAACAGACGAATAATATTCTATAACTTAAAACACAAAATAAACTTGAGTAACATGAGAATACAACTCTAAAACTTTATTTTTACTGCAGCACAACATTCCCTTTTCACTCATTGTCGGTCACACATGGCCTAATCATACTGCAGAAGACATTTTATAATAACATTTGAGCACACTGATACACATGTTATGATTTTTTTCTTGTCCTGCAGAAGTGGCCACAATGGCATCTGTTAAAGAGCTGCTTGTGAACTCGCTGAAAGAACTGGTGAAAGATGATCTGAAAGAGTTTCAGTGGCACTTGAAGAATCATGAGTGTGTTTCAACTTCTGAAATGGAGAACACCGATATCTTAGACACAGTGGATAAAATGGTGGCAAGTTTTGGACCAGAAGAAGCTGTGAAGATCACAGTGAACATCCTGAGGAAGATGAACCAGAACCTTCTGGCTGAAGAGTTAGAGAACAAGCACAACGAAGGTAACTGAAAGCTTTACAAGTGTATGGTGTAACTGTAAAGAATAAAGTAATGGGTTTCAGCTTAAACTCTTGCTTTGCCAATGTGTTTGTGTGATTTATGTTACTGCATTTTCATTTTGTGTCATCTTCAATTTTCACAGTTCAGGCTGAGGGCAGTATGAAGGCTTCTGCCACTGTTGGAGCTGCTTCAAAACAGATCTGGGGTAAATAATGACCACTGTCTATGCATGGAAATATGTATTCATCCCACACTGGGGTTTATTCATATTTTAGTCATATTCTTAGTCAGGTCTTTATTTTGGGTATGTAAGAGAAAATTTGCTAGCAACAATAGCAGAACAGCAGTAGATCTGATATAAGTACATTTAATGGGACGCAACACCTCTTCTGCAAGGCTGCAGCTCTTTACAGAGCACACACACACATCTTTGGCTTGTCCGTTAAATAGCAGTACTACAGTCTATGTTCATATTGTAAGATGGTTTGTGAAATATCAGAGAGACAATGATTAAAAATACCAATATTAATTAAAAAAGAATCTCCAAGTTTGCTGTGCTTGTTGGTAGGGATACATAATTTGGCTAAAAGTTCTCTGAATATGAATATGACATGATAATCATTATTATAAAATATTAAACAAATATAAATTATTTTATAGTACAACTGTAGTAATAGTAATCCTTATGGCTGTCTTAATTTTCAAATGTTAAGCTTTTATTTTGTCGGAAAACTACAGGGATATTAGCTTATCTTTAGTTGATAATGACTGTTTTATGTGTGGTTCTCAATAAAAATTGGGGAAAATGGTTGGCGCATTATTCTTTCCCAAATGCAAATTATAAGGGATTCCATGCAGAAATGGGCTTCATGTGAAACAGAATTCACTGCAAAACGAGCCGTTCTGAGACACTGAAAACACTGGTGGATAATAAACTACTCACAATTAACACTGATGTGGGGTTGTCCCGTACATCAGTGCCATCAGTAACAACTTATGTTAGCTTTGATTCAGTTCTGTAAGGACTCTTTGGTCTAACAACGCTATCCACTGTAAAGTTCACATAAAGGTGCAGTGAGTGATTTCTGAGAAACACTGTTGAAAGACTACACACTTGTTGCCAGTCAGCAGTAGGGGCCGTATCCACTCATGATGGTGGAGGAGAGGGTATGAGCAAAAGGGAGATTTGAAGGACTGTAGAAAGAGAGATGTCTGAGAGACATTACAAAAGAGAAAAGGTCAGAGGAATATCACTGGAAAAGTTATGATTAGGCAAGAACTTTAGGACCCACATGACATTAAAATGCATGACATTAGGCGTTGTCTGTTTATTAAGCATAATCAATGTACAATTGTGCATGCAAATACATTTAGTGTTGTTGGACAAACACTGAACATGAAAGTATGATTAACTGTGGTAAATTAGATGCGTAAAATGCGGGCCTTCCAGCATGCACTATCAAACCCTTGCAACTGATCCAGAATGGAGCGGCGAGAGTGGTCTTTAATGAGCCGAAGAGAGCGCACGTCACGCCTCTCTTCATCAGTCTGCACTGGCATATTGTTGCGCTTGACTGTTTTTAGTTGCTTCTATTGCTCTCATTTGTAAGTCGCTTTGGATAAAATGACTAAATGTAAAATGACTAAAAATGACTGTTAAAAATGACTGTTAGATGACTAAATGTAAATGTAATATAGCAGTATTGAAATGCACATGTACCACACATTATACAAGTATGTTTGTGTGTTAATTTATTTTTAAAGGAGATCATAGACCAGGTAACAATTAATTATATTGTTCAAAAATAAATTAAGATTTGTTAATAAAATACAAAAAAAAAAATTACAAAACTAGTTTTAATCCAAATAGTTCATAGTTCTAAACTCTTGAGATCTTTTACTCTTTGCTTTATTTTGTTTCCCTCTTTCTCAAAGGCTCAACTGCAGAGGACAGTACAGCTGATCCTCATTATTACAGAAAGATCAGCATCAGACTGAAGAGCAAATTACAAGAGGACTACAAGCGGATATTGGTTGGTAATTCTCAGACAGGTCATCAGCAGTACCTGAATGATATTTACACTGATCTATATGTGGTGGAGAATGAGACCGGAGGAATAGTGAGTGACCATGAGGTGAGACGGATTGAACTAAATATCAGCCATTTAACTGCGAAAGACTCAGCGATCAAGTGCAATGACATATTCAAACCCCATATGAGTCGACAAAACAAAAAAGTGCTGACGATGGGAATCGCAGGGGTGGGAAAAACTGTCTCAGTCAATAAATTCATTCTTGACTGGGCTGAAGGAAATGAAAATCAAGATATACTCTTCATATTCCCACTCCCATTCCGTAGACTGAATATGATTAAAGAGGAGTACAGTCTCATTGGGTTGCTTAACAAATGCTTCTTTAGTGGTCCAGAAGAACTGCCCTCTCTTCCTGAAGGTGATGGTAAGGTCATGTTCATCTTTGATGGGCTGGATGAATGTCGCTTCCCTTTAAGATTTGATGAGAGTGATGAATTTACAGATGTGCATGAAAAAACAACAGTGAGTAAAATAGTTACAAACCTCATCAAGAGACATCTGGTCTCATCTGCTCTCATCTGGATCACATCAAGACCAGCAGCAGCCGGTCTGATACCCCGAGACTACATTGATCAGGTGACAGAGGTGAGAGGATTCAACGATGAGCAAAAGGAGCAATACTTCCACAAAAACAGCAGTCCTGAGGTGGCTGGAAACATCATCCGTCACATGAGGAAATCCAGGAGCCTGTACATCATGTGCCACATCCCTGTCTTCTGCTGGATCTCTCTCACTGTTCTTCAGCCTCTACTGGCTCAAGAGGGCAATGACAAAACACCCACAACTATCACAGAGATGTACACAAACTTCTTACTTCCTCAGAAGCAAAAGATGAAAAAATACTGTGATGATCCTGAACTTAACCCTGAAGCCATGTCTTTTGATCAAATTCTTCTGAAGCTTGGGAAACTGGCCTTTAAACAGCTACAGAAAGGTAATCTGATTTTCTACAAAGAAGATTTTGAGGAGTGTGGACTAGATGTCAGTGAAGGGTCAGTGTACTCTGGGTTATGCACTCAGATTTTTCAGAAGGATAAGGCTGTTTCAGAGAGAAACGTTTACAGCTTCATTCATCTCAGCATCCAGGAGTTCCTCGCTGCTCTCTATGTGTTTTTCAAATACAAATGTTCTGGAAGTACATTTGAATTTCTTCAATCTTGGACAGAAAAACTGAAATGGGCTATCTCCAAAAAGTCATTATTTTTCTTTCATAAGGCGGCTGTCAGCAAGTCTTTACAAAGCAAGAACGGACACCTGGACCTTTTCCTCCGGTTCCTCTTGGGTTTCTCACTGGAGTCCAATCAGAGTGACCTGAAGGAACTACTGCCAGGACTGAAACTAAAAACAGAGAATGTCAAAGACACTGTTGAATATATCAAAAAGACAATAGAGAAGGAAGAATCAGTAGAGAGAACCATCAACCTCTTCCACTGTCTGAATGAACTGAAAGATGACTTTACGGAGGACATCCAGAATAATCTAAGCTCAGGAAATCTTTCAGCACAGAATCTCTCCTCTGCTCAATGGTCAGGTCTGGTGTTTGTGCTTCTGATGTCAGAAGAGACTCAAGAGAAGTTTGAACTGCAGAAATACAGAAGATCTGATGAAGCACTGATGAGACTAATGCCAGTGATCAAAAACACCAGGAGAGCACTGTAAGAGTCATCTTTACATTTATTTACATACATGGTTAGTCATTCAAATAGGCCCCCAATTTTACATGGGTGATGTGGGCCAAACTGCAGAGCAAAGTTGCCCATAGTTCCTGCATAGTTCAGTTACAAAAAATTCCTAGAAACATTAGAATACTTACAGAGGGTTTTGGGAGATCTTAATTAGCTGGTTCAGAGGTGGTTGAACTTGAACTTTAAAGAATGGTTGATCTCCTGGAACAGGACTGGGTCCACAGTAAATGTAAATTCATTGTGTGTGATACAATTAATTACTATTACTATTACTATTATTACTATGATCAGGCAAGTTCTCATTTTTTAATTGTATTGTAAATATCATGAAATTGATTGGTACAAAAAAATATTACGTGTCCTGTCCTTATTTATCTTGTCACATAAAGAGTGATATTTAATGAAGTACATTTGACTTTTAATACTTAAGTACATTTAAAATCAAGTAAATCAAGTGCTTTTGTACTTTTAATATAAACATTTAAATGTAATTAAAATGTTTACATTTTACCCCCACAGTTTACATTCCTGTAATCTCACTGCTCAGTGTTGTGAAAGTTTGTCATCAGTGCTTCAATCCTCAAACTGTGTCCTGAGAGAGCTGGACCTAAGTCACAATGACTTGCGGGATTCAGGAGTGAAGCTGCTCTCGAGTGGACTGAAGAGTCCAGACTGTCAGCTGCACATACTGAGGTTTGATCTTAACATTGAGTCATTCAGTTTGTTGAGGAATAACATAAGTTGCAAAAAGATAATGTACGTAATTCTTTCAGTGTTGCAAAACAGGATAATCAGGACCCTGGTGCGATGTAGAAAGGGTATCAAACTGAAATTTATTTTGCAGTAATGACAGGCTGATTGTACATGATCCTGCTTATTACATGATTAGCTACAAAATAAATATATGGACATGAACTATTGACTGTAGTTTAAATGATTTTATTATGTGAGCAGAGACAGAATGGAGTGGTATGAGAGATAAAAAGAACTACCACAGCTACTGTATGTCAGAAACTTTGTCTCAGTGAAAAGTCAATAATTTTTTTCAGTATATATCACTTTTTGAATTTTCATATTAGATTACCATGTTGCAGTCTCACTGCTCAGTGTTGTGAGAGTTTGTCATCAATTCTACAATCCCCAAATGGTGTCCTGAGAGAGCTGGATCTGAGTAACAATGACATTGAGGATCCAGGAGTGAAGCTGCTCTCTGATGGACTGAAGAGTCAAAACTGTCAGATGCAGATACTGAGGTATTTAACTGGTCTGTGTTTTTTTTTTTTTGGTGTGTGTGTGTGGGGACTGGTGTAGTTGGTGGTGTAGTTGGTGTGTAACCATGCTTTCTACTGCACCCAGTTTTTTAGAATTCAGTTAGAATACAGTTGATTTTCTTCAAAGACATCCTGTTTTTTAAACTTAGTTGCAGTGTAATATTATTTTTAAGAGTTTGGTTAAACAGAAATCTTTGTTTCAGAAATGTTTTTTCTCTTCCCATATACATGTACATAACTTAGCTATAACTGTGTTTACGTCAGATTTTAATTTACTGACAACGTTTGCAGATAATATACAACATTTGCTATCATCCATCACCTGTGTGTGTGTGTGTGTGTGTCTGTAGGTTGTCAGGCTGTATGGTGACAGAGGAAGGCTGTGGTTATGTGTCTTCAGCTCTGAGTTCAAACCCCTCACACCTGAGAGAGCTGGATCTGAGCTACAATCACCCAGGAGATTCAGGAGTCAAGCTACTCTCTGACAAACTGAAGGATCCAAACTGCTCACTGCAGATACTCAAGTATGTCAAACACTAATACTGACGTACTAAAGGTGCGTGTGTGTGCATGATTCATATCTACATTTAATGTGTGTTTATAGTGTGGATCATGGTGGAGAGATCATGATGACAGCAGGACTACGAAAGTGTAGGTCTTCATACACACACACACACACACACCCACACACACACACACACACACACACACACACACACACACACACTCGTCTAGTGACTGTTTTTTTTTTATTATTATTCTCTTCTGTTTTTTTCAGATGCCTGTGATCTCACACTGGATCCAAACACAGCACACACTCAACTCATTCTGTCTGAGGAGAACAGAAGGATCACATATGTGAAAGAGAAGCAGATGTATCCTGATCATCCAGAGAGGTTTAAGAACTACGAACAGGTTCTGTGTGGAGAGAGTCTGACTGGACGCTGTTACTGGGAGGCTGAATGGAGTGGATATAATGCTGATATATCAGTGTCATATAAAGGAATCAACAGGAAAGGGCATGAATGTGGGTTTGGATCCAATGACAAATCCTGCAGTCTGATCTGCTCTGTTAATAGATTCTCTGTCTGGCACAATAAAAAGAGAACTGTCATACCAGCCCCTTCACCCTTTTCTAACAGAGTAGGTGTCTATTTGGATGTGTCGGCCGGCACCCTGTCCTACTACAGCATCTCTGACAAGCACATACTCACACACTTACATACAGTCAACACCACATTCACTGAACCCCTCTATGCTGGATTTATGGTTTATTATAACTCCTCAGTGCATCTGTGTCAGATTAAAACTTGCACACCCAATAAAAACTGAGAGATAGAAAAAGTACATTAACTTCTTGCAAACATCTGTCAATAGCTGCAGGAATGTGTTTTATCAGGGAATGGGGTTTAGGCAACATCCCGATATTAAACAGCCGAAGCAGTGCTACACTTCAAGATGAACATGAATGAATGAGGACAGCGCGAGCATGGTTTCTCCCAAGGGTTTTTTCCCATTCTGTCACTTGCTGGAGTTTGGATTCTTGCCACTTAGTTGTGGGCACTTAATATTCTGCAGTGTTATTGATCTGACTGTACTGACCCTGCTTTATGATAACTGAACTGAGCTGGATAATGACATTTTTTTTTGCAGAACTGCTTTATAGATGAAAGGAACTAATTTAATAACTGAATCAACACTGGAACTGACTTCAGCTGAACAACAGCCGAAATGCATAATTATCCTGTTATCACTATAAATCTGATTTGAAACAATGTGTATTGTATAAAGTTCTAAATAAATAGAGGTGACTAGATTTGACAGTTATAGAATAGACAGAAAAATTCTGATCACTCAAGATACTCGAGTGAACCGGACCAGAATTCTTTTTTTCCTCATACTGACGCTCTCTGTGTCTCCGTCTCCCGTTTCTCTCATCTCTTCTGTCCATACCCCAGATTGTACCCCCCGGCCTGCGAGGGGAGATGGGGTTATGTGGCGAGGTAGACGAGCGAGAGACGTTGGAGGAATGAGGAGCGAGTCCTCTCATGAGGGAGCTCGGAGGCATATACGGACGAGCGACACCAGTGAAGGACAAGAGAGGACCAGGCCTGGACTTTATGTTACGTTTTGTTTATGTTTTATTATGTGTGTGCATGGCAGTCGTCCGTGAGGGGCTTCCCGTGTTACTTTCGTTTTGTTCATTTATTTATTAAAGTCTTTTAAATGTTCACCGGTGTAGCATATGGACTGTGCTCATAAATGATCAACGGACCAATACTTTGATTAGTTATAATGACTCAAACAAGACCGGCGCCGTGAAGTCTACAGACTGACAGGTTAACGGTGCTAAAAGGACACAAACCATGCCTCGTGCAGCCCACGAGAGACCGTCATAAATAACAGCCCCCACCCCCTCTCACATACCAAAGGACATCCGAATAGATTATATGACTTTTAACTTAGTTATTTTTCATTTTAGGTGTGTTGTGTTCCCTGTATGTATGCATGCTTTTTGTTATAACCATTTTAGATGTGTTTGATAGGTTAGACACTTATAGCCAGTGAATGCGTAAGGAAGAATGACGTCAATCCTCGCCGTTCCTTTAATTCTTAAGTTAAACTCCCCATGCTTGGTCTCGAAATCTTTGTCTCGCAATTTGTAGGCCGGCTAGGTGTGTTGTGTGGTACTACGATGCACCAAACTCTTTCTTTTATGCCAAAACCCCAACGTCTGCATACCTAAGAAAGCCATGAATATGTTAATGAGGCGAGACCCAAGACAAAGGGAGATTTCCCGCTTCTGAGTTCCTTTGCTCTGATTGGCTGTTCCGACAAAAGAGGCGTGCCCCGTAATGGCCCTTTAAGACGGTCTACAAACGCTTCTTCAGTCTCTTCTTGCCTTCTTCTTGCCATCTCTTCTTCTTGCTCTTCTTGCCCTCTTCGCTCTTCTCTTCGTCCCGACTCGCCCTTTTCTCTCTTCCCATCGCCCTTCGCCTTCTTTGCCATCTTCCAACGGATCTCATCACACAATAGGTGCTTGTGCTCAATAGGTTGTGTCGGTAATAACACCGTTTCCTTGTCTCTCTCTCTCTCTCTCTCTCTCTCCCTCTCTCTCTCTCTCTCTCTCTCTCTCTCTCTCCTTCCTGCTTTCAGTTAATTTGTGTATGTTTGTTTATTGTTTGTTGATTTATTAAAGTATATATATTCACACGTGATTGTGCTTGAGTTTGCTCATACATAGGTCACTTTTACGTTGAACCAACCCTGTTACAAATTAAAAGAAAGATATTTTCTCCTGGCCAGAGAAACGTGTTTAAGAGTTATTAAAAGGGAGATATTTGGTGGACAATTATCCGTCCTTTGAACTCAATTCTAGAATCAAAGAAATTTCTAAAAGTTGAATCAAGCCCTAGATGTTAATAATTGTTATAATCCGTTATAATCAACTGTTAATATCCAAATTCCCCTCTGTGCCGATTTATGCATGTTTGATCGTAACACGATTAAACGCATGTATAAATCCCGCACCATTTCCCCTGGGCCTCGATCTCGCTACACCGGTTCCCGCCTCCTTCCTTCCCATATCTACGAATGTTGTTACATTATGTGTATAAAATATTTGGCAGCACGGCAGTATCACAGAAACGTTCATCTTACCATTTGATACTCATATGAGGTTGTGCGATCAGAAGTAATGCAGATTGAGGTTTTGACCATATCATCTATATTCAGCTTTTCTGAAATATATTCTCTATATACGTTCATGATTGTCAGATGGTGTGCCATTTAGATGAGTAAACTGGTGTGTATACTTACTAGCTTATGTTTTTTAATTTGAATAATGTAATTTTATAACCCAAACTTGGACTAACCATCTACATATGAGAAATAATTATAAAAACCACATTGATCACCACAACTAAATTCTCAAAGCCATCACCATAGGTTTCATAGTACATCAGGTTTCCATTGATTTTGAACACCTTGACAGATCTAAATTAAATTCTCAACTTTGCAAAACTGCTCTAGCTTGGTCATGTCACATGGAGATTGACGTTTACCCAAAAACTATTAGGGAGGTAAACCATTTAAAAAAGAGTTTAGTTAAGTTGGACTCAATGTGGTTTGTGTATTTTGTCGCTGCTGTACTGCAATAAACTTAATTATTTTTGTCTTTGAGATTGACTTGTTTTTCTTACACTGATGTCCCCCTCACCGGGGGATTCCTGAAGAGAAAATAAGGCGAACAGAGTTACTGTTCATTCAGTATTAGCAGGAGTTATAAAGTAAAAGCCTACTGTGTAACAGTTCTGTGAAGATTGTGTTTGTCTGACATACTGTAGTAATTTTTTTAACCAGATAAATCGTGGTTAAAGCCAAAAGTTTTGAATGTATAGATGTGAATCTGTGAAGAAACTGGTATTCAAAATTAAAAAATTATGTTTTTAAAAATATGACTGGAAAGTTTGTACTGTCCTATTATGAACAACATGAACAAAAGTCTGTTAAACACGAGTTACTGTTTTAGTGTCATTTTAATGAAATGCCTTGTTTTCTTATTCAACAATAAAAATGTTAGGACTTTTTATGTATTTATTTTGTGTACAAAGACATCCCCAACCACTGGCCAGGCAGAATAATACAGCATGTTAGTCGTTTTCGTGGATACGTGTGAATGGGGATCATTTTGACCACGTTGCCCTCTGTCCAAAGAAAAACATTTCTATTTTCAATACATCGCTGTTGTGTAAACAAGATTCAAGAGTTTTATTTGTCACACACACAGTTATATACAGAATATACAACCGGCAGTGAAATGTAAACAGGTCCGCCTCCATGGACAGTGCAAATTCACAGTTAAAAACACAAGGAGGAAATTATAATAGAAATAGGATAAAAATTACTATATATATATATATATATATATATATATATATATATATATATATATATATATATATATATATATATATATATCTGTAGAATTATAAATAAATCAAGTAGAAAAATAAATAAATAAATAAAGAAGTGGAATAAAATAAAAGAAGTGAAATAAACTGTGCAGTGAGTAAACTGTAGACTTATGAATATGCGGTTAACAGAAATGTACAAAACATACCCTAAGTCTGCATTTATCACACTAAGTAGTTCACACATGCATGCAAGAAGCCATTATAGATCCCAGCACAGACCAAGGAAACTCAAGTGTAAATTTAGAGGGTGTTGTCCTTTGCTATCCATGTCACATTGCAAGACAATGTTTGGAGAGCAGAAGGAAAATCAGTTGTTTGTTTTGCATGTGGAAAGATGGGACACAAGACAAGACTTTGTTAACAAAAAAGAAAGTTGGGCTTTCAAGATTTGCTTAAAGTCAGCAGTTTAGAAAGAGCACTATTTAAAGATTAGCAGGTAAAAGCCATTCACACCTGGCCAGAAGTGTGACTGCTGTAGCTCATTCGCAAGCAGATGCCGATGTCATTTGGAGAAATTGGTTTTATGATGATAATCAGATGTGTTTAAAAAGTTAGTAACTATCTAAGGTTATTTTACTGTCTAAGTTGTCTAATGACTAGTGTTATTATAGATAAGGGTTTTGACAATAGTGTTGCTGCTGTTTTGTGTTTTAGAATCTGAGAGTATACTTGTTTGGGAAAAGCATTGGGAAACCTCTTATTTTAGTTCTAATGTAGTAAATTAACGTAATGAAGAAAAATTGATTGCTGTAAGTGACACTGATGAACAAAACGATAATTTCAGTTCTGTAAGTTCACACTTTCACACGCCTTATTACCTGTAATCATAAACTTTTCACTAAGAACCCATCAAAACCATTATATTTATTTTAAAATAACATTCATGAAAATGAAACCCTTTCTTTCTGATAGTTGACACCTTATAAACATCTTGTTTGCTTTGAGACACGGTGCTAAACCAGGATGTGTTTAAAAAAAACAACAAAAAAACCTTTGGACGGTTTGTTCCTCGTTAGCCCTTTGAATCTTAAGGGAAATTATCTTTATGAATAGTCACCTTCATTTAGATAGCACTTTTTACAATACAGATTGATTCAAAGTAGCTTTACGGCGATGACAGTAAATATGTTAATGATTATGAGTAATTGCTGTCTTGGGTCCATATTTCTTTCTTAAAATAAATAATAACGTTTAAATGTACAGCTGAAATGGTCCGGTCCTTATGTTTCACCTCCGGTGACAGATGAACTGTCCGTTCTCATTTCCAGTAGATTTCACTATTTCTCACCTTTTTATGTACACTCACCTAAAGGATTATTAGGAACACCTGTTCAATTTCTCATTAATGCAATTATCTAATCAACCAATCACATGGCAGTTGCTTCAGTGCATTTAGGGGTGTGGTCCTGGTCAAGACAATCTCCTGAACTCCAAACTGAATGTCAGAATGGGAAAGAAAGGTGATTTAAGCAATTTTGAGCGTGGCATGGTTGTTGGTGCCAGACGGGCTGGTCTGAGTATTTCACAATCTGCTCAGTTACTGGGATTTTCACGCACAACCATTTCTAGGGTTTACAAAGAATGGTGGGAAAAGGGAAAAACATCCAGTATGCGGCAGTCCTGTGGGCGAAAATGCCTTGTTGATGCTAGAGGTCAGAGGAGAATGGGCCGACTGATTCAAGCTGATAGAAGAGCAACTTTGACTGAAATAACCACTTGTTACAACCGAGGTATGCAGCAAAGCATTTGTGAAGCCACAACACGCACAACCTTGAGGCGGATGGGCTACAACAGCAGAAGACCCCACCGGGTACCACTCATCTCCACTACAAATAGGAAACAGAGGCTACAATTTGCACGAGCTCACCAAAATTGGACAGTTGAAGACTGGAAAAATGTTGCCTGGTCTGATGAGTCTGGATTTCTGTTGAGACATTCAGATGGTAGAGTCAGAATTTGGCGTGAACAGAATGAGAACATGGATCCATCATGCCTTGTTACCACTCATATTTCACACTCCCGATTGGTTGCAGGTGTATCATTGACGTTAAAGTCTAGACCCTGAACATAAGACGACCCAATTTTTTTCAGATTTACAAGAAAAAAATTCCATCTTATACGTGGAAAAATGCGCTACTTAATCTTGAGCCAACATCTAGAGCTTTTATAGTGGAAATGTATGTCATAAATATGTTATAAAGACAGAGGAGGAGTCTGAGAATCTGACAGATATATAAAGAGTATTTATGTCTGACTGAAAAACACAAACGGTGAGTTTTATTCTTCACTTACCCCACAGAACATTTGTGCAATTTTCAGAAAATAAAATAGACGTGTAGTTTTATATATTTTATTTAGATAATACAAATCTCTTTCTGTGATCTATTGAGGAGAAATTCAGAAGATGGCCGTAAGTTCACCTGCTTCCTTCATTGTGTCAAACCACTAAAATCTTATTTCATATTTGTTTAATTTTCAGTGTGATGTTCATCTCTTTCTCTCTCTCTCATGTAGGTGATGGTCTTCTCCCTGCTGTATTGGGCAGTGACTGTAAATTAATGCCATTCGACTGCTCTGACGTCTACAACTCAGGAGAAACAGACAGTGGGATCCAGCAGGGGACGGTCCTGTCTGGGTTTACTGTCACATGATCTCAGATGGGAAAGACAATGGAGGATGGACGGCATGAATGTGACTTTAGATCATTAAACACACATCAGAACATATATTTTTAATCATATACAGTACTGTGCAAAATTCATGTTAGTATTTTCACCCCCCAAAATGCTTTTAAGCCAGATATTTATATATTTTATATATAGAAGAAACCTTGAAGAAACCTTCCTGCAAACCTACCTGGAAAATGTTACGTTACAGAAGGGACGGAGACAAGAGGACCGGTTAGTGACGTTTATTGAACAACCAGCAGAGAATAGCAGAAGTGCAGGTGGGTGAAGATGATGATATCTTGATGGTGACCAATCCCTATACTTGCAGGTGTAGCGGGTGGAAGGCATACTTCGATTGCTGGAGAACTCAGGAGTACACGGGAGACGAGGAGACACGAAGGAGGCTTGGAGAGACACTGGACAGGGTAGGTATATCATCTGGAGTCCTTGAGGTAAGCAGAGAGGTAAGTATCCTTAGTGCTAACGAGACCGGACAGTGACTGTGTGTGGGAGAGTGTCTTTTGTGCTGATGGGATGCAGGTGTCCGTGATTAATACTCAGGTGAGGGTGTGCACTGTGACTGGGTGACGTGGGAGCCTGACGTGTCTGTGACAGCATACAGTGCATACTAGCACACAAGCTGTTTTAAGCAATGGGTGGTCGCACCAAATATTGATTTGATTTAGTTAATTGATTAATAAAACTATCAACTATTTTTATCCTCAATGTACTGCCTTTTGAGACAAGTGCCTAAAACTTTTCACAGTACTGCAGCTGCACAAAGGTTTCTTCAAGTGTCTTTGAGACGTTGCCGCAGTTCTTCTGGATGTAAATGTTTTTGCTTTTTCTGTCTGATACATTGAGATGGACCTCAGCACCTTTATAAACATCTTGATTATTTTAAACCAAGATGTGCTTTAAAAAAACTATGAGTTTGCTTCTCATCTGCCCTTTGAAACTTTAGGGAAATAATATTAAATGGAGGCATTCCAAGAGGAATGGAAAACAAAAAATATGTTAATGATTACGAGTAATTGTACATGTATCATAAAGACATGGAGGAGGAGCTTGAGAATATGATGGATATATGAAGAGGGAACAACACAAGCGGCACAACACAACCGGTGAGTTAGTGTTCTGTTTTTCATTTACCTCACAGAACATTTTTACAATTTACAGAAATAAATAGAAAAATTGACATGAACATATTTCTTTCTTTCTGCTGTGATCTACTGAGGAGAGACCGAGAAGATGGCAGTAAGTTCACCTGCTTCCTTCATTGTGTCAAATACCCATAGGTCTAAACTTTAATTTTCAGTGTGATGTTCATCTCTCTTTCTCTCTGTCTGGTGTAGTTGATGGTGTTTTTGGCAGCTCTTCTCCCTGTTGTATTGGGCAATGACTGCAAATTCAGGCCATTCGACTGTTCTGACCTCTACAACTCAGGAGAAACACTCAGTGGGATTTACTCCATCTATCCAGCAGGGGACGTTCCTATCTGGGTTTACTGTCACATGGTCTCAGATGGGAAAGATGACGACAACGGAGGATGGACGGTACGAATGTGACTTTAGATCATTAAACACACATCAGAACACACATTATGAATCATATATTCTATATAAACCCATCACAGGTGATTCAGAGGAGAATGGACGGCAGAGGAATTTCTGGGCCGTGGAAAGAGTACAAGAGAGGATTTGGGAACGTGGAGAGCGAATACTGGCTGGGTAAGATCTCACAGCATGTGTCCGTTTGATGATCATGTGTTCGGTTGAACATGTTCTTCATGTGTGTGTGTGTGAACAGGGCTGGAGAACATGTACCAGCTGACACGTAACAGGAAGTACATGCTGAGAGTGGATCTGGAGGACTTCCCAGGAAGGAAGGGTTCAGCTCTGTACTCGTCCTTCTCTGTGGGTTGTGAATGTTCCGGATATCAGCTGCAAGTTTCAGGATTCACTGATGGAGGAGCAGGTAGGACACTTCCATTCATACGGATTTATTCACAGTTATCAGTTGAGTGAATGTACACTTGTCCATGCACTTTTTATTGTTTTTCCTTGAAGTCAGTCACAGAAATATTTGTGTCCTCTGTGTCTTGTTCTTCAAATTTACTTTAAATAAAATAAATAATTGAAATCTTTACATTATATTATTCTATCCTGTTTTGACTATTGCTCCAATAACAAACCGAGTGGAACATGTTCATTTATAACGAACAATGGGAGCCTGTCACATATTATGTTAATGCCTTAAAGGATGCTCCTCTTCTCTGCAGGCGACTCGTTGATCCACCACAACAATCAGAAGTTCTCCACCTTTGACAGGGATCAAGACTCCAATGCAAGTAACTGCGCCAAACAGTATCTCGGGGGGTTTTGGTACAGATTTTGTCATCTTACCAACCCCAATGGTGTGTACTTATGGGGAGAAGATGACACTAAACTGTATCATTATGCTATTGGTGTTGCTTGGCAAAGCTGGAGAAACAATTTCGATGTCAGTATGAAAACATTCATAATGAAGATCAAAACCGTGCCCTAGAAACATTAGTGTTTCCACGAGCAAGCTGTCACTCATGATAAAAGTGAAGGTTTAAAGTTTTTCTTTTCTCTGTTAACTGTGTAACGGAGTAAATCATCTTTAAACGCTGCTTTTGTGCACCAAACTCTTCCTGTCAATGATCTTTCTTTATTTTTGGTCAGTTTTTCAGATTTACTATACAAACAACTTGATACATTTAAAATAAACTGCAGCATTGGATGAATTATGCCTGTATGCTGATGTTGTAATTTCCAAAATAAAAAAATAAAAAATAATATATATATATATAAATCAGACTCCCACCCTATGTGTCTCATTCAGAGCCTTTAGTTCTCACTACAGTTTATGGATGTTCAAATTTAGCAAGACAACCGTACATGGATGGGAAGGCTACTCGAAACATGAAGGCTATTTACACTCAGACTAATGACCAAACAAGGAACACCTGTGAACAACCGAGAAAGGCCGTACAAGTGCCCTCACTGCGAGAGAACATTCATGTACGGATCCGATCTGACGGTCCACGTGCGTGTTCACACCAACGAGAGGCCGTACCAGCGCAGCGAATGTGGGAAAACCTTTACAAACACAAGCTGTCTAAAGTCACATCAAAGGATACACTCTGAGGAGAAACCGTATCAGTGCGAACACTGTGAGAAACGATTCCATCACAAACCTAATTTGGTTTGTCATGAGAGGATTCACACCGGAGAGAAACCGTACCTTTGCTCCGTCTGCGGGAAGAGCTTTGCTGATGAGGGTCAATTAGGATTTCATTTGAGTTCACACTGGAGAAAGACCGTATCACTGTAGCGTTTGTGGGAAGAGTTTCAGTAAACATAATACTTTACAAAATCACCAGCGGATTCATACAGGAGAAAGACCATACAAGTGTTCTCAGTGTGACAAGACGTTTGCTCGATCAGACGTCCTGAAGACCCATGAGCGAGTTCATACAGGAGAGAAACCTTACCGCTGCTCCATCTGCGGCGAGAGATTCGCTTACTTAGGGGGTTTTCAGACCCACCAGAAGAAACACGCTAAAGAACAAACTGCTCCAGAGTCATCATAGTGTCTTCTCATGCCTTGATCGGCGCCCTCTGCAGGTATTTGTTATACTACATAATGCACATAATTATGTTTGTTGCTTTATGTATTTTAACAGTATTGTTCAATAAAACCATAAGATTACTTGCTTTTGATACTTTATTTGACCCTATTGTTATTATATATGCATTTTAGGTCTTTTATGTCAAAGGCTTAGGACACTTTCATCACAAAAAATATCTGATTACTCGATCGTTCAAAAATAATCGTTCATGACAGCCTTAGATTAGTTAAAACATTTCAAAATGCACCTGCATTGTTTTGCAACAAGATCTCAATTAGCTCAAGAACAGTGCGTAGAGAGCTTCATGGAATGGGTTTCCATGGCTGAGCAGCTCATCCAAGCCTTACATCACCAAGTGCAATGCAAAGCGTGGGATGCAGTGGAGTAAAGCACGCCGCAACTGGACTCTAGAGCAGTGGAGACGTGTTCTCTGGAGTGACCAATCATGCTTCTCTGTCTGACGAGTCTGGGTTTGGCGGTTGCCAGGAGAACGGGACTTGCCTGACTGCATTGTGCCAAGTGTAAAGTTTGGTGGAGGGGGGATTATGGGGTGGGGTTGTTTTTCAGGAGTTGGGCTTGGCCCCTTAGTTCCAGTGAAAGGAACTCTTAATGCTTCAGCATAGCAAGACATTTTGGACAATTTCATGCTCCCAGCTTTGTGGGAACAGTTTGGGGACGGCCCCTTCCTGTCCCAACATGACTGCGCTCCAGTGCACAAAGCGTCGGTCCATAAAGTTCCATACTACAAGCGTTGGTCCATAAAGTTCCTCGTTCCATACTTCAGGAGCGAGGTGAGCCGCCTGGCCAGGTGGTGTGGCGACAACAATCTCTCTCTGAACGTGGAGAAGACGAAGGAGATTGTTGTTGACTTCAGGAGAATGCACACCCAGCACGCTCCTCTGACCATCAACGGTGTGACCGTGGAAAGGGTGAGGAGCACCAAATTTCTGGGTGTACATATCACAGAGGACCTCTCCTGGACCGCCAACACCACAGCACTGACCAAGAAAGCACAGCAGCGACTCTACTTTCTCCGCAAGCTGAGAAGAGCCCGGAGCCCCAGCCCCCATCATGCGCACCTTCTACAGAGGCACCATCGAGAGCATTCTGACCAGCTGCATCACTGTGTGGTATGGCGCCTGCAACGCATCCTGCGTAAAGCACTTCAGCGCATAGTGAGAGCAGCTGAGAAGATCGTTGGTGTCTCTCTCCCACCCCTCCAGGACATTTATAACTCCCGCTTCTCCCGCAAAGCCCTCATCATTGCGAGAGACCCCACCCACCCATCGCACAGCCTCTTCAGTCTGCTGCCATCAGGAGGAGGCTTCACAGTCTCCAAGCAAGGACCAGCAGACTGAAGGACAGCTTCATTCCCCAAGCTGTCAGGGCATTGAACTCCCTCCTGACTCTGCCGACTCTCCCTCTTCTGCCCCACGCACCTGATCTGGGAATCACCCCCCCCCAGGTCTCCTCCCTTCATCTACCTCATTATATTGTCTCTCTGAGGAATTGGTCTCCCCTCTTACAGACTCTTTTTTTGCACACACTCTTATAATTTTATACCTGCACTGACTTAAATCTGAAATTGCACTATTGTTACCATTGTTTGCACTATTTGCCATCGCCACTTTACCTCTATAATTCACTTTATCCATCTTTTTTTAATCTTTCTTCTGTTGTTGTTACTGTTAAACTTTTGTTGTTATTGTTATTGTTTTGTTGTTGTTAGGCACCTAGGGTCTGAGAGTCATAGAATTTCAATCCTCTGTATGTATGTACTGTACGTATGGCAGAATTGACAATAAAGCTGACTTTGACTTTGACTTGACTAAAGACATGGATGAGCGAGTTTGGTGTGGAGGAACTTGACTGGCCTGCACAGAGTCCTGACCTCATCCCGATAGAACACCTTTGGGATGAATTAGAGCGGAGACTGCGAGCCAGGCCTTCTCGTCCAACATCAGTGCCTGACCTCACAAATGCGCTTCTAGAAGAATGGTCAAAAATTCCCATAAACACACTCCTAAACCTTGTGGAAAGCCTTCCCAGAAGAGTTGAAGCTGTTAGAGCTGCAAAGGGTGGGCCGACTCCATATTAAACCCTACGGATTAAGAATGGGATGGCATTAAAGCTCATGTGCGTGTAAAGGCAGGCGACCCTGTTTGAACTGACCTATCGGTAAACCCCTCCCCTTGAACGCAGATGAGCCAATGGCAGTTGAGTATCCGTTGCAACTCGGACATCTTTAGGTTTCAGCGTCATAGAGAAACATTGGACAATCCGTATTCATAATATGTAATCATAATTTTGATCATAAATATCATCTCAAATACTTGGTCAATTTCGACTTAATTATGATTTACAAAAGTACGAGTAAAAGTAAAAGGTTTTTTTTTTTGTGGCAGAAATGGACCATCATACTAACACATCATACACATGATTTACATTTATGACAAAATGTGACGTGATGGTTCTTACAACGGCTGAATTTGAATTGTGCTCAATCTGCTCATATTTTCTCATTTACAGAGTAAATGTATGTGAATTAACTGGTTAAAAGTCTGACTGGGCTCAAGATTAACCATTAATAGAGCTATTGAATAAGTAAAACTATTGTATATTGTACTCACAGTCGTGCATATGTAAATCTGCATACATATCACAGAAGAAAGAAGACGTGCGTCGTGAAAAAATACTATAGCCTAGTATAATAAAATTACTCTAGTAAACACTGTAGGGTTTTGAACCATACTATAGTAAAGATACTACAGTATATTGTAGTATAGATGCTATTTGGTTAATTTTTACTACATCATACTGCAGTATTAGTCAACTATAGTAAATACTGAGGTATACTACAATTTACTATAGTATGGCTCAAAAACACGAGTATTTTTTCACGAAATGTCTCGTATTTCTCCAAGTAAATCTTTAGGACCATTAACACATTTTACATTGGGACACTTCACTGTACATTATACTTATAATTCTTATAAAACATGGCACTGTAAACAGACTTACATTAGAACAGCGAAAGATAAAAAATAACGATTTTAAGGCGGGGCTTAAGGAGGGGCCAGTTCTGAGGAAAATATTATCACGTGCTTTATTTAACACTATATATATATATTTTGGGCGAATTACCTTGACATTTTAGTGTGAGACACTAAAATAAGATGTCAAGTGCTTGACAGTCCCTTACAAAAAATAACCATGGTTTTACTATAGTAAAAGTGTAGTAACCATGTTTTTTTTTGGCGAATTAATTTATATAAGCACAGTTTTACCACAAATACCATGGTTAAACTATGGTTAGAGTAGCACAACCATGGTTAATGTGTGGTTACCATGGTTTAACTACAATAACCATTTTTGGTTTTATTTGTAGTAAAGCCATGGTTCATCAAGGGGTTGTAAATGAAGACACATATACAGCTGTACAGTAGTATTTCACTAATATCGCCTCAGTGTTGCTGAAGTATGTTATGTATGTAATGGAAGAAGGGTTAATGATTGTCTGTCCCTGTTCTAACGGCCGTGTCGTGTTTGACGGACACCCGCGGCGGCCAATAGGAGCGCGCGGTTTGAACGGTTTGCTCTTCATAAGTTTATGGTGGTCTGCTGACCGGATGGGAAAACTTTCCGCCGTCGCTTCTCTCTCTCTCTGTCTGACAAGTGGCGTTTGGCATCTCGAGTCGGGTTTGTTCGTGTTAAAACGGGTTATTTTGAGTTATGAAGTGATCGGTCGAGTTTCTCTGTGGTGTGTGTGGTGTTTGACTAAAGCTCGTCATGGGGAACCGCGGGATGGAGGAGCTGATTCCCCTCATCAACAAACTGCAGGACGCCTTCAGCTCCATCGGCCAGAGCTGCAGCCTGGAGCTGCCGCAGATCGCGGTGGTGGGCGGCCAGAGCGCCGGGAAGAGCTCGGTGCTGGAGAACTTCGTGGGCAGGTGAGCCTGCCTCAACACACGCGCACACACGCGAGTGCTTAACTCAAATACTAGAAGTAGAACAACTTGAATTTATTTTTATTTTTATTTTAAATGTACATGAATGTGTAAATGTGTGCCCCACAAAGCGTTCAGTGATCAGAATGGCACTGCTAGTCAAACATTAACCATTTCAGACTCTAAAAGGGCTAGTTAACTCAAAAATCAACATTTAATGGCCCGTTCACACCAATAACGATAACTAGATCGATGTCGTTGGAATCGCTTTCTCAACGATTTTTCTTCCAGCTGATAAACAATAAAAAACATTGACATGCACTTGCACTGGATGCACTTTTATGATGGATGGATGCACTTTTATGATGGATGGATGCACTTTTATGATGGATAGATGCACTTTTATGATGGATAGATGCACTTTTATGGTGATGGATGCACTTTTATGATGGATGGATGCACTTTTATGGTGATGGATGCACTTTTATGATGGATGGATGCACTTTTATGATGGATGGATGCACTTTTATGGTGATGGATGCACTTTTATGATGATGGATGGATGCACTTTTATGATGATGGATGGGTGCACTTTTATGATGATGGATGGGTGCACTTTTATGACTTTTATGATGATGGATGGATGCACTTTTATGATGATGGATGGATGCACTTTTATGATGATGGATGGATGCACTTTTATGATGATGGATGGATGCACTTTTATGATGATGGATGGATGCACTTTTATGATGATGGATGGATGCACTTTTATGATGATGGATGGATGCACTTTTATGATGATGGATGGATGCACTTTTATGATGATAGATGCACTTTTATGATGGATGGATGCACTTTTATGATGGATGGATGCACTTTTATGGTGATGGATGCACTTTTATGATGGATGGATGCACTTTTATGATGGATGGATGCACTTTTATGATGGATGGATGCACTTTTATGATGGATGGATGCACTTTTATGGTGATGGATGCACTTTTATGGTGATGGATGCACTTTTATGATGATGGATGGATGCACTTTTATGATGATGGATGGATGCACTTTTATGGTGATGGATGCACTTTTATGATGGATGGATGCACTTTTATGGTGATGGATGCACTTTTATGATGGATGGATGCACTTTTATGGTGATGATGCACTTTTATGATGGATGGATGCACTTTTATGGTGATGATGCACTTTTATGATGGATGGATGCACTTTTATGGTGATGGATGCACTTTTATGATGGATGGATGCACTTTTATGATGGATGGATGCACTTTTATGATGGATGGATGCACTTTTATGATGGATGGATGCACTTTTATGGTGATGATGCACTTTTATGATGGATGGATGCACTTTTATGGTGATGGATGCACTTTTATGATGGATGGATGCACTTTTATGGTGATGGATGCACTTTTATGATGGATGGATGCACTTTTATGGTGATGATGCACTTTTATGATGGATGGATGCACTTTTATGGTGATGATGCACTTTTATGATGGATGGATGCACTTTTATGGTGATGGATGCACTTTTATGATGGATGGATGCACTTTTATGATGGATGGATGCACTTTTATGATGGATGGATGCACTTTTATGGTGATGGATGCACTTTATGATGATGGATGCACTTTTATGATGGATGGATGCACTTTTATGATGATGGATGCACTTTTATGATGATGGATGCACTTTTATGATGGATGGATGCACTTTTATGATGGATGGATGCACTTTTATGGTGATGGATGCACTTTTATGATGATGGATGGATGCACTTTTATGGTGATGGATGCACTTTTATGATGGATGGATGCACTTTTATGGTGATGGATGCACTTTTATGGTGATGGATGCACTTTTATGATGATGGATGGATGCACTTTTATGGTGATGGATGCACTTTTATGATGGATGGATGCACTTTTATGATGGATGGATGCACTTTTATGATGATAGATGCACTTTTATGATGATAGATGCACTTTTATGATGGATGGATGCACTTTTATGGTGATGGATGCACTTTTATGATGGATGGATGCACTTTTATGATGGATGGATGCACTTTTATGATGATGGATGCACTTTTATGATGATGGATGGATGCACTTTTATGATGGATGGATGCACTTTTATGGTGATGGATGCACTTTTATGATGATGGATGGATGCACTTTTATGATGATGGATGGATGCACTTTTATGATGATGGATGGATGCACTTTTATGGTGATGGATGCACTTTTATGGTGATGGATGCACTTTTATGATGGATGGATGCACTTTTATGATGGATGGATGCACGCACTTATGATGGATGGATGCACTTTTATGATGGATGGATGCACTTTTATGGTGATGGATGCACTTTTATGATGATGGATGGATGCACTTTTATGATGATGGATGGATGCACTTTTATGATGGATGGATGCACTTTTATGGTGATGGATGGATGCACTTTTATGATGATGGATGGATGCACTTTTATGATGGATGGATGCACTTTTATGATGGATGGATGCACTTTTATGGTGATGGATGCACTTTTATGATGGATGGATGCACTTTTATGATGGATGGATGCACTTTTATGATGGATGGATGCACTTTTATGGTGATGGATGCACTTTTATGATGATGGATGGATGCACTTTTATGATGATGGATGGATGCACTTTTATGGTGATGGATGGATGCACTTTTATGGTGATGGATGCACTTTTATGGTGATGGATGCACTTTTATGATGATGGATGGATGCACTTTTATGGTGATGGATGCACTTTTATGATGGATGGATGCACTTTTATGATGGATGGATGCACTTTTATGATGATGGATGCACTTTTATGATGATGGATGCACTTTTATGATGATGGATGCACTTTTATGGTGATGGATGCACTTTTATGGTGATGGATGCACTTTTATGATGGATGGATGCACTTTTATGATGGATGGATGCACTTTTATGGTGATGGATGCACTTTTATGATGATGGATGGATGCACTTTTATGGTGATGGATGCACTTTTATGATGGATGGATGCACTTTTATGGTGATGGATGCACTTTTATGATGATGGATGGATGCACTTTTATGATGATGGATGGATGCACTTTTATGATGATGGATGGATGCACTTTTATGATGGATGGATGCACTTTTATGATGGATGGATGCACTTTTATGATGATGGATGCACTTTTATGATGGATGGATGCACTTTTATGATGATAGATGCACTTTTATGATGGATGGATGCACTTTTATGATGGATGGATGCACTTTTATGGTGATGGATGCACTTTTATGATGGATGGATGCACTTTTATGATGGATGGATGCACTTTTATGGTGATGGATGCACTTTTATGATGGATGGATGCACTTTTATGATGATAGATGCACTTTTATGACGGATGGATGCACACATTCACTGCCATTATAAAGCTGGGAAGCGTCAGGACATTTATTAATATAACTCTGACTGTGTTCGTCTGACAGCAGAAGGTCACACACACCTAGGATGAGTAAATCATGGGCTAATTTTCATTTTTGGGTGAACTGTCCCTTTAAAGGCATAGTTGTTGTTGGTGTGAACCGGCCTTAAAGGGATAGTTCACCCAAAAATGTTGGTATGTAGTATAGAATGGAAATGGACCATTTCCTGCGCTTTCCTGAGCTTTATGTCGACACAAACCTGTTCTTATGAGCAATGCAAACTGATTTTTGCTGATCTTTTCAACAACACAACAATTCATAGTGGCCACACACGTCATACTCGCCATGAAAGAGTCACAGTACTCCACAAGATGACTCAGTTTATGGGAAGAATGACGGCGTACGGGTTTGGAAGGAAGATAATAATTGTGTTCTTCACATCTAAGTTGAGTTGAGACAGATTTCAGCGTGTGCTGACTTGACATCTTCAGGATTCCTGCTTGAGCAACAGGAAGAGCCACACACACACACACACACACACACACACACACACACACACACACAATCTGATGTCAGTGAACTTTGGTCTGGGAAGTGAAACATGATTTCTTGTCTTCGAGGGTGTGTGTGATTCTTTGCTCTGGTCTGTTTTCAGTGTGTAGTTTGATGAACCAGAGAATGATGCCGTCATTGCACAAATAAATCAACCCTTCACTGAGAAAGGACCGCTTTTAATTCATGTCAGGGTTGCTAAAATCCTTCTATTGGGTGTACACTTTATTGCATTTTAATGCCACAGAAACTGGTAAACCTCAAAAGAGTTGATGTTTTCACAGACACCGCACATATGTTCTGTTTCTCAGAGACTTTCTGCCGCGAGGATCCGGGATCGTCACGCGCAGGCCTCTGATTCTCCAGCTGGTCAACAGTAAAGCGGGTAAAACACACACGACACCTTCTTAACACCACATCTGTCCCTCCTGAAGGTGAGCGGTGAGCGTTAACTCGCGTCACGCCTCAGGCACGAGAGCTCAGGGCAATATATTCACAAAGAAAACCTTTATTTGGACAGGGTTTCTGCGGGTCTTAAAGGTGCCGTGTGTAAGTTTTAGCGGCATCTAGTGGTGAGGTTGCTCACCCCTCCCTTTCGGAGCACACAGAGAAGCTACGGAGGCCCACACAGGACAAAGATGTGGTCGTCTGAGACAGCAGAGAGTAGCAGGCGCTCTGTAGATAAGTTTGTCCCTTTAGGGCTACTGTAGAAACATGGCGGCACAAAATGGCGGCTTCACGGCAAGGCACCCGCGGTGTGTGTAGATAGAAACGGCTCATTCTACGGTAATAAACCCACAACGGCTCATTATGTAAGGTCTGAAAACAGTTATGTGTATTATACTGCATTTCTGTCAATAGATCCTCATAAATATTACATACTGCACCTTTAATTAAACCCTCCACAATTTAAGGCCATAAAAGTGACTTAAATTGGAGCAGAAAGTCATGGCCCTATGATTTCTGTGATGCAGGAATTGCAGAATCCATTCATAAAAAAATTATTTACTGTATAATGTCACAGAATTTGTCTGAATAAATCAACAGTAGGTCAGACTCTTAAAGGGCCAGTTCACCCAATCCTGGGATCATTTCCTCGCCTTAATGTCGCTCAAACCTGTCAGACTTTCCTTCCTCATATAAAGCCGTCGAGTCGTCTGGAATAATCCTCTCGATCCGTAGGGATCAGTTTCTCTTTGAGCTTTCTGAAGCGTCAGTGGAAGTTGCTTAGCCTGTCAACGGAGGACAGAAATCTCTCTTTCATTACAAATCCCTTCATGTGTGTTCAGAAGATGAGCACATTTAATCTTTTAATCTGACCATTAAAGCAGAGGAAACAGAATAAATAAAACAGAATAAATAAAAATTCATAGGGCCCTATATTTAATCGCATACACGGCAGAAATGCTGTTCTTAAATCAGGACACATTAATGACATGCGAAAGGAGGAAATGAAGTCCTGTTTCCTGAGAAAGTGAGTTTGAGCTCGAGCAGATCTCTCATTGGGTGTGAACATCACTCTCATCTGAGTTAAGCTGATGTGTATGAACACGCCGCCACAGATTTGATCTTCGTTTAATCATAACATCACAAGATTTCTCATCTCAAACTTTAAGCTATTGTTTGTCAAATTAAGAAGCGATGGAGATCTGTTGGAAACCGTATTGAAGTGTCACTAATTCAACTCCTTTACTTTAGAGAACATACTGATGTGTTATTCCTTGCATGTTCTTAAAAAGGTCTTGCATGCACCTTCATTAAACTAATAATGATATGATTTCACAGTTTTTACTGCATTTTTACCTCGGTGTGTTTCTCTAGAGTACGCCGAGTTCCTGCACTGCAAGGGCCGTAAGTTCGTGGACTTTGACGAGGTCCGGCTGGAGATCGAGGCCGAGACGGACCGGCTCACCGGATCCAATAAGGGAATCTCTCCGGTGCCCATTAACCTGCGCGTGTACTCGCCCAACGGTGACCGCAGTCCTCCACAGTTTCTCTCTGCTGTCTGTTAAACGTGCTGTGTACTTCTGTTATTAATCTTGAGGAGTTATTGAGCTGGTGTGTGTAATGACAGACTCGTCCCTCTCTCTCAGTCTTAAATCTGACGCTGATCGATCTTCCCGGCATGACGAAGGTGGCGGTGGGAGACCAGCCGACGGACATCGAGTTCCAGATCCGGTAAGAGCCGTGGCTTTGATGGCCTACAGGACCCGATTGAAACACTGACGGCTCTTCTCCCTGTGTGTGTGTATGATCAGAGACATGCTGCTGCAGTTCATCTCCAGGGAGAACTGCCTGATCCTGGCCGTCACGCCCGCCAACACCGACCTCGCCAACTCTGACGCGCTGAAGATCAGCAAAGAGGTGGATCCTCAGGGTGAGACGCACTGACCGCCAGCAGGGAGCACTCTAGGGTCGGGATGTGTTTGAGGAACCAAACGCCCTTGACCTTTGCCCTTTGCCCTTTGCCCTGCAGGTCTTCGCACCATCGGCGTGATGACCAAACTGGACCTGATGGATGAAGGAACGGACGCCAAAGACATCCTGGAGAACAAGCTGCTGCCGCTGCGCAGAGGTGACCAAAGCCACACTAACATAACACGGCATATGAAAAGCTCGTTTCCCGTTGTTATTTAGTGTAACTTGATGTACTAAAATAACTCAAACGGAAACACTTCAGTGAATAAATGCTGCACTGAAGCACAACTACACTGCAAACAGTGCTTTTCTTGCTTTGTATTTTTGTCTCGTTTCCAGTGGAAATATCTAATAATGAGTAAAATGGCATGTTTTCTTTTTTTCTGGAAAATTATCTAAACAAGCCAAGCAGATTATTGTTGTCACCCCACTGGCAGATCATTTAGCTTCATTTTAATTAAGAATTCATAGATATTTGGACTGGAAACGAGACACAAATACTAAATAAGAAAAAAAGGAGAAAGAAATTGCAGTATTAAAACAAGTTGACCAATGTGCTGTACACTTTTTAAACGCGTAAAAAATACACGACACACCAATATTATACAACACAGACATCTAACCGCACAACATATCAGTAAAAAAGAGGAGTTTTTAAAAGAGATCAACAATACGTCATAAACCGTTACAAAGGCAGCCCTGCTGTGAGCTGCAAGTTGTTAATCGATGCTCCTGTCGGAGCCGTTAGTCTGCGCTATTACACGGCTCTGTGGAATACTTGATTCTGATTGGTCAGTCGCACATTCCAGCGGTGTGTTATTCCCAGGCCAAAGTGAGTAACGCACCGCTCATCCGGAAACTACGAGTTATCTTGACCGGTACTGCTCATATGCGTGTCACTCCGCTGTCGTTGACTGTCTGGCGCCATCTTGTGACTGAAAAACACTGAACCACTGCTGCCATAACAACCGGCTGGATGTACATTATATCTTACTTACTTATTTTTTTAAATTACTGTGTTTTAATTGCAGAACTCCTGGTGGAAAAACGACATCACCCATGATGCTGTATGGAAAACTCCACCAATAGAAACATGGCAAAACATGACTAAAATCTCTTTAGCCCCGCCCACTCCCATGAAGCACTGCAAATCTCTCTACGCTCTGAAAATACTCAAACATTTGAATATTTATGCATATGTTGCAATACACTTATTGCATATTGTTATGAGAAAACAAAAAAATATATATAAATGGGAAAAAATTAATGGAAAAAATGCCAGAACCAGCAGAGCTGAAAAAGGGGGCGGGCACTCTAATGCACTGTATTTAAAATATTGACTAGTCAAGTCACCTTTATTTATGCAGTGCTTTCACAATATAGATTGTTTCAGAGCAGCTTCACGGGGATAACAGGAAATCAATAGAAGAGAGACTGTCCAGTTTAAGTTCAGCACTGATTTCTGTGATTTAAAAATCATAAGTTAGTAACTATTAGCCTGAGAACGCGAACTTTTTGTTTTTGAGAACGATACCGTTATCATCTCCGCATAAACTTCAAAAAAGTGAATCTGTGAAGACTAACATTAGTGTAGATGCCATTCTTCTTATAGTGTAACGAGTACATCAGGTGTTATGGGAAGTGTTCCCGGTTCCGGCTGACCTAGTTAATGCAGCCTAACAATCATTTACTGATTTGAGTAATAGAAATTGATAATGTTTTATGTGTGCCATAGTAAAGAGATGCGTTTTTAGTCTAGATTTAAACTGACAGAGTGTGTCTGCTTCCCGAACAATGCTAGGAAGACTGTTCCAGAGTTTAGCCCCTAAATAGGAAAAGGAACGACCGCCTGCAGTTGATTTTGATATTCTAGGTATTATCAACTGGCCAGAGTTTTGAGACCGCAATAGACGTGATGGAGTATAATGTGTTAAGAGCTCGCTCAAGTACTGGGGAGCTAAACCATTTAGTGCTTTGTAAGTAATAAGCAAGATTTTAAAATGTATACGATGTTTAATAGGGAGCCAGTGCAGTGTTGACAGAACCGGGCTAATATGGTCATACTTCCTGGTTCTAGTAAGAGCTCGAACTGCTGCGTTTTGGACCAGCTGGAGTTTGTTTATTAAGCGAGCAGGGCAACCACCCAGTAAAGCATTACAGTAATCTAGCCTTGAGCTCATGAACGCATGAACTAACTGTTTTCTAGATTTATTTTTAAGATGGAAGAATGCGGTTTTACAGATGCTAGAAATACTATATGGAAAAAAAATCACATACAAAAATAAATAAATAATAAAAAAAACTGGATGGAAACACATTTACTGAATAAATCCCTCAGCAGAGGCTGTGATTGGATAACTGGACCAGCGGACCAATGGCGTCGCAGCATCTCAAATGTTGGTTTGGTATCTCTGAAACGCCTGAGCCAAAGTCTGTGATCAGAATGATTCGGTTTAATTCCTCCAGAAGCGTTTAGTGTTTGTGTGTGTGTGTGTGTTTCGTCTGATGCCCTGAGACGGAGGGATTGCAGAAACGTACAGTTTATTACTGATATTTTGTGTCAGTTTCCCAGGAAGTGATGATTTAGTTCTCTTATCAGTGATGCAGGGCCTGAATGCCGTCTCCGTGTGTGTAGGTTATATTGGTGTGGTGAACCGCAGTCAGAAGGACATCGATGGCAAGAAGGACATCCGAGCCGCTCTGGCTGCGGAGAGGAAGTTCTTCCTGTCTCATCCGGCGTACAGACACATAGCGGAGCGGATGGGCACACCTTACCTGCAGAAAACACTCAACCAGGTACAAACACCCGCCGGAGACGCTTGAACTGCTCCATCAAAATTTGGCCACGGCATGACACGTTTCCATCGACTCTTTCCAGCAACTGACGAATCACATCCGCGACACTCTGCCGGCGCTGCGCAGTAAACTACAGTCTCAGATGCTGTCTCTGGAGAAAGAGGTGGACGAGTACCAGAACTTCAAGCCGGACGATCCAGCGCGCAAGACCAAAGCTCTGCTGCAGTGAGACCCGGACACACCGCTCTATTGAGATTATTATATTACATATTGTGATACAGCCCTACAACACCCACATGTTTCCTCTGTTTACAATTAAAGACAAAAATGAGTGAATAGAAGAGACC
Organism: Paracanthobrama guichenoti; assembly: GCA_018749465.1. Taxonomy (NCBI): domain Eukaryota; kingdom Metazoa; phylum Chordata; class Actinopteri; order Cypriniformes; family Gobionidae; genus Paracanthobrama; species Paracanthobrama guichenoti. The sequence continues at coordinate 27,477,948 of CM031943.1, forward strand.
ACATGCACATTAAACTACTGTGTGTGTGTGTGTGTGTGTGCGCGCGTGCGTGTGTGTGTGTGTGTGTGTGTGTAGGATGGTGCAGCAGTTCGGCGTGGACTTTGAGAAGCGGATCGAGGGCTCTGGTGATCAGGTGGACACGCTGGAACTCTCCGGCGGCGCGCGAATCAACCGCATCTTCCACGAGCGCTTCCCTTTTGAGCTGGTTAAGGTACGGTTAGCCCCGTTTATTCACCAGGCTTGACTGTGTTTGGTTTCGCTGGAGTCTCACTAGCTGATGAGGAGCGTGTCTGTGTTAATGGAGCTCATTTTCAATCAAATCAACTTGCGTTCTTTTGTAGAGCTGCACGATTACGTTTTAACAATTGTTAAAAGATGGCGATCTTGATTCAAGCACACACACAATCTTATTCCTAAATTACTTTGTCTTGTCTTTGACAAGTGCGATCACAGTGAACATTCAGATCTGCCTCTGAGCCAGAGAGAGCCGTTGTCATGTATAGTCTTTTCAACCACACAGCTTCATTATTTCTCTTACAGTCATTCGTATCATCACAGAAGAACTGGATAAAAGTTTATTATAGATATAAACACTGATGTCCACAGTAGTGATCAAAAGAGAGTAAATCACCTTTAGAAAGAAACTTCACGCTTCAAATAAAGATTACATTGTTACACCAGTAGGTGGCGACTGTTAAAAAGTTTCATTCATTCATTCATTCAAAAGACTTGTTAAAAAAACACTGATTCACCCAGTACTGAAACAAATGAAGTCTTTCAATCATGTCAAGTCCCCTTCGTTTATGCAGCGCTTTCACAGTACAGATTGTTTCAGAGCAGCTTCACAGTGATAATAGGAGATTAATGGAGGAGAGATTGTTTTGGCTGCACATCAGCTCTAGAAGAAAGAAAGTTATTGTCCAGCTAAAGTCAGTTTTTGATTGATTCATATCCTTTATATTAATCATTAGTTATTTTCTTTGGGGCCGCTTACACGACAGCATTTTAACTAAAATAGAAAACTCTCAATGTGCTCTGGCCGCTCATCCGATCAGGATCAGCGATCAGGGTCCTAAGAGCGCAAACCCCAGAACTGGGTTTGAAACGAGACTTCAAAAAACGTAAATCTGTGAGAACGATGACGGCACGCACGTAAGCGTCGCGTATTTAGTCTATAGGCAAGAGCGTTTGAATCCGTGTGTGCGCAGGCGCGTCGTTTTTCTTTACAAAATGACCACCAATCACCTGTTGAGCCTGCTTAATACAGCGTTTCTAGTCGTTTCCGCGGATCCATGTGAACAGGAATCCTTTCGATTATGTTTTCATCTGTACAGAGGGAAGTGAAGGAGGCGTCACAGTCTAGTTGACACGGTCTCTGCCAACACTTTAAACTTTAAAGATTTAAACTGACAGAGTGTGTCTGCTTCCCGAACAATGCTAGGAAGACTGCTCCAGAGTTTAGGAGCTAAATAGGAAAAGGATCGACCGCCTGCAGATGATTTTGATATTCTAGGGATTATCAACTGGCCAGAGTTTTGAGACCGCAATAGACGTGATGGAGTATAATGCGTTAAGAGCTCGCTCAAGTACTGGGGAGCTAAACCATTTAGTGCTTTGTAAGTAATAAGCAAGATTTTAAAATGTATACGATGTTTAATAGGAGCCAGTGCATTGTTGACAGAACCGGGCTAATATGGTCATACTTCCTGGTTCTAGTAAGAGCTCGAGCTGCTGCGTTTTGGACCAGCTGGAGTTTGTTTATTAAGCGAGCAGGGCAACCACCCAGTAGAGCATTACAGTAATCTAGCCTTGAGCTCATGAACGCATGAATTAACTGTTCAGCATTTTGCATTGAAAGCATGCGCCGTAATTTAGATATATTTTTGAGATGGTAGAATGCAGTTTTACAGATGCTAGAAACGTGGCTTTCAAATAAAAGATTGGTATCAATCGTAATTAGTTTAGTTCAGAATCGTGATTCTTACTTCATCCAGAATCATGCAGCTCGAATTTGTAAATAATGACATGCTTTTAATCACATGACACCGTAGATAAGCATGTTTTTGTGTGTGTTTTTATGTGTGTGTGTGTGTTTAGATGGAGTTTGATGAGAAGGAGTTGAGGAGAGAGATCAGCTACGCCATCAAGAACATTCATGGAGTCAGGCAAGCGCACACTGACACTGTACACGACCGTACTCACTTCAGGAACATTACTCCGTTATTACACTGTCCTCTATCACACATCCTGGTCATTTAGTCCGCTGTCATCGCTTAACCTCTAACATTTCAACCATGTAAAGAGATCATACACCACACATATTCAACATGCCGTTTGACCAGCTCAGTAAACGCATGGAGTCGTTCTCTCTGTAATCAGACATGGCTTCACTCTGTTTGACCGTGTGTTGTGTGTGTGACCTCAGGACGGGGCTGTTCACCCCTGACATGGCCTTCGAGGCCATCGTGAAAAAGCAGCTGATCAAGCTGAAGGAGCCATGCCTCAAATGCATTGACCTGGTCATCCAGGAGCTCATCAATACGGTCAGGCGGTGCACACTGAAGGTAGACGGAGAGAGAGCATGTCATGCTAACGCCTGCCCGACTCACGCCGCTAACGGCTCCGCAAAGCAAAAACACTCACGCAACACCAACTGCCCTCTACCTCAGCGAGGAAATGACCAAAGCTGATCGGCAAACTCACATGTACATAACGTATTTCACATCAGCCATACGGTCTGACGAGAACGGACCCATAAGTGTTGCTTTTACACTCAAACCGTGTTAGAAAACCGTCAAGGTCAAAGTGCTGCAATCCCAGAAAGGACATGCATCACTTTAGGAAAGAGGAACGAAGGGACGCTATGTGCTTCTGTTTTCATCCACCCGTCCACTTTTTCCCAGTATTGTGCCCGTAATTATCCAAATAACACCTCCGCTGTCCCATGATCCTCCAGGACGGGGCTGTTCACCCCTGACCTGGCCTTTGAGGCCATAGTGAAAAAGCAGATTGTTAAACTGAAGGAGCCGTGTCTTAAGTGTGTAGACCTGGTGGTGTCTGAACTCGCCACGCTCATCCACAAGTGCACAGAGAAGGTAAAACAACACCGTTTCTGACCGATCCCTTAACCAATCAAATCCAGTCCTGTAACCGAACCCGCTTTGATTGACAGATCCCTTAACCAATCAAATCCAGTCCTGTAACCGAACCCGCTTTGATTGACAGATCCCTTAACCAATCAAATCCAGTCCTGTAACCGAACCCGCTTTGATTGACAGATCCCTTAACCAATCAAATCCAGTCCTGTAACCGAACCCGCTTTGATTGACAGATCCCTAACCAATCAAATCCAGTCCTGTAACCGAACCCGCTTTGATTGACAGATCCCTTAACCAATCAAATCCAGTCCTGTAACCGAACCCGCTTTGATTGACAGATCCCTTAACCAATCAAATCCAGTCCTGTAACCGAACCCGCTTTGATTGACAGATCTCTTAACCAATCAAATCCAGTCAAGTAAATTTCCTCTTAATATTCATAATAATGTGCTATCATTGCTTTCAGTCATGTGACGTTTACTAACTGCTGTCGGTGAAGTTTGTCTGTGGTGGATGGGCTCCGTTTGTGTTTGTTTTTGCTTTGTGGGGATTAATTATTACACTAATCAAAGTCACCGTCAGTGTTTAAACACACATCGGCTCAGGTTTGCATGCAGTCGTACTCATCCGTGTTTATGAAGTCTTACTGAGACACAACAGTGATGTTTGTGTGTCTGCTGCCGCTCTCGGTGTGTGTGTGTCCTAGCTGAACTCGTATCCTCTGCTGAGAGAAGAGACGGAGAGAATCGTCACCACATACGTCAGAGAGAGAGAGAGCAAGACTAAAGACCAGGTGTGTGTTCCTGAACCCTCCTCCTGATATCTCCATTCATTAATTCATTCATTCATTCATTCACCTGTGTGTGTGTGTCGCAGGTGATGCTGCTGATCGACATCGAGCTCTCCTACATCAACACCAACCACGAGGACTTCATCGGTTTTGCCAAGTGAGTGACCTCTGCCCTCTGTTGACCTTTGATTTCAGTGGCAGCGGTCTAACTGCAGTGTGTTTCAGCGCGCAGCAGCGGAGCGCCGCGGTCAGCAAGAAGAGGGCCATGCCCAACCAGGTACAGCAACACCAACTCACGCGGCTGCCCATTGGTCCGTTCCTCCGCCTCATTATCATATCCCCTCCCCTCGCTGCAGGTGATCAGACGCGGTTGGCTCACCATCAACATCAGCATCATGAAGGGCGGGTCCAAGGACTACTGGTTCATCCTGACCGCAGAATCCCTGTCCTGGTACAAGGACGAGGAGGTGTGCAGTGTGCGTGTGCAGTGTGCGTGTGCAGTGTGCGTGTGCAGTGTGCGTGTGCAGTGTGCGTGTGCAGTGTGCGTGTGTGTGTGTGTGTGTGTGTGTGTGTGTGTGTGTGCGCAGTGTGTGTGTAGATGTGTATTCTTCATCTTTTGTGGGAATAAAACCTGTGTGTGTCTGTGTGTGTGTGTCTGTGTGTGTGTGTGTGTGTGTGTGTGTGTGTGTGTGTGTGTGTGTGTGTCTGTGTGTGTGTGTGTGTGTGTGTGTGTGTGTGTGTGTGTGTGTGTCTGTGTGTGTGTCTGTGTGTGTGTGTGTGTGTGTCTGTGTGTGTGTCTGTGTGTGTGTGTGTCTGTCTGTGTGTCTGTCTGTGTGTCTGTCTGTGTGTCTGTGTGTGTGTGTGTGTGTGTGTGTGTGTGTGTGTCTGTGTGTGTCTGTGTGTGTGTCTGTGTGTGTGTGTGTGTGTGTGTGTGTGTGTGTGTTCCAGGAGAAAGAGAAGAAGTTCATGCTGCCTCTGGATAACCTGAAGCTCAGAGATGTTGAGAAAGGGTTCATGTCCACCAAACACACCTTCGCCATCTTCAACACCGAGCAGAGGTGCGATTCCCTTCAGTGAAATAATAACAATAACAATAATAATAATAATAATAATAATAATAATAATAAACTGTCTGTTGTGAACAAGAGAAGCCGAAGTAAAGGTTTGATGGTTTAACGTTTTATATTAATATTGTAATTTTAAAATAATTTTTGATCAATTATTTATTTATATTTATTTAATCTTTTGATGAATTAATGAATACTATACTTTTTATATTATATGAACAAATATTTCATAATATTATATAAATAAATATACATTTATAACTGTATGATTAAATAAGTAAATTAATAAAAGTAAATGAATGAATTTGACAATTGTAATATAATTATATAATATATTAACCAATTAAATAATGGATAAAAATAACACATATTTATAATATCATATGAATAAAATATATACTTATTTTAAATAAATGTAATAATTTTGTATATATACATAAGATAACAATAATTGAAACAAATATTATAATTTTAGTTTAACTTTTTTTTTTTTTTTTTTTTTTTTTTTTTTTCAACGAAATAAAAAAATCAATGAATCATTTATTTTTACAAGATAAAAGAAGGCAAAAGTACACACACACACACACACGTGTGTATATACAGCAGTAACTGAAACTATTATTATTTTATAGCGATATTGATTCGTAACGATCAAATGTTTGTCCAGACTGCACACCGGAGCGTTATTGATGTTTTTCCTTGAGAAATGCTGTTACGTCCTCTGAAACTTCCTGTGATTGATGATGTAGGAACGTGTATAAAGACCTGCGTCAGATCGAGCTGGCCTGCGACTCTCAGGAGGACGTGGACAGCTGGAAAGCCTCGTTCCTGCGGGCCGGAGTCTATCCCGAGAAGGACCAGCCGGAGAACGACGACGGCGTCCCGGCCGACTGTCTCTCCATGGACCCTCAGCTGGAGCGGCAGGTGGAGACCATCCGGAACCTGGTGGACTCCTACATCGGCATCGTCAACAAGAGCATCCGAGACCTGATGCCCAAGGCCATCATGCACCTGATGATCAACAGCGTGAGTGTGGGCGGGGCTTACGCCACTCACGGCTCTCGTTAATCAGGTGTCAATCACAGCAGGGGGTGGGGCTTACACCACTCATGACTCTCATTAATCAGGCGTCAATCACAGAAGGGGGCAGGACTTATGCCACTCACGGCGCTCATTAATCAGGTGTCAATCAATCACAGAAGAGGGCGGGGCTTACACCACTCATGACTCTCATTAATCAGGCGTCAATCACAGAAGGGGGCAGGACTTATGCCACTCACGGCGCTCATTAATCAGGTGTCAATCAATCACAGAAGAGGGCGGGGCTTACACCACTCAGGGCTCTCATTAATCAGGTGTCAATCAATCACAGAAGAGGGCGTGGCTTACACCACTCACGGCTCTCGTTAATCAGGTGTCAGTCAATCACAGAAGGGGGCAGGGCTTACGCCACTCACGGCTCTCATTAATCAGGTGGCAATCACAGAAGGGGGCGGGGCTTATGCCACTCACGGCTCTCGTTAATCAGGTGTCAGTCAATCACAGAAGGGGGCAGGGCTTACGCCACTCACGGCTCTCATTAATCAGGTGGCAATCACAGAAGGGGGCGGGGCTTATGCCACTCACGGCTCATTAATCAGGTGGCAATCACAGAAGGGGGCGGGGCTTATGCCACTCACGGCTCATTAATCAGGTGGCAATCACAGAAGGGGGCGGGGCTTATGCCACTCACGGCTCTCGTTAATCAGGTGTCAGTCAATCACAGAAGGGGGCAGGGCTTACGCCACTCACGGCTCTCATTAATCAGGTGGCAATCACAGAAGGGGCGGGCTTATGCCACTCACGGCTCATTAATCAGGTGGCAATCACAGAAGGGGGCGGGGCTTATGCCACTCACGGCTCATTAATCAGGTGGCAATCACAGAAGGGGGCAGGGCTTACGCCACTCACGGCTCTCATTAATCAGGTGGCAATCACAGAAGGGGGCAGGGCTTACGCCACTCACGGCTCTCATTAATCAGGTGGCAATCACAGAAGGGGGCGGGGCTTATGCCACTCACGGCTCATTAATCAGGTGGCAATCACAGAAGGGGCGGGGCTTATGCCACTCACGGCTCATTAATCAGGTGGCAATCACAGAAGGGGCGGGGGCTTATGCCACTCACGGCTCATTAATCAGGTGGCAATCACAGAAGGGGGCGGGGCTTATGCCACTCACGGCTCTCGTTAATCAGGTGTCAGTCAATCACAGAAGGGGGCGGGGCTTATGCCACTCACGGCTCATTAATCAGGTGGCAATCACAGAAGGGGCGGGGCTTATGCCACTCACGGCTCTCATTAATCAGATAGCAATCACAGAAGGGGGCGGGGCTTACACCACTCAGTTTATTTATGTTTGTACATTTGGAGTTTCAGGGTTTGATTTATTTTATTTGTTTTAGTTAATATTTTTTATTTTTAGTTGTTTCAGGGTTTATTTTTTAATTTATTTATGATGTTTGCGTTTTTGAGGTTTATTTATCTATTTATTTGTTTGTTTTACGTTTTAATTTCTTATGGAATCTTTTTTTTTATTTTTATTTTGAGTTTTGGGGTTTATTTTTGGGGTTTTATTGTTATTTTTATTTGTGTTTTTCATGTTTATTGTGTTAAGTTTCAGGTTTATTTTTCTATTAATTTATTATTTATTTGATTTTAATTAATTTGAGTTTTTGGGTGCATTTTATTTGGTTTTATTTTTGTTATTTTAATTATTATTTTAATTATTATTATTTTAATTTATGTTTTTGTCTTATTTTGGGGTAGATTTTTGTTTTATTTATTATTTATTATTTTATTTGTGTTTTTGTGCTGGAGTTTTTAGGTTTTTTATTATTATTATTATTATTATTAAGGAGTGCTAGGGTGTATTTATTTATTTAATTTATCTTTAAGGATTTTTGGGGTTTATTAATATTTTTTATTATGATTTCTTTAATTTATGCATGTATTTATGTGTAGTTTTGAGGTTTATATACATGATGTGTGTGTCAGGCGAAGGAGTTCATCCACTCGGAGCTGCTGGCGTACCTGTACTCGTCCGGCGATCAGGGCAGTCTGATGGAGGAGTCGGCCGATCAGGCGCAGCGGCGCGACGAGATGCTGCGCATGTATCACGCGCTCAAGGAGGCGCTGCACATCATCGGTGACATCAGCACCAGCACCATATCCGCACCCGTCCCGCCTCCGGTGGACGACACCTGGATCCACACTGACCCCAGGTACTGCTTTTATCTCATAAATAAATCACGTGACTGCTCTGGTAATAACGGAAGTGCATTTAAAGTGCAAACGTGTCTGTCAGCCCCCCATCTCAGCGTAAGCCGTCCTCAGGCACGGCCCGGCCCCCTGGCCGTCCCCCTGCAGTGCGAGGCCCCACCCTCGGCCCACCGGCCGCGCCTCCTCTGAACCCCTCCCCTGCGTTTGGAGTCCCGCCCGTGCCGTCCAGGCCCGGCCCGCCTCCAGTCAGCGCTAATGTGTTTGGGAGTGGTGCTGTGGAGGCTCCGCCCCCTCAGGTGCCGTCTCGCCCCGCCCGTGTGCCGCCCGCTCTGCCACCCGGCATACCCAGGTGCGACCTCTTCCAACACCCTCAGTGTCATACTGGTTTTCCAAAAGAAATTTGAATTGCCTCTGTTGTGAAGGCTTATGAATATTAATTAGATGACATGTCAAGTCCCATAACCTATTAAATATTCATGAGCCACGGATTATTCGTGGTAAGATTCTCTAATTGGCTGGCAGTGCCTGCCTTTCAACCAATCATGTGTTCCTACTGGCTGAAGGTAATCAATATTCATAATTCATTGAGTTCTGAAATTAAAACGAGCAACAGAATTAATGAAAAAATAAAACATTTCATATTCATTCATTATACTTTATAATACTTTATATTATAACTGAATTAAACCTTTCTAATGGAATCCAGCAAAAATAAAATTTTGGAAAAAATGAAGCTAGGGCCCTAAAATGTCATATTAAATGTTATTAAACTGATGTTATATAATCAAATATACTCATTTCAATTCATCAGACGCGCTGCTTTATTTGATCAAGTTTAATTTACCATTAAAGCAGAATCCTGAAAAAAGAGTGAATGAGTTTTAATAAACTGTTGTTGAATCTTGACATAGTTTAAGAAAATAAATCATTCATTCCCTCGTTTTTTCCAAAACTTTATTTTTTATTTGAATTCATTGAAATGTAAACGTTTTAAGATTCACCAACGATGAGTTAAAACGGAGTCGTGAACAAAGTGAGTTTTGGGAGAAGCCTCCTGAGCACGGGAGCAGCCACAGCTGGCTGTCAGCACCGCTGTTAGTCACTCATGTTAGCGTGCATGTACAGTGTAATTCCAGTCACTGATTTCTAAAATGACTAGAATACAGAAATATGTAAACTAAAATAAATGGGATTTGGCTCCAAATAAACCCCTCAATGATTTATTATTCATTTCTGTTAAATTGAATACATTTTATAATTTCAATTATTTAGGCTCATTGATTTATTAATTTGATTTCATCATTAAAATGAAGATGAATGTATGTAATTAGTGGGGACACACAGGCTTTATTATTAATGTATTAAAATAAATAATAAAAAGATTGTTTAACAGAATCTTCAACTAAATGAATCCGGAAACATTTCAACGGGAAAAATGCCATTTTAGTTTTTTCCAAACTCTATTTTTTTTTTCAAAGGCGGAACAGATTTCACAGTGCTATAATACTGTGTGTGTGTGTGTGTGTGTGTGTGTGTGTGTGTGTGTGTGTGTAGCAGGAGACCTCCAGCGGCTCCAAACCGGCCCACTATCATCAGACCGTCAGAGCCGTCTCTACTGGACTGAGACTTTCAACAACCAAAGGAACCAACCACACTCACACACACACACCCATACTCACATATACACACTCACACACATATACACGCACACATACTCACACACACTCGCATGCACTCACACACCCATATACACGCACGCATGCACTCACACACCCATATACACGCACACATACTCACACACACACTCGCATGCACTCATACTCACACACACCCATATACACACATATACATACTACTCACACACACTCGCATGCACTCACACACCCATATACACGCACACATACTCACACACACACTCGCATGCACTCACACACCCATATACACGCACACATACTCACACACACTGCATGCACTCACACACCCACACACTCGCATACACACCCACACACACTCACACACACACACACGCATGCACTCACACACCCATATACACACCCATACACATACTCACACACACACTGCATGCACTCACACACCCATATACACGCACACATACTCACACACACTCGCATGCACTCACACACCCATATACACGCACACATACTCACACACACACTGCATGCACTCACACACCCATATACACACACATACTCACACACACTCTCGCATGCACTCACACACCCATATACACGCACACATACTCACACACACACACTCGCACTCACACACACACCCATACACGCACACATACACACACACACTCGCATGCACTCACACACCCATGCACTCACACACCCATGCACTCACACACACATACTCACACACACACACACACTCGCATGCACTCACACACCCATATACACGCACACATACTCGCATGCACTCACACACCCATATACACACACACATACTGCATGCACACACACACCCATATACACACACACATACTCACACACACTACTCGCATGCACTCACACACCCATATACACATACTCACACATGCACTCACACACATACTCGCATACTCTCACACTCGCATGCACTACACACACATACACACACTGCACACACTCGCATGCACTCACACACCCATATACACGCACACATACTCACACACACACTGCATGCACTCACACACCCATATACACGCACACATACTCACACACACATGCACTCACACACCCATATACACGCACACATACTCACACACACTGCACTCACACACCCCATATACACGCACACATACTCACACACACTCGCATGCACTCACACACCCATATACACGCACACATACTCACACACACACTCGCATGCACTCACACACCCATATACACGCACACATACTCACACACACGCATGCACTCACACACCCATATACACGCACACATACTCACACACACACTCGCATGCACTCACACACCCATATACACGCACACATACTCACACACACACTCGCATGCACTCACACACCCATATACACGCACACATACTCACACACACTCGCATGCACTCACACACATATATACTCACACAGTCACTCACACGCATGCACTCACACACCCATATACACGCACACATACTCACACACTCTCACGCATGCACTCACACACACATATACTCACACTTACACTCACTCACATATACATACAGTCACTCACTCACACATACATACACACGCATGCACTCACACACCCATATAAACGCACACATACTCTCACACTTACTCACATACACACACACACCCATACTCACATTCACACTCACACACTCACAAGTGCAAATAAGGGCGTCAACTCAAGTCTGACTGACATGTGATTTGACACAGTTCCAGTAGTAGCACTAGTAAGACATTTTCTGAGCGATCTAAGGGGAGGTTGTTGGGAGAACGAGCAACACTTTAAATGAATGCCATCAGGTCTGTTCATTTCTCACACACGCGTCTCTAACAGAGAGTCCCGTTTACAGACCAGTCTTCAACACTCCCTGTTTCCTGACGGACTCTCCAGGGGTCAGCACTTTTATATCTCTAATGCCTCATCATCTGTCGAGTGACACGCAGCCTCTCTGAGACCTCGTGGTGTACGCGGAGACTCTGACACGCTTGAGCCGAACTCTTCTGGATCTGAAGATCAGGCTTCCTCAGACTTATGGGTGCTCTTATCTCGCTCTTCCGTGACGTTTCGCACGGACTGCGAGCGGAGCGATCATTGAGCCTGTTTCCTCGTCGCAGTCCTGTTTCGACTGCTTTATTCTCTGTCATGTTTAGTTCTGCTTTCTCTCAATTTATCGACTTTCTCAATTGAATGAGTTCAACTTTTATTATTAACACATTATAATGAAGTGTTTTTCTGAACTTAGAGTTTCTCAACACGACGACTTCTCATTTAACGACTTTATTCAGCAGTTTATGATTTCACTTGTTTCTCCTGAGACTTCAGTGTTTCATTGCTTGTGCCGATCCCCCCCGATGTTGTGTTTGTAATGGATGTGATTGACATTTCCAAATAAAGCCAGATATTTAATGAGCGAGGCGGGTCTTCATTTCTAACACCCGTGAATGAATCGGACGCGTCTCATTACGGAAGGCTCTATAAACGGAGCGTTACAGGAGGAAAGTGGTTTTATAGGAACGAGTTACTGTAGTTCTTGTCCTCCAGGATGAGCTGAAAGGTGACCTGATCACTAGCGACACCATGTACAAACATACGACCCATTTTATTAGTTTTATTGTGTGAAAGTCTTTAAAAAGGCTGTACAGAAGATTCCCTTAGTTAACCGTAACGTCACTTCTCCCAAAAGCCATCATCTCGTGTGATGACGGGACTAAAACAGCTATGACAGGAAGACATGAAATGAACAGAAGTCTGGCGTCCTCGAGAGTCGGACGACCGGTTTGCAGTTCTCGAGTCTGATTCGACTGCACTTCACAGGCACCCGGAAACACCAATCCATCTAAAGGCACGGCGGTCTGTCTGCGCTCCGGCGCCTGGCCTCGAGTCTCCTCTCTCCCGCGCAGCCGGGCCGGGCCGGTCCCACGGGCGCTTGTTTCAGGAGCAGACCCTCCGCTTGTCGTCGAACAGCCGCCGGACGGTGTAGACCTGCGTGAGCGCCACGCTCAGCATGACCAGCATGTTGACACAGGACCAGAAGGAGACCCGCCACAGGTTGTCCTCCAGCAGGTTTCGGTCGCGAGCCTCGAACGCCCGCAGGACGGTCTGCATCTGACGACTGCGCTCCAGCCGCCGGTGAACCGTCTCCATCGACTCCTGCCACACAAGAGGGAGAGTATAGAGTACACTATCACGACAAAGGGTTTCAACCGCGAGTCACGATCGGAGAACAAAGTCCTGCGGCTGAACCGGTCAAATCTTCAACACAGCGCCTTTATTCCCGGTTTAGTCGTTCTGTCGTGCACCTGTCTGGGGGTCATGACGTCCCAGAGTTCAATCATTAAAATTATTAAAACTGAAAGTAAAATAAAGCTAAACAGAAAAAGTAATGAGACGAATTGAAGTGTTACACGAGTGTATAAATGATGCTGCAGTAACGTTGATGAGGCCTGTGGGATCCTTCGCGCTGGCTCCTTTAACTTCACACTGACGAGACGCTGCCCACGGACGGAAATAATCGTGGCACTCACCTTTATATCATCCAGCTTGTACTCTAATAGGTTCTCTGGCTCTCCTAGCCCCGCCCACTCGTCGTCCGCCCCCGCGTCATTGGACGGGCTGTCCAGGATGACCTCGAAGAAGACCATCTTCTCGGAGAACCTGCTGAAGGTGTTGTCGAAGCAGATCTGATAGTCCCCCGCCTCCGTGGGATCCACCCTAAAAAACAGCGGACCAATCACAGGCGAGTAAACGGCAGACCGGCCGATCAATATTGGTATAGCTGGTTTATTTAAAGGATTAAAAGGGATTTTAGGGATTATAAGGGATTCTGCGCGGAGGCAGACCAGCCTTAAAAGGAACACTAAAACCTTTGGTCATCCGAGCACAAACAGAGCGGCGTGATGGAGAACAGCATCAGTACGGCCCAGGCTCAGACGAGGTGGTAATCCCACGGGACCAGCGAATCATCACACTCACGTACCGCAGGCCGTATGAAGCACAAACAGGGAAATGCGAGCACTCACATATGAACGCCGTCGGAGCGACGGAACTCCGAGACCAGGTGGATCCCCTGAGGAGAGACGATGGAGAAGTCCACGTCCATACCTGCTCCAGCGATCACCTGCAGACAAACACCAGATCTTCCTTTAACCGTTGGAGAAATCCTCAAAGGGACAGTTCACCCAAACATGACCCCATGACTCCCTCCCCTCAGCTCATCCTAGGTGTGTGTGACCTTCTGCTGTCACACAAACAGTTACATTAATACATGTCCTGACGCTTCCCAGCTTTATAATGGCAGTGAATGTGTGCATCCATCCATCATAAGTGCATCCATCCATCCTAAGTGTGTGCATCATCCATCCATTCATCCTAAAAGTGCATCCATCCATCCATCCATCATCCATCCTAAAAGTGCATCCATCCATCCATCCATCCATCCATCCATCATCCATCCATCCATCCTAAAAGTGCATCCATCCATCCATCATCCATCCTAAAAGTGCATCCATCCATCCATCCATCCATCCATCATCCATCCAAAGTGCATCCATCCATCCTAAAGTGCATCCATCCATCCTCCTAAAAGTGCATCCATCATCCATCCATCCATCATCCATCCATAAAAGTGCATCCATCCATCCATCCATCATCCATCCTAAAAGTGCATCCATCCATCCTAAAAGTGCATCCATCCATCCATCCATCATCCATCCTAAAAGTGCATCCATCCATCCTAAAAGTGCATCCATCCATCCATCCATCCATCCATCCTAAAAGTGCATCCATCCATCCTAAAAGTGCATCCATCCATCCTAAAAGTGCATCCATCCATCCATCCATCCATCCATCCATCCATCTAAAGTGCATCCATCCATCCATCCATCTAAAAGTGCATCCATCCATCCTAAAAGTGCATCCATCCATCCATCCATCCATGCATCCATCCATCCTCCAAAGTGTGCATCCATCCCATCCATCCATCCTAAAGTGCATCCATCCATCCAAAAAAGTGCATCCATCCATCCATCCATCCATCCATCCTAAAGTGCATCCATCCATCCATCCATCCATCCTAAAAGTGCAAAGTCCATCCATCCATCCATCCATCCATCCATCCATCCATCCTAAAGTGCATCCATCCATCACATCCATCCATCCTAAAAGTGCATCCATCCATCCATCCATCCATCCAGTGCATCCATCCATCCTAAAAGTGCATCATCCATCCATCCATCCATCATCCATCCTCCAAGTGCATCCATCCATCCATCATCCATCCCATCCATCCTAAAAGTGCATCCCATCCATCCATCCAAAAGTCCATCCATCATCCATCCATCCAAAAGTGCATCCATCCATCCATCCATCCATCCATCCATCCTAAAAGTGCATCCATCCATCCATCCATCCATCCTAAAAGTGCATCCATCCATCCATCCATCCATCTTAAAAGTGCATCCATCCATCCATCCATCCATCCTAAAGTGCAATCCATCCATCCATCCATCCTAAAAGTGACCATCCATCCATCCATCCATCCTAAAAATTGCATCCATCCATCCATCCATCCATCCTAAAGTGCATCCATCATCCATCCATCCATCCTAAAGTGCATCCATCCATCCAATCATCCATCCATCATCCATCATCTATATGATCCATCCATCCATCCTAAAGTGCATCCATCCATCCATCCATCCATCCATCGTAAAAGTGCATCCATCCATCCATCCATCCATCCATCGTAAAAGTGCGTGCATCCATCCATCCATCCATCCATCCATCCTAAATCCCTGCATCCATCCATCCATCCATCCATCCATCCTAAAAGTGCATCCATCCATCCATCCATCCATCCATCCTAAAAGTGCATCCATCCATCCATCCATCCATCCATCAAAAGTGCATCCATCCATCCATCCATCTCCTCCATCTAAAAGTGCATCCATCCATCCTGCCATCCTAAAAGTCCATCCATCCATCCATCCATCCATCCTAAAATCTGCATCCATCCATCCATCCATCTCCATCCTAAAAGTGCATCCATCCATCCATATCCATCCATCCTAAAAGTGCATCCATCCATCCATCCATCCATCCATCTAAAGTGTCAGTCCATCCATCCATCCATCCATCATCTAAAGGATCCATCATCCATCCATCCTAAAGTGCATCCATTCCATCCATCCATCCATCCATGCATCCATCCATCCAAAGTGCATCCATCCATCCATCCATCCTAAAGTGCTCCATCATCCATCCATCCATCCTAAAGTGCATCCATCCATCCATCCATCCTAAAAGTGCATCCATCCATCCATCCATCCATCCATCCATCCGTCCATCCTAAAAGTGCATCCATCCATCCATCCATCCTAAAAGTCATCCATCCATCTCCATCCATCTTAAAAGTGCATCCATCCATCCGTCCATCCTAAAAGTGCATCCATCCATCCATCCTAAAAGTGCATCCATCCATCCATCCTAAAAGTGCATCCATCCATCCATCCATCCTAAAAGTGCATCCATCCATCCATCCATCCATCCTAAAAGTGCATCCATCCATCCATCCATCCATCCTAAAAGTGCATCCATCCATCCATCCATCCATCCATCCTAAAGTGCATCCATCCATCCATCCATCCTAAAGTGCATCCATCCATCCATCCATCCATCCATCCTAAAAGTGCATCCATCCATCCATGCATCATCCATCCATAAAGTGCATCCATCCATCCATCCATCCATCCATCCTAAAAGTGCATCCATCCATCCATCCATCCATCCATCCTAAAAGTGCATCCATCCATCCATCCATCCATCCATCCTAAAGTGCATCCATCCATCCATCCATCCATCCATCCCATCCATCCATCAAAAAGTGCATCCATCCATCCTAAAAGTGCATCCATCCATCCAAAGTCCATCCATCCATCCATCCATAAAAGTGCATCCATCCATCCATCCATCCATCCTATCCATCCATCCATCCATAAAAAGTGCATCCATCCATCCTAAAAGTGCATCCATCCATCCATCCATCCATCCATCCATCCATCCATCCTCCATCCATCCTAAAGTGCATCCATCCATCCGTCCATCCTAAAAGTGCATCCATCCATCCGTCCATCCTAAAAGTGCATCCATCCATCCATCCCTAAAAAGTGCATCCATCCATCCATCCATCCTCCAAGTGCATCCATCCATCCATCCATCCATCCTAAAGTGCATCCATCCATCCATCCCATCCATCCTAAAGTGCATCCATCCATCCCTCCATCCATCCTACAAGTCCATCCATCCATCCATCCTAAAGTGCATCCATCCATCCATCCATCCATGCATCCATCCATCCATCCATCCTAAAGTGCATCCATCCATCCATCCATCCTAAAAGTGCATCATCCATCCATCCATCCATCCATCCATCCTAAAAGTGCATCCATCCATCCATCCATCCATCCATCCTAAAGTGCATCCATCCATCCATCCATCCATCCATCCTAAAGTGCATCCATCCATCCAAATCCTAAAGTGCATCCATCCATCCATCCATCCATCCATCCTAAAAGTGCCCATCCATAATCCAATCCTAAAGTGCATCCATCCATCCATCCATCCATCCATCCTACAAGTGCATCCATCCATCCTCCAAGTGCATCCATCCATCCATCCAGCATCCATCCTCCAAGTGCATCCATCCATCGCATCCATCCATCCGTCCATCCTAAAAGTGCATCCATCCATCCATCCATCCGTCCATCCTAAAAGTGCATCCATCCATCCATCCGTCCATCCTAAAGTCCATCCTATCCATCAAAGTGCATCCATCCATCCATCCATCCGTCCATCCTAAAGTGCATCCATCCATCCATCCATCCGTCCATCCTAAAGTGCATCCATGCATCCATCATCCATCCATCCATCCATCCGTCCATCCTAAATCCATCCATCCATCTGCATCCATCCATCCATCCATCCATCCATCCATCCCATATCCATCCATCCATGCATCCATCCATCCATCCATCCATCCATCCAAAAGTGCATCCATCCATCCATCCATCCATCCATCCTAAAAGTGCATCCATCCATCCATCCATCCATCCATCCTAAAAGTGCATCATCCATCCATCCATGCATCCATCCATCCATCCATCCATCCATCCATCCTAAAAGTGCATCCATCCATCCATCCATCCGTCCATCCTAAAAGTGCATCCATCCATCCATCCATCCATCCATCCTAAAAGTGCATCCATCCATCCATCCATCCGTCCATCCTAAAAGTGCATCCATCCATCCATCCATCCGTCCATCCTAAAAGTGCATCCATCCATCCATCCATCCGTCCATCCTAAAAGTGCATCCATCCATCCATGCATCCATCCATCCATCCATCCTCTAAAAGTGCATCCATCCATCCATCCATCCGTCCATCCATCCAAAAAGTGCATCCATCCATCCATCCATCCCATCCATCCATCCATCCTAAAGTGCATCCATCCATCCATCCATCCATCCATCCTAAAGTGCATCCATCCTCCATCCATCCTAAAAGTGCATCCATCCATCCATCCATCCATCCATCCATCCATCCATCCTAAAGTGCATCCATCCATCCATCCATCCATCCATCCTAAAGTGCATCCATCCATCCATCCATCCATCCATCCATCCATCTAAAAGTGCATCCATCCATCCATCCATCCGTCCATCCATAAAAGTGCATCCATCCATCCATCCATCCATCCTAAAGTGCATCCATCCATCCATCCATCTATCTAAAGTGCATCCATCCATCCATCCATCCTAAAGTGCATCCATCCATCCATCCATCCATCCTAAAAGTGCATCCATCCATCCATCCATCCTAAAGTGCATCCATCCATCCATCCATCCATCCTAAAGTGCATCCATCCATCCATCCATCCTAAAAGTGCCCATCCATCCATCCATCCATCCTAAAGTGCATCCATCCATCCCATCCATCCTAAAAGTGCATCCATCCATCCATCCTCCATCAAAGTGCATCCATCCATCCATCCATCCATCCATCCTAAAAGTGCATCCATCCATCCATCCATCCATAAAAAGTGCATCCATCCATCCATCCATCCATCCATCCTAAAGTGCATCCATCCATCCATCCATCCATCCCATCCATCCAAAAGTGCATCCATCCATCCATCCATCCATCCATCCATCCATCCATCCATCCATCCATCCATCCTAAAAGTGCATCCATCCATCCATCCATCCATCATCCATCCTAAAAGTGCATCCATCCATCCATCCATCCATCCATCCTAAAAGTCCATCATCCAAAAGTGCATCCATCCATCCATCCTCCATCCAAAAGTGCATCCATCCATCCATCCATCCTAAAAGTGCATCCATCCATCCATCCATCCTAAAAGTGCATCCATCCATCCATCCATCCTAAAAGTGCATCCATCCATCCATCCATCCATCTAAAAGTGCATCCATCCATCCATCCATCCTAAAAGTGCATCCATCCATCCATCCATCCTAAAGTGCATCCATCCATCCATCCATCCTAAAAGTGCATCCATCCATCCATCCATCCATCCTAAAAGTGCATCCATCCATCCATCTCATCCATCCATCCATCCATCCATCCTAAAAGTGCATCCATCCATCCATCCATCCATCCTAAAAGTGCATCCATCCATCCCTCCATCCAGCAAAGTGCATCCATCCATCCCTCCATCCATCCTAAAAGTGCATCCATCCATCCCTCCATCCAGCACAAGTGCATCCATCCATCCCTCCATCCAGCACAAGTGCATCCATCCATTATAAAAGTGCTCCACATAGCTCTGGGGGTTAATAAAAGCGAGTTCTAGCATATTCTCACCGGAGCGTCCTACACTTGAACGCGTGTACCGCAGTTAGCGGAAGTTATAGATTACAGTATGTAAAGTTTTAAGTATGGATATTTTTCCTCACACAAACGCATCACTTCAGAAAGCCTTTACTAACCCCCAGAGCTGTGTGGAGCAGTTATATGATGGATGGATGCACCTTTTTTGTGCTTCAAATTTTGGGCTGCCATTATAAAGCTTGGAAGAGCCAGGACTGCTTTAATAATAACTCTGATTGTGTTCGTCTGACAGAAGAATGTCACACACACCTAGGATGAGTAAATCACTGTGAACTATCCCTTTAAGAACTCCATAGGGAATACACTAGCAGCCACCCAGAACATCCAGTTTAACAGGTAAACATTCCCTTATACAAATCAGCAGAACAGTGATGACGTCATGACGGACCTGAGGCAGGATGCGACAGGCCACGCCCACTACTGTGCTTTACTGTGGTACTTCTGGTCAAACCACTAACAGTGAGATTCGAACCGAAGCGTTTGAGAACTCATGTTATGAATAATACTGCGTTTATGGCATTTTGAGAACATAAGCTAAATAAATGAACGTGTGTGAGAGAGTGTGTGCGCGTGTGTGAGAGAGAGAGAGAGTGTGTGTGTGTGTGATTGAGTGAGAGAGTGTGTGTGTTGACCGTTGATTGACAGGCTGTACCTGGTACTCGATCTCGACGCTGCCGTTGGTCGCGGCGCTCTGGTAGAAGCACTCTTTGCTGGCGGCTGGCAGGAGGAACGTGAACTCGCTGTCCGTGGGGCTGAACGCGCTCACCGCGCCGATAAACACCGCGAGCAGCGACACGCACATCCTCCGCGCGTCATCCATGCTGTTCTTATCACAGAAAGAGCCTTTAAACGCTGTTTGTGAATCCGCTCTTGCGGGAAAACCAGTTGAAACCCCTCCGTCCGTCCAGCGACGGATGTGTTCCGCTTCCGTAGCTCAACTTTTGAGCTACGCTGCGGCGCTCAGCCAATCGGAGCGCACCGAGTGTCCGAGCTCTAGCCAATCAGCGCGCGGGGACTCGAGTTTTACACATGCGGCATAAAACCATGGCACTGAAACTTTTTATACACCCGAAATATTATAAATCATAAACCACTTATAGATAAGACAAACCTTATGCATCCTGTATAATATATAGATATATAAACATTAGGCACGCTGATGATGCGATCTCCTGCCGCGAGATGGCAGCACAGCACACTGAGCGCGTGAGCGCGGATTTAAAGGAGACGTGTCGGATAAATGTGTGTGTGTGGGGAGACATGACATGACTAACAATCGGTTGCTTTTAGTAGTAGTGTTGGCAGAATTCTCAATTATGAGGTAAAACGTCTCAATTACATCTCATATGTTTGTATTCAGTGGCAAAAACAAGCTTAAATGGTTAAATAGAACTGAAGATCTATCAAATATCAAAGAAAACAGCCTCGCCGATGATGAAAACATGTCCAAGCCATATTTCACCCAAAATAAAACATTACAATTGTTTTACTTGTTTTGCTTAAAATCAATGTTGTTATTGTTAACTAAAAAAATAAATAAAATACAGTAATTTAAATAAAACAAACTTAAACAAAAATTTGAAATAAACATTTTATTTTGAACACACAGTGTTAATTCTAGACCCTCACGGCCGTATTTTAGGCAGGCCGATGATGATCTCCTGCCGAGAGATGTGGCAGCACAGCACACTGAGCTCCTGAGCGCGCGCGGAGAGTGTTGGAGAAATGTGTGTGAACATGACATCACTAACAATCAGTTGCTTTAATTATTTTTAGTAGTAGTAGTAATGGCAGGAGCGGTATTTGCTAAGTCAAGCATCATTACTCTTGCTCATACTTTGGTATAGTGGTTTCTCCCAAGGTTTTTCTCTCCATTCTGACCCTGAAGGAGTTTTGGTTCCTTGCCACCGTTGCCTCTGGCTTTTGGCTTGCTCAGTTGGGGACTCCTAAATCTCATCTATATTACCGATCTGCCCGCATTGACACTATATGATACTGAAATTAGCTGGATAACATCACCGTTTCACCAGAACGGCTGTACAAATTCTGTTGCAGTATTTTCCTGTTAACAATGTGAAGCTGCTTTGAAACAATTGGACTTGTAAAAAGCGCTGTATAAATAAAGGTGACTTGACTTATTATATTATTCATGCACATAAAAGCTTCAGCTGCCAATAAAATTGCACAACAGTAGAAGCACGGTGCACAGAAACTGCAGTAACCCCAGAGAAATGTCACAGTGAAATGAATGAAACTGAGATGGTGAGAGCTGAACTTTGAACACACACACACACTGAAAATACTGAGTGAGAACTGATGAGAGATCAGACGTTTGTCCAGTGTCAGGAGGGCCGGTGCATGAGAGTGTGTGTTCAGAGATGATTCACGGTCAGTGCGACAGACTGTGAGAGAAAGCAACTGTTTCCTGTCTCACTGCATCCTTACATCTGAGCTGCCACTGCACCGGATCTCTCAGCTCTCTCTCTCTCTGTGTGTGTGTGTGTGTGTGTGTGTGTGCGTGCGTGCGCACACGTGTGCACTAGTGCACTAGTCTCTAGGTCATCAGATAAACAAGTGCACCTGTGGTCACCCTATTTGTGATTGCTTTTTCCGGATTGTCTGTATATTTGTGCATATCTTGCATCAGCCTCTCCTTGCTTTGCATGCACACGAAAGCAATCTGACATTGGGACTGCAGCGAGGAAACTTCAAAAAGACAAACTCAAAGTTTCATCATATATTTAGAGAAATGAAATTACACAACTTCAGCTTACTTCCTGTTTGGTACATTAGTGGCTGTCATTTGATATTATATAAAAGATATTGTTACTTTTAAGTAACAATAATAAAAAGTTACTTTTTTCATAAGTAGGATATTGTTACTTTTACAATAAAGTTACTTTTATTTAACAATCTCAGGTCAAAGATGATGAAGAAGGCAGAATAAGTATTTCCCAATAACAGCAAGATTTAGTCAACACACGCAAACAACATGAAACCGTGTGCTACACACGAGCAGTACCTGAACAGAGGAGAAGGAGGAACTTAAATACACAGATGATTTACTCAACTGACCAACAGCTGTGATGATTTAGAACAGTTAAACACATGTGATGAATGAAAACAAAGTTCATGATAAAGAAACTAAACAGAACAGACTTGTGAGTTCCTGGCTTGGCTGAAGACATCTGGAGGACGACTGACGGAGACAGCCGGTGGATCCGTAGGCGCAGACCACGGGTCGAGGGAGCTGAGCAGCATCGCTGGTGCAGGAGACCCAGGCAATGTCGCTGTGATGAGCCAGAGTACCCGAGGACTGGGGTGATGATGGTGCGACCGAGGAGAGAGGCGATGCCGACGGGAAGGAGGAACCTGCTGCAGCCGAAGGGGTGGAGGAGTGGATGGCCCATAAGTCCATGGCAGAAGTGGTGTGATGACTGACCAAGGGGGAGCCGGTAGGACGAGGGAATCCGGAGGAGCCACTAGGCTGAGGGTCTCTGGCAGAGCTGAAGGTGGGAGGAGCCAAGATGAAGCAGACAGGCCAAGATGGGGCGAAGAGATCCGAGGGTGGAGCCGAAAGATCCTCCTGGATAGGCGCTGCTGGTGGTTGCTCGATCTGCGGCTCGACATCAATGCAGGGACTCCCCAGAGACGGCGCAGGGCTGCAAGTATCCGGCAGGACTGGCTGAACTCTGTGGTGGTGCGGAAGATCATTTCTCCTTGACCAATACAGATGATTCAGATTGTGATTCAGTGAGTCCCCATTGAAGTCTATCAGCCAGTCCTCCATCTCCACAGGTGTTCTCCACGGTCACTGGTGGTGGAACGGGATCTGGCAGTGTCCTGGATCAGGGCCGGACACTCTCCAGACACCGGATGAGGGCTTCTTTCCAGTTCAGACCAGTGGTGTCTGGGAGGTCAACATAATTTTCCTCAATCCAGAACAGTGACTTCAGGGTCTCATCGTTGTAGGGGCTAGTGATGGCAAGATGGAAAAAACGTGCAGAAAAATCGTGGCTCTCCTGAGCTCAACAGCAGATCTTGCTGCATAATCCACATCTTGTCTGCTATTCTGTAACCCTCCCAGGTCAAAGATAATGAAGAAAGCAGAATTTCCCAATAACAGCAAGTTTTATTCAACACACACAAACATCAGGAAACGGTGTGCAATACCAGGGATTGAACAGAGGAGGAGGAACTTAAATGATGATTTACTGAAATGATTGAGCGGTGGGAAATTATAACAAAGAAATTGTTGTGATGAATAAAAACAGACTGAAAGACCATGATAAAGAAACTAAACAGAACACACTTGTGACAAGGATGTTGTTACTTAACAACAATGAAGAAATTACTTTTTATTTAATAAGAAGAATGTTGTCACTTTTACATAGCAAAAAAAATAAATAAAAAATGTTGAGCAATGTAAATAGAGAACAACAACAAATTAGTTTCAGAAGACATGCGTAAATATGAAATGACAGAAAGATTTATCATCATACAGCCAAAACTTCCTCATTTTAGATTCTTTCCCTTATTGGACCCTCTCTTTTCTCTCTCTCTCTCTCTCTCTCTCTCTCTCTCTCTCTCTCTCTCTCTCTCTCTCTCTCTCTCTCTCTCTCTCTCTCTCTCTCTCTCAGTGAGACACACACCCTCATCTCTTTCTTTCGTGCATTCGTGAGGTTTAGGGTCAGAGGATGTCAGCTCGCTCTCGAGAGCTAGTCTGAAGCTCAGATGATGGT
>CM031943.1:27509985-27537485 GCA_018749465.1 Paracanthobrama guichenoti
TATTCAGACCCTTCCAATATTCACATTATTAAACAATAAATATCTATTAATTGGCTGATTCGTAAAGGTGCCATAGAATGAAACTTTCACTTTTGTAGCGTTTTGTGCATTTAGTTATGAAAAGAAATGTTTGACAAGACTAAAATGTAGTTTAAAAAATAAAAACTTCGGTTTTGTCTGGGGAAAAAAGAAGTGATTGCCAGATTTCAGTCATTTAAATCCCCCAATCAGAGCTTTTCTGTTAAAAGAACACGTATTCTATCCTGTGTAAATTTTGCAATCTGGCAACCATGTGCACGTGCGGATGATCCGAAAACACCAATAAACAAGTAATCTGCATTTCAACTATCTCCATTTGAGATTTTCTGCTTCAGTTAAAGTGTCATTCAGTCGGTTTGTGTCCGTCACGACCCACTTCTCAGTGATGAACTGTAATAAATCCAAACATGATCTCTCGATTTGTGTTTGCTGAATAACTGCACTTATCAATAAGTGCGTATGTGCTGAGTTATATGGACAGATTCATTGTGTACTATTATTAGTTGTAAGCTTGTTTAGTGCGGTAAGTCAGCTGTGTGAGCTACTGAAATGAGCCTCGCTGTGAAACAGCCAATCAGAGCAGAGCTCATTATTATTCATGAACCTTCCAAATAAGGCAAAAACTTTCATTCTATGGACAAATCTGGAGTATCTTTGCCCTTACCTAAGCCACATACTTCTATGTAGATATCAGAGAACAATTTAGAATATTGTATCAATGCATTCTATGGCACCTTTAAGGCCCGTTCACACCAAGAACACTAACTATACCAATAACTCCACACCAGCTCTGTTTTTATCATTCATTAGCTGGGGAAAAATTATTCCAGCGATATCGTTGCTCTGTGCTGATATTGTTATAGTTGTGCTCTGGGCTTCGCTATTCTCTATTAAAATAAGTATTACAAATGTATGTTTTTATCTTTGGTGTGAATGGGCCTTTAACTATTACCCACAATACAGCACAAATAGGCAGGCAGGTTTGTACCATTTAAATAGATAACTAAATACAGTTTGCTCGGATCAGAATTTATCATACATTATCGAAAACATTGAGAAAAATTTGCTTCAAAAACTATTTAGTTTTAACCTTCAAAATGTTTCATGGTTGATCATTAGGGTTAAATATAAGAGTAGCAATGTCTAATATTTACTAGCAAATACCAGTTTTATTAGTACTTCTAAAGTACATATTAATGCTTTATTCTGCATGACCTTATTCTGCACCCCTTAATCATAACCAAAACAAAACTTAAACGATGCAACCGCCTTTCTAACTATTAATAAGCAGTAAATTAGGAGCTTTTGAGGCAAAAGTCGTAGTTAATTGTGAATGTGTTCCTCATACTAAAGTGTTACTAATACTGATTTACCAAACCACCGTGTATTCATGTGGTTTATGCCAAGAACAGTGCCAAGACTTTTATGATGTCGCTATCAAATATGATCACAGTATCTATTTAAAGGGGGGAGTGGTGACACTCTGAGTTCAAATTTAATGATCAATGTGGATATATAAAATGGCGAATAAAACGAATTTCAACATGCTGTTAATTATATCAGTAGTACATATCTGCTTTAATAACTGTGTCAGATTCATGTTTAAAAAGGCATAAATGGTTAAAGCCATTATGTGAGGTCAGACGTCACTCCAGTGCCTTTAACCATCATCCTTCCCTTGGGTCGATTTTTTTTTTTTTTTTTTTTTTTTCATTGGAGTGGTCCAAAACCCTAAAAAAGTAAAAATCCTTCTCTCGCGGGTCAATCTGACCCCCACATAGAAAAACCTAAAAATGCTCAAAATTCTAACTAAAAATGCTAAAACTTTACCAAAACGTGATTCTATAATGTCTACATGTGTAATGTATACAGAGGAGGAACTGACTTTAGGACCCAGCGGAACAGCTCATTTGCTCCATATAGAGCTATAAGAGTCATGAAATATCATGCAGTATTATTATTTTCCAACAAGAAGTCGGCAAAGACACCCAATGTGGGATATTCTGAGCTGAATTAAAAGGGTTATGCATGAAATTGGGAGTTCTTTTGAATTTAAAGCATTCGTTCACTTCAAAATTAAAATGTCCTGATCATTTACTCACCCCATCTCATCCCAGATGTTCATGTCTTTCTTTCTTCAGTGGAAAAGAAATGAAGTTTGAGGAAAACATTCCAGGATTTTTCTCCACATAATGGACTTCAATGGGAACAACAGTTGAAGGTCCAGATCAATGCAGTTTCAGAGGAAGGGCTTCAGAGGCTCTGACCGATCCCAGAGGAATAGGGTCTGATCCAGGCAAACCATCGCACATTTACTAATAATAAACATTTATATACTTTTAACCTAAATTGCTCATCTTGCTCTGCGATGGCCACGGATTGCGTAAACCCGTCGGAAAGGTCACGTGGTGTAGGCGTAAGTACCGCCCCAAGCGAACATGTGAAGACTAATACAAACGCCCTTTAGCAAACTAAACCTCTATCTCCAACTTCAAAATTGTCCGACATCGTTGTTTAACATTTTTTTGCTAAAGGATGTTTGCATTAGTCTTCACATGAGCGCTTTGCTAACGGGGCGGTACTTCTGCCTACATCTAGCGTGACCTTTCCGACGGGATTACGCAATCCGTGGCCATCGCAGAGCAGCGCAAGATGAGCAATTTAGGCTAAAAGTATATAAATGTTTATTATTAGTAAATGTCCGATGGTTTGCCTGGATCAGACCCTATTCCTCTGGGATCGGTCAGAGCCTCTGAAGCCCTTCCTCTGAAACTGCATTGATCTGGACCTTCAACCGTTGTTCCCATTGAAGTCCATTATGTGGAGAAAAATCCTGGAATGTTTTCCTCAAACTTCATTTCTTTTCGATTGAAGAAAGAAAGACATGAACATCTGGGATGAGATGACTAATCCTTTAAGTTGACAGAAAGTGAATAATGTGCTTAAATTGCTATTTATTATTTATTGATAAAATCTAGTAATTCAAAAAACACACTAAATCTGCAAAAACAATTGCAAAAAAAAAAAAAAAAATGAAATAAGCTATCTGAACAAAAATAATAATAATGAAGTATAATTTTAGGGTCATTTTGACCCGCGAGGGAAGGATAAGGGTTAAATCATGTGACAGATGATTGTAAACATCATGTCTGATATATATCTTTTATCTTTTATAAGCTCATGTCTATTTTTATATATATTACATGTTTCTATTACAAGGGTTTAAGTGGATTTTACCCAGAAAGCACATGTGTGTCTCTAAGATGTCACTTAATCTGGAAAACATCTGATAAACGTCTTAGAAAAAGCAGTTTTACATTCATTCTAAATCATGAACATCTTAAAACGTTTTCTAAATGTTTAACATCTGGCAGGAAACGTCTTCGAGACGTATTGCAGATGAGCAAGCGCTCTAAAAATACACCTGGCCGATGTCTAATAGACGTCTCTGTGACGTACGTGTGCTATCGGCTTAGATCCTCTGATCATTACTGACTGTCACCTTCACCTGACTCAAATTAACCATGATGTTTTATATTTAGTCCGTGACTGAATTGTTGGGGCAGAAACGTACTCTACTCAAGTATGTGAACGCAGACGCTTCTCGAAGAAATGTAAAGGGCACCGAAATTCTCAGCATTGCAGTATAAATCAATATTTTTCTACTGTCAGGTTTTCAGCTACAGTTGAAGCAACAGTTTGAGAGCACTTTGCTGAGAAAGTTAGTAAGTCGCCCACTTCAGGTTCGTTAAAGGCCCGTTGAGACCAAAAACGCTAAACTACTATATTAGCGTCCACATCAAAGCACGTTCTGCTTATTACAAGCGTGTAGTGGTATTGTCATCTTTAAATACTCAGGCTCTTTAAGCAGGACGGATTCTGATTGGCTGTCAGTGTTGTCAAAATCTCTCTGAACGGTGTTGTTATAGTTGTGGTGTGGACTTTGCTATTCTTTTATATTTCGAACATTTAGACTTTTAAAGCTATGTCGATTCGTCTCTGGTGTGAGCGGGCTTTGAGAACACGCTAACAATGAGATCAAACATTCATGTGTGCGTTCTAGTTTGAGTGGGGGTGTGACATTTGTGTTTGCTGTTATTTATAAAGTACATACTGTATGTGTCAGTCAAGCATTGTATCATTGACTGGAATGTGCATTTATTGAATTTTCATAATAATAATAAAATACTGAAATCTCTGAGTCTTTTCTAGCGAGTCACTTGAGCCATGCACAATGCCGCTTATCTACCTTGTTTTCACATGTTAACCTCATTAACACACGGCAGATAGAGAGAGAGCGAGAGAGAAGTGGAGGGAAGTGGAGATAAGCAGAGAGATAGTAATGGAGGATGTGGTGAAGTAAGGTGGAAAAAGACAGAAAGTGGACCGCACGCAGGAACAGGTTTTTTTGGGGGGAGGGGGTTGCATTTTCCTGACTCAGCGCATTTCTGCATTCACAACGGAAGTTTCCAAAAAAACCTGCTGTCACCACAAACAAACAAACGGCTAGTTTCTTCTCACTTATCTTTCTATCTTGAGAGTGAAAGGCAGTCAAGAATCCCTGCAGACATTTTTATACTCGTTTGGGTTTGTTAATATGACATCCTGATATTCCTCAACACACTGTAATCCACTGATCACATCTAGGCGTCCCGTTTGAAAGTCCAATTCAAGGAAAGTCAGCTCATCTGTCAGTTGGCCATTTTAGGCATCCAAAACTATCTCCTCTCTATGTAACGGATGTAGGCCAGTAAGAGCTGTGTGTGTAATCATCACTTTCCTGCCCTCAGGAGGCTTGACAGCGACTGACTGCGGTCGCCTCCCATGCTGGAGACCACAGTTCAAATCAGAGCGGGTCGAGTAGGACCTGTAACATTTGGTGCCGTGACCCGGATGTGAGTGAGGTTTAGGGGCAAGTATAATGTAGGCCAGTAAGAGTTGTGTGTAATCATCACTTTCCTGACCTCAGGAGGCTTGACAGCGACTGGCACTAGTGTCTGTGGTCGCCCACCACGCTGGAGACTCTGGTTCGAATCCCGCTCGGCGCAGGTCGAGTAGGACCGGTAACATTTGGTGCCGTGACCCGGATGGGAGTGAGGTTTAGGGGCAAGTGTAATGTAGGCCAGTAAGAGTTGTGCATGTAAACCTCACTGCCCTGACCTCAAGAGGCGTGTCAGCGAACAGCACTAGTGTCTGCGTCGCCTCCCACGCTGGAGACCATAGTTTGAACCCTGCTCGGAGCGGGTTGAGTACGACCGGTTACATCTGGTGCCATGAGCCGGATGGGAGTGAGGCTTAGGGGTGCGTGTAACATAGGAGTTAGAAGTGTGTGTAAACCTCACTCCCCACTCAAGAGGTGTCTCTGCATCTTCCAACAGAAAGACTGTCAGTCGTGGTTAGAGTCCAACTCTTTCTCAATCTCTTTAGTCATTCACTGTCCACTGCGCTGTATTTTTTTCCAGAGAAACTGAGGAGAATGACCACAGAGATTCAAGCGAACAGGAGAAATCACAGATCATACACTCAAGAGGTGTGCCAGCAACTGACACTAGTGTCTGCGGTCGGCTCCCGTGCTGGAGACCACGGTTTGAATCCCGCTCGGAGTGGGTCGATTAGGACCGGTTACATCTACTTGAATAGGGAAATCTTGAAATTTCAATAACTTCTTGCCACACACACAATTAAATAAAAAAATTTTAATCAGCAACAAAAATCTGTTACTACATTTGTTACTTAAAAATTTGTTTTAATTTCATTACATGCAATAGAGGAGTTGTAAAAAATATTTACATTCTGACATTTTTTTATGCAAGCACCATTTAAAATGTGTCATGATATTATAGTAGATGTTTTATTAGTGATGGGCTCCTTCTTGGAGGCTCTTCTCCTTTTCTGCTGCTTTTGACGTCATAGCTCAGTTCAGTCACAAGAAAATAGCGGAACGAAAAGTATATTAGTGTGTAATATAAATTGCACACATCAGCATAACTGGGGAAACATGGGCAGTATTTCACTACCATAGGTTTCCCCCCCTCAGGTTAACAGAAATGTAAATACAAACCTAAAATAAAAACACGTCTTAAAAGGTTTGAGCCGCTGATTCACAGGGTGGATGTGACTCACAGGTGATAGTCTTCCTTGCAATCAACATTGTCACTGAGGGGAATGGAAAACCGAATCGGTTTGGGGAACTCTAATACAGTGTTTCCCAAACACGATCCTGGAGGCACACCAACACTGCACATTTCCCTAATCAAACACAAATGATGGAGACTTAAAGACCTGAAATGGGTGTGGCAGATAAAGGAGACATCCAAAATGTGCAGTGTTGGTGTGCCGCCAGGATCGTGGTTGGGAGACACTGCGCTAATACACATTCATCTGTATCAACATGACCTCAGTGTGGCACTTTAGTTCAGAGTTCCTGTGTGTTATCAAGTGCAAACATCTCAAACATGACTGTCAACTGAAAACCCTTTGAGAATAAGTGTAAGATCTAGACACTTGCACACTAAAAGTTCTTGAACATTGTATCATGCGGTCATGGTGACTTAACATCTCTGTACATTACACACCTGGTGGTTTCCTTCAGCAGCCGCTCGCAATGCACCTGTACGCGACAGGAAGTAGAACACTGAGTCACATGCTCCAACAGCCCTACTCTTCATTTGATATAAGACAGACAGGTAGATAGTTTCTTTTTCTGCCTAGCCGCCTCATTATAACAGCGGAAACAACTTGAAATACTCCATCACTTATGGTCACACAGATAAGACATCATTTGAAATAGTAAAGGTTCTGCACTCACAATAAAAACAAATCATTGTGCTTTTGTAAGATAAAGAAAATAACCAGGATGCCACTTTCTGCCAGTGTATACCTTTACGAAAATGAACCATGGCTTTACTACAAATAAAACCATAAAACCATGGTTATTGTAGTTAAACCATGGTAACCACAAATTAGGCATGGTTTTGTTACTCTAACCACAGTTTAACCATAGTATATGTGGTAAAACTGTGCTTATATAAATGGTAATCAATTAGCCAAAAAAACATGGTTACTATACTTTTACTACAATAAAACCATGGTTATTTTTCGTAAGGGTAGGCTACTCGCAAGCTCTTGCGTGCATCTTGTTTTGGGTTGGTGCATAGATCGTCTCTTCTTCTTCTGCCCCCTTCTGGACTGGAGTGTGGATCGCACGTGACTGACTGTATTCGTCGTCTGACTGTATGCACTGCGACGGTTCAGGACGAATACATGTACCGCTACTCCCCTAATAGATAGAGTCACCTTCATTTACAATATAGATTGTTTCAAAGCAGCTTTACAGTAGGAAATTAATGGAGAAGAGATTGTTTTGGCTGTAGATCAGCTCTAGAAAAAAGTTATTGTCCAGCTAAAGTAAGTCTGATTCTTTTCCGTTGTAAAGATCATTAATTATTTACTTTGGGCCTGCTTACACAACACCATTTACAACTAAAATAGAAAACAATGCGTTCTGGACGTTAATTTGCACGGCAACAGTGTTTGGTGGCTTGAGAATGCAGGTTTTGAAGTAGTTTTGAATTGATACTGTTGTCATCGTGTAAACTTAAAAAAAAACGTGAATCTGTGAGAACGGTGACGGCACGCACGTAAGCATTACGTGTTTAGTCCATAGGCAAGCGCGTTTGAATACATACGTGCACAGGCGCATAGTTTTTCTTTACAAAATGGCCGCCAAATTACTAGTACAGCATTTCTAGTCATTTCTGATCATTTTGATTAGACAGTTTTGATAAGATAGACTACACATGGAGTCTGTCTGATATTGTTTTGATCGTCCTGTAAAGAGCTTGATTTAGTGAGGTAGGAAGTGGTGAGAGGATGTAGCGAGAGAGAGAATGGAGAACGAGAGTGAGAGATGGGGGCGGTGAGAGTCTTCTGATTCAGCACTTTTCTGGCTTCTTGGTGGAAGTTTCCAGAAACTTTCTGTCTTCATACGCAATCAACTCGACTGAGACCATTCTCTCTTCTCATTTCTTTCTGTTACTTGGAGAAAAAAGATAAAAGGCATGAGAAAGAAAGAAAAACTGGCTGCTAGTTTCTTTCCAAACATCAGGCTGTTTCTTTTAAGACCATAACAGGAGAGACCAAAGTCAGACAGACAGTATAGGAGCGGAACAATATTCCTGTCAAACAAACACAGTCCTGCCAAAACCATGAATAATTAAGCCTTAAGAAACAGAGGGAATAATGGGCTGATAAGAATCAGTTTAAACATCTGGGAATGTTCTTCCAGCACCACAGATGTTGATCCATGAACACGTGAACATTGTTGGGAGGATCTGAAGTCTGAATGCAGTAAATGATGCATCAGTGTTTACTTGAGATTTACCATCAATGTGCATGTGTTGGTGCTGAAATGAAAGCTGCAAATACCAAGACAGTGTTTCACTTCTCCACATCCATCAACAGGTGGCAGAAGCGAACCACTGAACTTCCTTCCTGCAAATCTGCTCATATTCTCCTGATTTGTTGTATTCAGTGTGATTATCAGGAATATTGTTTGTCTTTTAGCTGTTTTTTAATTTCTGAAGCAGGAGAAGTACATCTGTTTCAGAACTGTGGCTTGTTCGTCTCCACAAACTGGCATCTATAACAGTCACTGCTACGTTTACATGTCCAGTGAGGAATTGCTTCGATTATGGCGTTTACAAGCCATCAGCAAAGTCGTCATGAAACAGAAGTTGTGCTGGTCTTTTCTTCTCTATTGTGCCGTATATCGAGTGAAAC
Organism: Paracanthobrama guichenoti; assembly: GCA_018749465.1. Lineage (NCBI taxonomy): Eukaryota > Metazoa > Chordata > Actinopteri > Cypriniformes > Gobionidae > Paracanthobrama > Paracanthobrama guichenoti. The sequence goes on from CM031943.1 coordinate 27,518,806, forward strand.
GCTTCTCAAACAAGAACAAATGTAGGGCGGGGCTTGATTAGTTGATTGGATGGTTGTGGTTTGCTATTGGTGGATCTCATGTGAGTGACAGGTTGCCCCGCCCTCGTCATCAGAGATGTCACTGTTATTCTGATTCAAGATTATTAAAACAATAATGATGTGCACTGGCTGCTTGTTGCTTCTGTCGTGTGTCTGTTCTGGACCATCAGTAAACATGCCATGTAAAGCTGTGAGCACAAGCTGTGTGGCCTTTTCTGCTCCACTACACTTTCAAACCTGTGCATGAATGTAACACATTGTATGTTTGCGGCAATAACACACTCAGAATGGAAGAAATGCCATTAAAGCATTTAAAATACTCCATGTATTTTACTGCAGTTATGGCTGCTCAGATAATGTGCATAATCACATTTACAATCTCAGTGTTCTGCATATGTGAACTCCGATGTACTTGCTGCATTACTAGTGTTCATGTAAACACAGCCACTATGTCACATCTTAATTATACTAAAATGCCATGAAATCCCCCTGAAAGTCTACAGACTGGTGGGAATTTACTTGGCATGCCTTTTCCAACAGGAAGACGCGGTTATAGATACAGTCTGACTCTTTCTCAATCTCTTTAGTCATTCACTGTCCTTCTGTACTGTAATTCTTTCCAGAGAAACTGCAGAGAATGACCACAGAGAGTCAAGCAAACAGGAGAAATCACAAATAATACACTCCAGATATCACACTTAGTTCCTGCATTAATAGAAAACCGCTGAATGGAGGTGTTGTCAAGATGACTTCACTGATTAATATAATATACTTTGTGAGATTGCGTTAATTGAATGAGTGACAGTTTTTTTAGATTATAAAGGGAGCGCTCTTTGCTGTCTAGGCGATATAATAATTCATATCATATATATTCAGCATTTGAATAAAACATTTGATTTCCATGCTTGACAAGCAGCCATGTACATGCTTCAATGCATATAGGCCAAGCTTGAAATTGTGATGATTGACACAGTGATAGCAAAGTGCAACAAAAATGCCCTCACTAAATTCAGAAGCACCCTCTGTGATCTGATTCTGGAACTGGGCCTGGTCCAAACGCAGGATTTTAAGGCAATTGTTAATTATTATTTGTATTGGCAAATCACACATATTTAGATTTTTTTTTTTGCTTTTCGAGTATCATAGACGCTGTCGTAATTTGTCTGGAGCGTTTATGCTCGGACTTGTAGGTTGTTCTGTGTAACTTGTCTGTATCTCATGGAAATCTGTAACACTCTTATGGCTTAAGGGATGACGTGTAGACCAACATGTAAATTCACATTCATCCCTGGACAAAACCCTAATATGATTTTTATATTACATTACATTTAGTCATTTAGCAGACGCTTTTATCCAAAGCGACTTACAAATGAGAGCAATAGAAGCAACTAAAAACAGTCAAGGGCAACAATATGCAAGTGCTGTAACAAGTCTCAGTTAATCTAGCACAGAACACATAGGACAGAACAAGTTTTTTTTTTTTTTTTTTTTTTTAGACAAACAGAAAACGAATAGAGTGATAAGTGCTATTCTTTATTGGTCAGGTGCTGGTGGAAAAGATGCGTCTTAAGATATTTTTTTAAAATGGCTACCGACTCGGCTGCTCGAATTGAGACAGGCAGGTCATTGGCTTTTGGATTATAGCGGAAAATATTCTCTTTGACCAGCAAAAGTTTACCCAGTCAACACATTCTCATATTGATAATGAGCTCATTGTGAATTCAAAATGTTGAGCAGGTTGAGAGGAGGCGGATCAATATCGGTCATCCGGGGGACATTCTACTTCCTGTTTCTCAACAATGCAAAAACGTGATGGGATTTGTTATCAAACTGTTTGTGCAGTATAGTTGTGTCCTCAAAAAATTGAGAGAACATCACATAAGCTGACTTCATAAACTGATTTTCCTCAAATGTTTTTGTTTGAAGTCACCATTATGGAGATCAGCGTTCCCTTTGGTTGGGCACTTGATCTTAATTTATATTATTGTGATTCTCAATGGCTATGTTTACATGCACAACTTTAGTTTCAATCGGACTGAATTCATTCCGATTGATGAATCTGAACGTAGTATTTACACGAACGCTAAACAAAATGATCAGGTTGATGTTAAAAATGGAGCGCAGCTGGAAGAAAACAAAATTACACGTTTTTCGTAATTCATGGAAAGAGAGCATGATCGCATACAGAAAGGCCGTAAAAACTTCTAGATCTGCTTATTTCTCGACTCTCTTAGAAGAAAACAAACACAACCCTAGGTATTTATTTGATACAGTGGCTAAATTAACCAAAAATAAAGCTTCTACTTCTGATGGTTGTAAACAGCACAGCAGTAATGACTTTATGAACTTTGTTACGTGTAAGATCGATAATATTAGGAAGAAAATTATAACCATGCAGCCGTCTACTACAGTGTCACATCAGACAGAGCATTGTAGTGTCACTGAGGAAAAATTACATTCATTCACTGCTATAGCAGAGGAAGAATTGGCTAAACTCGTTAAATCATATAAATCAACAACATGTATGCTCGACCCTATACAGACTAGGCTATTAAAAGAGATGCTACCAGAGGTCATAGATCCTCTTCTTAATATCATTAACTCATCTTTGTTATTAGGATATGTACCGAAAACGTTTAAGTTGGCTATTATCAAACCACTTATTAAAAACCTCAACTTGATCCTACAGAATTAGTCAATTACAGGCCGATCTCAAATCTACCCTTCCTGTCAAAAATACTGGAAAAGGCAGTGTCTTCACAATTATGTTCCTTTTTAGAAAGAAATGGTATCTGTGAGGATTTCCAGCCAGGATTTAGACCGTATCATAGTACTGAGACTGCTCTCATCAGAGTTACAAATGATTTACTCTTATCATCCGATCGTGGTTGTATCTCTCTATTAGTGTTAGTCGATCTTAGCGCTGCATTCGATACTATTGACCACAACATTCTTTTGAATAGACTTGAAAATTATGTTGGCATTAGTGGAACTGCATTGGAATGGTTTAAATCATACTTATCTGACCGTTATCAGTTTGTAGCAGTAAATGAAGAGATGTCACACCGATCACAAGTTCAGTATGGAGTACCGCAGGGCTCAGTGCTAGGACCGTTGCTCTTCACCCTGTACATGCTACCACTGGGAGATATCATTAGGAAGCATGGCGTTAGTTTTCACTGTTATGCTGACGATACTCAGCTCTATATTTCTTCACGCCCTGACAAAACTTACCAATGCACAAGATTAACAGAATGCATAGCTGATATAAAACATTGGATGTCTAGTAATTTCCTGCAACTTAATTCAGAAAAAAAATTTTTAATTATTGGACAAAAAAACTCTGCAAGTAGTAACCTAGAATACTGTCTAACACTCGATGGCTGCTCTGTCAAGTCCTCGTCGTCAGTGAGGAACCTGGGTGTGCTCTTTGATACCAATCTTTCATTTGAAAGCCACGTTTCTAACATCTGTAAAACTGCATTCTACCATCTTAAAAATATATCTAAATTACGGCACATCCTTTTGATGCAAAATGCTGAACAGTTAATTCATGCGTTCATGAGCTCAAGGCTAGATTACTGTAATGGTTTACTGGGTGGTTGCCCTGCTCGCTTAATAAACAAACTCCAGCTGGTCCAAAACGCAGCAGCTCGAGTTCTTACTAGAACAAGGAAGTATGACCATATTAGCCCGGTTCTGTCAACACTGCACTGGCTCCCTATTAAACATCGTATACATTTTAAAATCTTGCTTATTACTTACAAAGCACTAAATGGTTTAGCTCCCCAGTACTTGAGCGAGCTCTTAACGCATTATACTCCATCACGTCTATTGCGGTCTCAAAACTCTGGCCAGTTGATAATCCCTAGAATATCAAAATCAACTGCAGGCGGTCGATCCTTTTCCTATTTAGCGCCTAAACTCTGGAACAGTCTTCCTAGCATTGTTCGGGAAGCAGACACACTCTGTCAGTTTAAATCTAGACTAAAAACGCATCTCTTTACTATGGCTTACACATAAAACATTATCAATTTCTATTATTCAAATCAGTAAATGATTGTTAGACTGCATTAACTAGGTCAGCCGGAACCGGGAACACTTCCCATAACACCTGATGTACTTGTTACATCATAAGAAGAATGGCATCTATGCTAATGTTAGTCTCTCTGTTTATCCCGAGGTTTACTGCAGTCAGCCGGATCCGGGCCGTATCCAGAACAGATGGTGGACCTGCGCCTGGACATGACCAACGCATCCCTGAAATGTCTGCAGAGAGCATGTCAAATAAACTCCCCTCGTAAATGCTGCATCGTCACGACATCCTCATTAAACCCGTCTCCGGCATGGCGACTCCAATCTTTCGAATAATCTTACGAATATCTATTTGCCTAATATGAATTAAGACCTGCACTGTTGCCAGAATTATAATCATACACTGTTTGTTCGTCGGCCAGAGGAGAACTGGCACCCCGACTGAGCCTGGTTTCTCCCAAGGTTTTTTTCTCCATTCTGACCCTGAAGGAGTTTTGGTTCCTTGCCACCGTTGCCTCTGGCTTTTGGCTTGCTCAGTTGGGGACACCTAAATCTCATCTATATTCCCGATCTGCCCGCATTGACACTATATGATACTTGAAATTAGCTGGATAACATCACCGTTTCACCAGAATGGCTGTACAGATTCTGTTGCATTATTTTCCTGTTAACAATGTGAAGCTGCTTTGAAACAATTGGACTTGTTAAAAGCGCTATATAAATAAAGGTGACTTGATTTGATTTGATGTGAGCGTTTATATGTCGCAAGCTTCAAATCGGAATTGATTTTTTGACATGTGCACACCGCACAAATATGCAGTTTCCCGCTGCTTGCACATAGTAACTACACTCACCTAAAGGATTATTAGGAACACCTGTTCAATTTCTCATTAATGCAATTATCTAATCAACCAATCACATGGCAGTTGCTTCAGTGCATTTAGGGGTGTGGTCCTGGTCAAGACAATCTCCTGAACTCCAAACTGAATGTCAGAATGGGAAAGAAAGGTGATTTAAGCAATTTTGAGCGTGGCATGGTTGTTGGTGCCAGACGGGCCGGTCTGAGTATTTCACAATCTGCTCAGTTACTGGGATTTTCACGCACAACCATTTCTAGGGTTTACAAAGAATGGTGTGAAAAGGAAAAACATCCAGTATGCGGGCAGTCCTGTGGGCGAAAATGCCTTGTTGATGCTAGAGGTCAGAGGAGAATGGGCCGACTGATTCAAGCTGATAGAAGAGCAACTTTGACTGAAAGAACCACTCGTTACAACCGAGGTATGCAGCAAAGCATTTGTGAAGCCACAACACGCACAACCTTGAGGCGGATGGGCTACAACAGCAGAAGACCCCACCGGGTACCACTCATCTCCACTACAAATAGGAAAAAGAGGCTACAATTTGCACGAGCTCACCAAAACTGGACAGTTGAAGACTGGAAAAATGTTGCCTGGTCTGATGAGTCTCGATTTCTGTTGAGACATTCAGATGGTAGAGTCAGAATTTGGCATAAACAGAATGAGAACATGGATCCATCATGCCTTGTTACCACTGTGCAGGCTGGTGGTGGTGGTGTAATGGTGTGGGGGATGTTTTCTTGGCACACTTTAGGCCCCTTAGTGCCAATTGGGCATCGTTTAAATGCCACGGCCTACCTGAGCATGGTTTCTGACCATGTCCATCCCTTTATGACCACCATGTACCCATTCTCTGATGGCTACTTCCAGCAGGATAATGCACCATGTCACAAAGCTCAAATAATTTCAAATTGGTTTCTTGAACATGACAATGAGTTCACTGTACTAAAATGGCCCCCACAGTCACCAGATCTCAACCCAATAGAGCATCTTTGTTATGTGGTGGAACGGGAGCTTCGTGCCCTGGATGTGCATCCCACAAATCTCCATCAACTGCAAGATGCTATCCTATCAATATGGGCCAACATTTCTAAAGAATGCTTTCAGCACCTTGTTGAATCAATGCCACGTAGAATTAAGGCAGTTCTGAAGGTGAAAGGGGGCCAAACACAGTATTAGTATGGTGTTCCTAATAATCCTTTAGGTGAGTGTATTCTCCTACATTGGTTCTTTATTTGTTTTTAACAGCAGACTTAAAATTGATCCATTTCTGGTTTGGTGACATTTGGAGACAATGAGCATATGAACTGTTTTGCCGTGCTGCTTATATTTATCACACAGTAAAAATTCCCCATCCCACAGCCTCTGAAGCCCTTCCTCTGAAACTGCATTGATTTGGACCTTCAACCGTTGGTTGCCATTGAAGTCCATTATGTGGAGAAAAATCCTGGAATGTTTTCCTCAAACTTCATTTCTTTTCGATTGAAGAAAGAAAGACATGAAGATCTTGTATGAGATGGGGTGAGTAAAATATCATTTTGAAGTCAACTATTCCTTTAAATACAGCAGGTGGAATTTTGATGTGACGTATTTGTCACATTAAGAAAAATGTTAATGAGCTGCTCAATTAATTTAGCTGATTCAATTATTTTAGTGTTATATATTTTCTCTGTGTGTTATATCAAATATGGAACTCAGAAGAATGCTAACAGCACTGTTAAAGAAATGGAAATATTGATTGTTTTTATTATTTGTATTATTTGTAGAAATATTGATCATTGTTTTCAGACTCTGCTAGCATGTCTACATTTCACTGACAACAATGATTCGGCAAATCGGCAAGCAGGGAATAAGTGTTGGAAGATCCGTCCATGGCTTGATATGTTTCATTAATAATTTTTAATAATATGCATAATTTTGATATGTTGTGGAAAAGGAAATAAACAGAAAAAAAAAAGAAAAAAAAAAAAAAAAAAAAAGATAAAATGTTTTTTTTTTTAAACTGAGAAATAAACACCCAAAGTATCATATATGTAGCATTACCGATCTTTCACAAGGAGGGGTTGTATTTCAAAAACAACTGCAGAAACATGTTACAAGTGGTCCATTTAGTCGGTTTTATATGACTTATAATTTTCCTATAAGCAGAAATGGGTTAAAAGTAACTAAGTAACGCAATTAGTTACTTTTTAAGGGAGTAACACAATATTGTAATGCATTAAGTAACTTTCCCCAACACTGATAATAACTCATTCCACAATGTGGCGTTTTCAAGTGAAACAGTAAAATCAAGAGGGATCAATGACGCCAGACAGAAATTAAATGTGTTACAGAGGTGTGGAGCGAGACTTTTTATAGTCTTTGGATAATAATGTGCGTGAATGGTTCACTATGAAGCCAGGAACACACACTGAGAAAGTCCACTTTGACTCATGTTGAGTTCTCTGTAGCATCTTCTGCAGACTCAGTTTCATGAACTCCAGTCAGACGTATCTCGCACTGACTCATGTTGTTTCCGGGTGCTCTGCTCAGAATGCCCACATTTTAACATCCGTTTGAGAGTCTCAAAGCAATCATTTCTCCTTGAGATGATAGTCGAGTTGGTCTATCTGATTTATTGCAAACTTTATTTGGAAGAAGCTCTTCGTGTCAGTCCCTCTGAATCTTTCCTGTTTAGTCTCTTCTATTGACAAGATTTTGATGTACATTCGTTCTCAGTTTGATTGTTTGTTTGTTTGTTGTTTTTTGTGCGGATGTGTCAGTATGCGGTGAGGACTGAAACTTTATCTAGCGCCTCTGACAGTAAGTGACGTAGGCAAGATGGCCTGGATCTGGCAGAACTTTCCTCCCACAGGGTCTGATGAAACCTCACCAGAGGAAAGAAATCACCCATGAGAGCTGGTTCTGCCAGACAGGAACACACATTTAAAAGGAGATATGTGTGCTCCTTTAATCTCCCACACTCTTAAAATCAAAGGTTCAGAGAGAAGTGAAGCCATAGATAAACCATTTTTGGTTCTCCAAAGAACCTTTCAGTTAACCGTTTTTGTCTTAGTGTGGAGAACATTTTAATAATATAAAGAATCTTTTTTTGGACCGGTTCAATGGGTGGTCAAGCTTTATTTTTAAGAGTGAGCTGATATTTGTTATTAATTTACATAAATATGTCAGAGATCTCAATATGAACTCAAACATTTAGGGCCTGAGCACCGATGGTGTGAGGACCCTATTGAAATTGCTCAGTCTATTCTTCTTCTTCTTCTCCGAAATGGTTGCATTTTTGAGGGCCTAAACACACTCGAAAACTCATGAAACTTTGCACACGCGTCAGAAGTGGTGAAAATTTTCATCTGATATAGGTTTCAGAATTGGACGTGTCAAAATGGCTCAGTAGCGCCACCTATAAAATTTCAATTAAGCTCTGTTCACGCTGTGTTTCACGTACATGTATGAAATTTGGTACACACATGTAACAGCCAAATACCTACAAAAAAGTCCATAGGTGCAAAATCTGAAACCCAACAGGAAGTCAGATATTTAGAATTTTCTCTGCAAAACGAACTCCTCTGAAAGATTTAACCAGAACAACATGATGTTTGGTCAGTCTAATCTAAAGGCCTTGGGGATGTTATATTGTGAAGATCTTGTGTTTTTGCTGAAGGGTGTGTCTGTGGTGTGTCTTGTAAGTCAGGCATACAATGTCCGATCTGCCCCAACCTTCACATGCTTGATAAGAGTCCGGACCTGAAGACATCTACATGCCAATATTCAGTTATAGTCAAAGCGCCACCTGCTGGCAGCAGGAAGTGTGGCACATCGAAGTGGCTTTGCCATATTTCTCCTATATTTACCCATTTAAATGTATGTTGCCCACTCTTCAGTGTTTTTCTGATTTTAATTTAATGTAATTTTAAATGTTTTTCCAGAAACATTAATAGAATGTTCGTTCAAATGTATCTGGTCTTTAATAATGTTAGCAAAAAAAAATTATTTATACATCATTTTTGGCCGAAATGTTTTAGTTGGACATTTTTTAATTGTTTCAGAATGTTCAATTCCAAAAATGCTTGCAAAATGATCAAATGGAACGTTCTCTTAAAGTTCACGTAACCAAGAAAACATTTTTAAAACATTTACATTTTGGACATTCTGAGAACATTTAGAAATAACATTTTCATAACTTAATGGGAACATTTGAAAAACATTCTTAGAACATGTTTTTGTTAGCTGTGGACATTGATGCTAATGTCATTCCATATTACTTTATGCTTGTGAGCTAATAGCCTGTTTTTCAACAAACACCCCACACTTTGGCTAACGTTGTGGCAAGGTTCTCTCTAAGTTATGAGCAAACGTTCTCCTAGTAACGTTAGAATGTTTGCTCAAATTTATCTGGTCTTTAAACATCAGCACAAAAACATCTCGGTTACGTACGTAACCCTCGTTCCCTGAAGGAGGGATCGGAGACGTACGTCGGAACTGACAGATGAATTGGGGATCATCTTCAGAGACCAATCTGCTTTGAGTGTATAGAAACGAGCCAATAACGTTGGCATGCGGTCCACGCACCACTTTGCAGCACGGGTATAAATATGGAAGTGGAATACAGCATCCTCGCTTTTCCAACTGAAAAGCCGAAGTGACTCGGCCCTTCAGCGGAAGCACAGCACCTGCCGATGGTGGGGAGCCCCTATGTTGGGGCGAAAGTCAGGGCTCCAAACCGGGAAGGTCCGTCACAGCTGTTTTCCTGCAAGACCCACTCAGAGTGACTATTGGATAACGCTGGGAAAGCGTGCCCATCTTGGAAGATGGAACGCTACGGAGCCATGTCCTTCAACGGAAGGAGAGGTGGCAGAATACACATAGGGACTAGCCTATTAGGGTAGTGCTATCTATGGCGGTCTCTGGGGTGGATCCAACCTGATCCCAGGGGGGAAAGAACACAGACGACAGAGCGGGCTGTGTCAAGGGAAAGACACGGGTCTAGCTGAGTAGAGTAGCTGGTACTGTGGAGAATACACATATGGGGTCGCCGTTAGGGAAAGCGAGAGATTGTGGCCGTCAAATGAGGACAGGAAACAACCGCATTCAGAAACACGCGGTTTGAATGACATCTTGAAAAAAACGCAGGGTCAAACTGTGTTGCTCTTTTAGAAGGAAATGCTCTTTTAGAAGTGCTGAAGCACTCAGGGAGATGGCCGCGGCTCACAGCAGTCCGATTGCAAGCCTGCGTGTGAGCACTCAAAGAACAGAAACGCCCAGCCAACCAACACAGAGGCAAGTGTATGTTGCAGCGGCCACTCGCTGACCCGCGCCGTCACACCAGCACCCGGGTAAGAGAGCGATCCTCCTCGAGACTCGTCTAAACACTCTCCACAGAAACAGCTGATACAACAAACTGTTCGGCTCGGAAGTTGAAAGTGAGGATGCTGTATTCCACTTCTGTATTAATACCCGCGCTGCGGGGTGGTGCGTGGACCGCATGCCAATGTTATTGGCTCGTTTCTATACACTCGAAACAGATTGGTCTCTGAAGATGATCCCCAATTCATCTGTCAGTCCGTCGAACGTGACCGACTGAAAGGGAACATTATTTATAAAGCATTTTTTCCTGAAATGTTTTAGCTGGACATTTTTTAAATGTTATTTCTTGTTTCAGAACATTCGGTGAACACTCAAAAGTAACATTCCAAAGACGTTTTCAAAATGATCAAATGGAACGTTCTCTTAAAGTTTGCAACCAAGAAAACATTTTTAAAACATTTACATTTTGAACATTCTAAGAGCATTTAGAAATAACATTTTCATAACTTAATGAGAACATTAGCAAAACATTCTTAGAACATATTTTTGTTAGCTGCTAATGCGTGTGAGCTAATACCCTGTTTTTCCAACAAACACCCCACAGTTAAGTAAAATTAACATTTTGTTTTATTAAATATAGTATACAAAATAAAGCATTTCACATGTTACATTCATCTCTAGAGTTCCTGAGTTTGTTAGCATTCAGACACTGCTCTACTTCACAAGTTGTGTGTGAAGAGATGCTCACATACATTCACACATGCAGCTTTTTGCTTTCTTAACGTACAGTGATATTACAGACCTAACTGAGGCACTTAGTACGCTAGTCAAGGCGCAAGTGTCGATGTGTAGGTCACACGATAGTCACGTTATTTCAGCGATGGACTAACACAGTACAGTTGTACCACCATCATCAGGTCTGACGTCGCACACACGTAGTGATATCTACAGCTGTTTCACACACATTATGTACAGTATAAACAAAACATTTATATAAATATTACACGTTTTTTAAAATGTTAAACACATATAAATATATTTAAATTATAAATAGTGCTTAAGGAGCATTGCAGACGCGGCTCAACCCCAGACTGAGTCTGCAAATGTCTTTGCATTTTATGGCCTTTTGTTGTAGAGGAAAACCTGCCAAATTTGGCAGAATGCATCTGAATATTGTGGCTAAAATATTAAAGTGCCAGTCTTTTTGGTAGCTGAATGCATTCCCAAATTAGCCAAGATAGTTTGCGGACATTAGTGGACTCCAACTGGACCTGCTCATCAGAGTATTAAAACAGTCCTGAGTGCATCAAAAGTGGCGAGACGGCTCACACGAGCGGTCCGAAATCAGTTCGGTCACGTATGATGTGCTGCTTGTACTCCGTCCACGAGAAACATCCCAAATCCAGAGTCGTTCATCTGCAGTTTCCATTCGCCCAGTGTGCCCTGAAACTCTGATTTAGCAATAAGGCGGTTATTGTTTTCCGGAAAAGTGATGACGCGCCAGCACGTCCGGCTGATAGGCTCCTCTCCGTTCCCTTTAGGCAGCGAGACGGTGCAGGTGAGCTCCTTACTACGCTCTTGATTGTAAAAGCTGACGGTGAACTGGCCGGGCTGACAGATTCCCGGGCAGGACAGACTGAGTTGGACGTACAGGAAGTAGCTTCCACTTTTCTTCACTTTCAGTACTCTCTGTCTATCATGATAGTCGAAGAGAGAGCCAACGGTGTGACCCTTTCCATACGGGATAGATTCCCACGCCATCACATTATCACTTTTCAGTTCACCTGCAGGGCAAAGACAGACACTTTAGTTTTTAGTTTTAAATACAAGTCTATCCATACTGTGTTTTACACCATTATTCAATGTCTGACATATAATGGCAAGAAACTTACTTTCATTGGCCCTCAGGTATGCAAAATTCTGCATCTACAGCAAAAAAGAAGAAGAGAAAAAAACGCCCATTAGAAACAGGTTCATCAGCCTTGCTCAGCTGCAGGGAAAGTAGAGAGAGGAAAGAACCGTCTGTGCGGAAATCATGCCCCGCTCAAGGCAAGACAGCATCTCTAAAAAATACAATACATTGCACTATGGGAATTCAAAGGGCAGGCCTTACGGTAGCCAATGATGTGCTGTGCTTAAGTCAAATGACATTTGAATGTCCCTCCAAAACTCAAATCAACCTCATTTCTAATCATCTCTTCTCGAGGGGAATTTTTTGCAGCATCTTTGTCTCAATTTACAGTAAAACTATGTCAACAAAGTTGATTTGTGATTAAAAATATATCATTTACTTATCAATGTCAATGTTGGCAATGCTGTCCCACAGTGAGCGCAGTCATTGCTTTCCCCACTGGCGTTTCTTATACACAGCACCATCAGTAATATGAAAGGAGTTATTTGAAGTGTTTATTGTAGCATAGTTGTATTTATGTATAAATAATTTTGGTGCCGAGTATATAAATCTACACATTTCTAAAATAGATGTGCATTTAAATAGAAAATAAAATCGTACTTTTAAAGAAAAACTACTCTTTTGACCATTTTCCCATTGTGGTATTGTCCCACATGGCAAAGTTTCCCAGAAATATGTAGTGTGTATGAGTGAAGCTATTTCGTGTAATAATAACTTTTCATAATGTGTTTATTTCTTCAGAGAACTGTTGGAAGTGTAAACGTTCTTAGAACCTTTCCTTCCATGACTGTAAGAGCCAAAGCTGCACAAGTGCCTTTTACGCACCGCATTAACACTATCCGAGTACTTTGACCAACACAGCTACTGCCACGGTTCAGAAACACTCAGAGATGCCATGACATGATAAATAAGGTCTACTTAAAATATTATAGCAATACAAACATAAGCTCACCTTATATGCGTTTTCGGTGCTAGGCATTTGCGCGATCAGAGAGTCCGCAGACCCGCCGAGCTCCGGCGCTCTTCTCCCGTTGATCTCTTTCTCGATGTGTTTGGCGAACCACAGCGCGCCCGCGAGCGCGATCGCGAACATGGTGAAGAGCGCGATCACGGACACGGTGAGGAAGGTGTCCAGACACCGGCTGCGGGAGCGCACGGCGGCCGACTGGCTCTCGACATCTGCGGACGCGGTCATCTCCATCCAGGAACAAGCCGTGTAAAACCCGATATAAATCCACAGCAGGTGCAGCTCTACTGACGGAGACACCATAGCGAGCTTTATATGGAGGCGCTGGAGGAGGAACTAACGGGTTTCCCTCGTCACCTCCTCCTCCTCCCACACGAGACAGAGACAGAGAGACGGAGACGCGCTCAGGGAGGTTTAGAGAAAAACCGACTGACTTTCCGCTCCTTTCGCTCTTGCGCAAACGGAGGTGGAAAGCGGGAGGAATATGAAGTGTGAATTTCTGTGACTGGCTCCATATTCCGCTCGCTATTTCATGGAATATCGTCCTACATCTATCCCTTCACATCAGTGTTTCAGTGTGCCTCTTGTGTGTGTGTGTGTGTGTGTGTGTGTGCTGCCGTGTTTCCAGCCGCTCCACCGCTTCTGTCCCCAGGACATCACATGTGCTCGAACACATACGATACATTTGCATTATTAATCTAACAGCGAAATTAAAATATTTAAAACATTAAAGAAAAAAATAGAATTTGCTACGTCCCCGCTGTCTAAACCTAAACTTTATCATGAAATATAATCATTAAAATCTCCATGTTATATATATATATATATATATATATATATATATATATATATATATATATATATATATATATATATATATATATATATATAATACACACACACACACACAAATTCTTAAATGATAAAAAAATGTATACACTTGAGCCTTCTGTCTTCTTTAAAATAATAAATGGCATTATGTTTTTTATTAAAGTGCACCCTGTATTCATATAGAGTGTTTTTTTAGTCACAAATATTAATTATTTTAACATATGACCAACAATTTGTTTAAAATGAACAGTTTCTGAGTTTTGGTAACAGGACTGAGAAAGCATGCGTCCATCTTCTGCTTAGAAACCTTGTAAAGTTATACCTGAGATTGACCACTACACATTTTGAATAGTTAAATATGTGTAGTATTAGATTCAGTGTTGAAACACATTCTGGATTAAATCAAGTAAATGATGTTATACTTTCTATCTGAGTTTGTACCACTGGATATTACTTTTGGTCGTTTAACATTTGTATTGTAAAACAGTTGTCAAATATTAAATGTAAAGCTGCTACTTACCTCACACTCTCTTACTGTTCAAGTGGGCGTGAAACAATAGTCCAGGGGTGCCAACCTTTGAGTTTAGCTTGGAGTGAGAATTATGGACACTAGGTACAGGAGGAAACGCGTGGGTCTCCCCACATCCATCAGTGAGCCTTGGCCGCCCATGACCCTGTGGCCGGTTCTCCACTGTTCCTTTGAGCACTTTGGATAGACCCTGACCACTGCAGACCGGGAACACCCCACAAGAGCTGCAGTTTTTACAGTTGGAAACAAATCTGTCACTGCTTATTCATACAGGGAAACCTGTCAGCTGGTATTTTATCAGAGCCACCGCTTTAGCCACGCCCAAAAAATCCTGAACACAGCAATGGTGAAAACTGTTTAACGGTCTAACTCCACAACACAGCACTACACAGTTCACAGTCTTTGTAACGTGTTTCAGAAATACATTTATAATGTTTTTACAGGAACTTTTTACAGTGTAATATAGTGATCAGGCTATATCTAGCTAAATGCTTCTCTCTTGAGTTCATGTTACATGACATATTGTTCACATTTTATTCACGTCTTTCCCGATCCGCTTGGACAAAACATTAGTGGAATATCAGTTATGTTATGATGTACAATGAGATGATATGTTGGGCCTCAGATTTTAAGTGTAACAAAAGCTACTCTGTACAAGCACAAGAGTGTGAACGGTAGTGCGGAATTATGTGAAATTAGTAGAACCTAGAAAATGTTTTGATTGCTAAACGACAGTGAGCACAACTGGGGCTAAACTCTACCTACAGTCTGCACTACCAACAGTCACCTGAGCTAAACAGTTCACATCACCTGCAAAACTCATTCAAGCAACACAACTCTTAACACATGGCTCAGAACAGGCTCAGTGCAGCCAAACACTACACACAACCCTCAGTGAGATAACATGCACTGCCCCTCAGATCACGCTGGGAGTAAGAACACTCCGCGCAACCCTCAGTGAGATAACACGCACTGCCCCTCAGAACACGCTGGGAGTAAGAACACTCCGCGCAACCCTCAGTGAGATAACACGCACTGCCCCTCAGAACACGGTGGGAGTAAGAACACTCCGCGCGAACCCTCAGTGAGATAACACGCACTGCCCCTCAGAACACGCCCACTCAGAACACGCTGGGAGTAAGAGAACACTCCGCGCACGCAACCCTCAGTGAGATAACACGCACTGCCCTCAGAACACACTGGGAGTAAGAACACTCCGCGCGAACCCTCAGTGAGATAACACGCACTGCCCCTCAGAACACTCCGCGCGAACCCTCAGTGAGATAACACGCACTGCCCCTCAGAACACGCTGGGAGTAAGAACACTCCGCGCGAACCCTCAGTGAGATAACACGCACTGCCCCTCAGAACACGCTGGGAGTAAGAACACTCCCGCGAACCCTCAGTGAGATAACACGCACTGCCCCTCAGAACACGCTGGGAGTAAGAACACTCCGCGCGAACCCTCAGTGAGATAACACGCAGTGCCCCTCAGAACACGCTGGGAGTAAGAACACTCCGCGCGAACCCTCAGTGAGATAACACGCAGTGCCCCTCAGAACACGCTGGGAGTAAGAACACTCCTTGCGAACCCTCAGTGAGATAACACGCACTGCCCCTCAGAACACGCTGGGAGTAAGAACACTCCGCGCGAACCCTCAGTGAGATAACACGCACTGCCCCTCAGAACACGCTGGGAGTAAGAACACTCCGCGCGAACCCTCAGTGAGATAACACGCACTGCCCCTCAGAACACTCCGCGCGAACCCTCAGTGAGATAACACGCACTGCCCCTCAGAACACGCTGGGAGTAAGAACACTCCGCGCGAACCCCTCAGTGAGATAACACGCACTGCCCCTCAGAACACGCTGGGAGTAAGAACACTCCGCGCGAACCCCTCAGTGAGATAACACGCACTGCCCCTCAGAACACGCTGGGAGTAAGAACACTCCGCGCAACCCTCAGTGAGATAACACGCACTGCCCCTCAGAACACGCTGGGAGTAAGAACACTCCCTCAGCACGCACTGCCCCTCAGAACACGCTGGAACCCTCAGTGAGATAACACGCACTGCCCCTCAGAACACACTGGGAGTAAGAACACTCCTTGCCAACCCTCAGTGAGATAACACGCACTGCCCCTCAGAACACGCTGGGAGTAAGAACACTCCGCGCGAACCCTCATTGAGATAACACGCACTGCCCCTCAGAACACTCCACTGCGCGAACCCTCAGTGAGATAACACGCACTGCCCCTC
Organism: Paracanthobrama guichenoti; assembly: GCA_018749465.1. Classification (NCBI taxonomy): domain Eukaryota; kingdom Metazoa; phylum Chordata; class Actinopteri; order Cypriniformes; family Gobionidae; genus Paracanthobrama; species Paracanthobrama guichenoti. Next base: position 27,535,538 of record CM031943.1, read on the forward strand.
AGAACACGCTGGGAGTAAGAACACTCCCTCAGAACCCTCAGTGAGATAACACGCACTGCCCCTCAGAACACGCTGGGAGTAAGAACACTCCGCGCGAACTCTCAGTGAGATAACACTCACTGCCCCTCAGAACACGCTGGGAGTAAGAACACTCCTTGAACCCTCAGTGAGATAACACGCACTGCCCCTCAGAACACGCTGGGAGTAAGAACACTCCGCGCGAACCCTCAGTGAGATAACATGCACTGCCCCTCAGAACACGCTGGGAGTAAGAACACTCCGCGAACCCTCAGTGAGATAACACGCAATGCCCCTCAGAACACGCTGGGAGTAAGAACACTCCGCACGCACTGCCCTCAGACCCTCAGTGAGATAACACGCACTGCCCCTCAGAACACGCTGGGAGTAAGAACACTCCGCGCAACCCTCAGTGAGATAACACGCACTGCCCCTCAGAACACACTGGGAGTAAGAACACTCAGTGAGATAACACGCACTGCCCCTCAGAACACGCTGGGAGTAAGAACACTCCGCGCGAACCCTCAGTGAGATAACACGCACTGCCCCTCAGAACACTCCGCGCGAACCCTCAGTGAGATAACACGCACTGCCCCTCAGAACACGCTGGGAGTAAGAACACTCTGCGCCAAACCCTCAGTGAGATAACACGCACTGCCCCTCAGAACACGCTGGGAGTAAGAACACTCCGCGAACCCTCAGTGAGATAACACGCACTGCCCCTCAGAACACGCTGGGAGTAAGAACACTCGCGCGCGACCCTCAGTGAGATAACACGCACTGCCCCTCAGAACACGCTGGGAGTAAGAACACTCCGCGCGAACCCTCAGTGAGATAACACGCAGTGCCCCTCAGAACACGCTGGGAGTAAGAACACTCCGCGCAACCCTCAGTGAGATAACACGCACTGCCCCTCAGAACACGCTGGGAGTAAGAACACTCCGCACAACCCTCAGTGAGATAACACGCACTGCCCCTCAGAACACGCTGGGAGTAAGAACACTCCGCGCAACCCTCAGTGAGATAACACGCACTGCCCCTCAGAACACGCTGGGAGTAAGAACACTCCGCGCGAACCCTCAGTGAGATAACACGCAATGCCCCTCAGAACACGCTGGGAGTAAGAACACTCCGCGCAACCCTCAGTGAGATAACACGCACTGCCCCTCAGAACACGCTGGGAGTAAGAACACTCGCGCGCAACCCTCAGTGAGATAACACGCACTGCCCCTCAGAACACGCTGGGAGTAAGAACACTCAGCGCAACCCTCAGTGAGATAACACGCACTGCCCCTCAGAACACGCTGGGAGTAAGAACACTCCGCGCAACCCTCAGTGAGATAACACGCACTGCCCCTCAGAACACGCTGGGAGTAAGAACACTCCGCGCGAACCCTCAGTGAGATAACACGCACTGCCCCTCAGAACACACTGGGAGTAAGAACACTCAGTGAGATAACACGCACTGCCCCTCAGAACACGCTGGGAGTAAGAACACTCCGCGCGAACCCTCAGTGAGATAACACGCACTGCCCCAGAACACAGAACACTCCGCGCGAACCCTCAGTGAGATAACACGCACTGCCCCTCAGAACACGCTGGGAGTAAGAACACTCCAGAGCGAACCCTCAGTGAGATAACACGCACTGCCCCTCAGAACACGCTGGGAGTAAGAACACTCCGCGCGAACCCTCAGTGAGATAACACGCACTGCCCCTCAGAACACGCTGGGAGTAAGAACACTCCGCGCAACCCTCAGTGAGATAACACGCAGTGCCCCTCAGAACACGCTGGGAGTAAGAACACTCCGCGCAACTGCCCTCAGTGAGATAACACGCACTGCCCTCAGAACACGCTGGGAGTAAGAACACTCCGCGCAACCCTCAGTGAGATAACACGCACTGCCCCTCAGAACACGCTGGGAGTAAGA
>CM031943.1:27542485-27592485 GCA_018749465.1 Paracanthobrama guichenoti
GTACCCATTCTCTGATGGCTACTTCCAGCAGGATAATGCACCATGTCACAAAGCTCAAATAATTTCAAATTGGTTTCTTGAACATGACAATGAGTTCACTGTACTAAAATGGCCCCCACAGTCACCAGATCTCAACCCAATAGAGCATCTTTGGGATGTGGTGGAACGGGAGCTTCGTGCCCTGGATGTGCATCCCACAAATCTCCATCAACTGCAAGATGCTATCCTATCAATATGGGCCAACATTTCTAAAGAATGCTTTCAGTACCTTGTTGAATCAATGCCACGTAGAATTAGTATGGTGTTCCTAATAATCCTTTAGGTGAGTATATATATATATATATATTGAGCTAAATTACCTTGAATAAAGACTTAAATGACATCTGGTAGAATAACTGATAGCATTACAGTTAATCAATATTTGTGCTAAAGTTTACATAGTTGGGAGGGATTATAGTGTCTAATGCGAATCCTGCCAAGGGCAGTGAGTCACGGAGATGGGTGTAGGGGAAGTGTTGTAGCATTTTGTTTCACTACAGAAGGAACAACTGGGGAACTCCACTTAGAGATCAGCACGCTGAAGAGGTGAAGGGCAACACAGATGTGAGAGATTCGTGCGAAACTGGCAACCTGCCCTCACACTGTAATGACATGACTGCAGGTGCCGACATTACTGACGTAATGTATGTGTGTGGTACCCAGTGAAGCTGTTGAGATAGATTAATGGTTACACTCGTTATGGTCCGGGTCCTAATTGGATACAGCAATAGATTCTTGATTTGTGATGCAGGGCCAAACTATAACACACACTCTGGTTCTTTTGTCTTAATGTGGGATTTAGAGGTTGAATTCAAATAAAATATTAACATTACCGCCCTACTTCTGAACAGAATGTCACTCAAATCTGGCACAGAACTTGTTCAGATATTTAGCTTTGATTTTCTTGAAGTTTTAGAGTTGAACATGTTTTGTAAACTATATATTTTATATGAAATATATTTTTATATTTAACATTTTCATAAACTTAAACTTCTATAACTTTTTTTTTAATGTTTTTTCTTCTACAATAATCTGTGAAGTGTTCCTTTAAAAAAATACCAAACTTAAATCTGTGCTTTCTAAAAATTCAAGATTTTTAACAAAGTCTCAAAAAGTGCTCAAAAAGTGGGACAGACAGTTTGCAGCATGTTGAAACTTTGCATGCATGACCCTAACTGAGAAAAAGTCACAACATTTCAAGAAAAATAACAGATTACGGTATTTCGGCTAGCTTGAAAGAATAAATGATAGCTAATTCTAACCAAATATTTTCCAGAATTGAAATAAATGGGAAAAGGCTCCTTTTTACCATCATAAAAAATATAACCAAAGAAATCTTATTATTTTGGGTCTATAGTTTCCTTAGAACATTAAAATATGCGGGTCAAATTGACCCATGAACATCACGAACGTAACAGAAATTATGTGTGTCAAAACACATCAGCGTGTTGAAACTTAGCATGCATGTTCATGACCCTAAATAAGAAAAATTCACAAAATTTGTGAATCTGATTACGTAACTCAAGTTACTTAACTTGGTAATGCGTTACCCCCAACACTGTTAGTAAACTGGATGCCAGTGGTGTTTCATAATAATCATATTTGTAGCTACACATATTGTAAACAATTCTATTGGCCCGTAGCTATGTAACAGAATGAGGCCGTTCAGAAACTTGTGAAGGACGCTCTTGTAGTCTATGTTTAGGGAAAACTGAAGTTGTATGGTCAGTGTTGGTTTTTGCCTTTTAATTGCTGATTTAGATTTTATTAATTTATTAATGAAGCACTGCCTGCAGGAAATCTGAATTTGTCTCTGGCCCGATTGCCATTCTTGTACTTTTTTCTTTTCTGTTGTTTCGCAGTGGCCAAGCAACATAATATTCTTGTAAAATTCACCCCTACGGATTAAGTTGGACTTCTCTCCAATTGTGAAATCCATTGTTGATCAGAAACAACATGTAGCATTTGCCAAGGGCAATCAATTCTTCTAAACCAGAGGCAAGAAGTCTCCAAGTAACATTTATTACTCAAGCCATAATGGGCTTGGTCTTTCACAGCCATCTGTTGTTTAAGGGAAATCCCCCTTTTTTTAAAGAGAACTGCTCAGTGGGCCACAAGACTTTCTCGGATGCATTTGAGCTTTGTAATAATTATCGGATTGTCTATTTACACTAAGTGCAAATAACCTGCCTTGTTGGCAGAGGCTATTTACACAACCCCGCCCACTGATGTCTGGTTGGGCCAGACAAAATTACGAAAGATGCTGGATTGTCAATAGTGTAGGGGTAAGGCGCGTGGCAGAAAGTTTTGACAAATAAATGATAGCTAATTCTAACCAAATATTTTCCAGAATTGAAATAAGTGGGAAAAGGCTCCTTTTTACCTTCAAAAGGGTAGTTAAAAACCAACATAACAAAATATAACCAAAGAAATCGTATTATTTTGGGTCTGCAGTTTCCTTAGAACATTAAAATATGCGGGTCAAATTGACCCATGAACATCACGAACACATCAGCGTGTTGAAACTTAGCATGCATGTTCATGACCCTAAATAACAAAAATTCACAAAATGTAAGAAAAATAACATAGGTTAACTGGTATTTCTGACAACTCAAATCTAAATGGGTCAAACTGTCCCTCAACATAACACAAGGGATAAAGGATTAGTTCACTTCAAAATGTCCTGATAATTTACTCAAATTGACCCGAGTTTGAATACACCTTTTGCCGAGCTCGTTCTACACCCTTTTTCATCACATATCATATTGGAAAGGCATTTATTTTCAATATATAAATTGAGAAAATATTCAAAAAGTGGAAATAAAGTGTGTTTAATAATAAAGTGTTTATTGGTTAGGGTTAGTGGCTTTGTTGTCCCAATAAGGCGGCATCTATTTAATAATTTTAGTAAATATAATAATTTACATTCTGTTATTAATGCATATCGTTTAATGTACAATAACACTGAGGTGCAAATAGTATCTGCCATTATGTATAAGTATAAATAGCATAACTACTATTTATTGCAAAGAAAATAGGCTACTGCTATTTTTACTTAGTGTAAAGTGTAAAATCCAACAGTGATTCTAACTAACACTTTCTGATTAACTTTACTTAATGTCTTAATTGTAAAAATGTAGTAATCTGTACTATTCACATACTATTCCGTTTTTTTTTAATGACTTATTTAGTCACATAAGATGACTTCATAAATTGATGTTGATTTCCATAAAATGTTGGTGATCAGTGTTCCCTTTGGTCGGACACTTCATTTATATTTCAGACAGCCAGTGCAGACACTTCATCAGTCTGCACTGGCTGCCAATAGCCGCTTGAATCAAATTCAAGGCACTGGTGCTCGCCTACAAGGCCACCACTGTCTCTGCACCAACATACCTAAACTCGCTTGTTCAGACTTACACACCCTCCAGAAGCTTGTGTTCTGCAAGTGAACGGCGCCTTGTGGCGCCATCCCAAAGAGGCATGAAATCCCTCACAAGGACCTTTTCCTGGACCGTTCCCACCTGGTGGAATGACCTGCCTGTCTCAATTCGAGCAGCCGAGTCGGTAGCCATTTTCAAAAAACATCTTAAAACACATCTTTTCCAGCAGCACCTGACCAATAAAGAATAGCACTTATCACTCTATTCGTTTTCTGTTTGTCTATTCATAAAAAAGAAAGAAAAAGAAATAGTTCTGTCCTATGAGTTCTGTGCTAGATTAACTGAGACTTGTTACAGCACTTGCATATTGTTGCTCTTGACTGTTTTTAGTTGCTTCTATTGCTCTCATTTGTAAGTCGCTTTGGATAAAAGCGTCTGCTAAATGACTAAATGTAAATGTAAATTACCGTAACTCTCTTCCTCTTGATGCAGGGATGCAACAGGAAATCACAGTTATTTGATTTCAAAGGAAGGGAAGTAATATATTATATATATATATTATTTTATATATATATATATATATATATATATATATATATATATATATATATATATATATATATATATATATATATATATATATATATATTATTTTATATATATATAGTAATATATATATATATGATATATAATATAATATATATATATTTAAAAAATATTATGACTATATATCATGACAAATAATGACCTTTAAAAAAAAATTTGACAAACAATTACATTTTATTTAAAGTAAATTATCACATACTCCTACTTCTTGTTTAGCCACTATAACTCTTGTATAAGTGAACTACACTAACTAAGCATTTGTCAGCACAACATACTATTACTATTTCACTTTTTCTAAGGCAACTAGAGTTTTTCTAAGGCAATGCGTTTGCATGCTTTTTAAAGTCATGCTTTAGATAGATAGATAGATAGATAGATATAGTCCATACTAGATAGATAGATAGATAGATAGATAGATAGATAGATAGATAGATAGATAGATAGACAGACTCCCCTAAAGGATTATTAGGAACACCATACAAATACTGTGTTTGACCCCCTTTCGCCTTCAGCACTGCCTTAATTCTACGTGGCATTGATTCAACAAGGTGCTGAAAGCATTCTTTAGAAATGTTGGCCCATATTGATAGGATAGCATCTTGCAGTTGATGGAGATTTGTGGGATGCACATCCAGGGCACGGCTCCCCGTTCCACCACATCCCAAAGATGCTCTATTGGGTTGAGATCTGGTGACTGTGGGGGCCATTTTAGTACAGTGAACTCATTGTCATGTTCAAGAAACCAATTTGAAATTATTTGAGCTTTGTGACATGGTGCATTATCCTGCTGGAAGTAGCCATCAGAGAATGGGTACATGGTGGTCATAAAGGGATGGACATGGTCAGAAACAATGCTCAGGTTGGCCGTGGCATTTAAACGATGCCCAATTGGCACTAAGGGGCCTAAAGTGTGCCAAGAAAACATCCCCCACACCATTACACCACCACCACCAGCCTGCACAGTGGTAACAAGGCATGATGGATCCATGTTCTCATTCTGTTTATTCTGACTCACCATCTGAATGTCTCAACAGAAATCGAGACTCATCAGACCAGGCAACATTTTTCCAGTCTTCAACTGTCCAATTTTGGTGAGCTTGTACAAATTGTAGCCTCTTTTTCCTATTTGTAGTGGAGATGAGTGGTACCCGGTGGGGTCTTCTGCTGTTGTAGCCCATCCGCCTCAAGGTTGTGCGTGTTGTGGCTTCACAAATGCTTTGCTGCATACCTCGGTTGTAACGAGTGGTTATTTCAGTCAAAGTTGCTCTTCTATCAGCTTGAATCAGCCGGCCCATTCTCCTCTGACCTCTAGCATCAACAAGGCATTTTCTCCCACAGGACTGCCGCATACTGGATGTTTTTCCTTTTTCACACCATTCTTTGTAAACCCTAGAAATGGTTGTGTGTGAAAATCCCAGTAACTGAGCAGATTGTGAAATACTCAGACCGGCCCGTCTGGCACCAACAACCATGCCACGCTCAAAATTGCTTAAATCCCCTTTCTTTCCCATTCTGACATTCAGTTTGGAGTTCAGGAGATTGTCTTGACCAGGACCACACCCCTAAATGCATTGAAGCAACTGCCATGTGATTGGTTGATTAGATAATTGCATCAATGAGAAATTTAACAGGTGTTCCTAATAATCCTTTAGGTGCGTGTAGATATCAGCAGTTTCTGACACCAGCAATCATTAAGTGGTCAAAGTCACATTTATCACTTCCTCATTCCGATTTCTCTGAACCTCTGCATGACTTCATTGCGCCAAGTATTTAGATGTGATTTCATCATATTATTATACTATATGAGTGTTTCAGTTAGAAATAGTCAAATACAGAAACAGCACACATTCAGGACTGGAAGGAGCAAGCGTAATCGTGTAAGAGTCAACCACGTATTCACTAATGTTATCTATGCTCAAATCTCCCAGCTATAGTTCAGTATTCTGTGTTCTTTCTTTTCCAGGTAGAGTCTGGTGTGTGTTGATCAGTCACCACAGAAGGAGCCGCACAACTACAACTCAAAAAAAAAGAGAAAACTCAAACAGAAACACCACCAGTGTTATTGGGTTGTTTTCCCTCCTTTACCGAGCAGTGAGTCACAGGACTTGACATCACTCCAAGCACAGCGTTTTCGTGTTTGGAAGGAAACGCGTTTAGCAGACACTGAAAGAAGTTTATTTCTTCATGCATTTTTGTTTAGTTAGTCTGATCAAATAATAGAAGTCAAGAAAGACAATATTCCACACAGTGTACTCTGGTCATATACTGTATATTTTGTCATCCAGATATACTGTGCATGCTGGAAATGCAGAGGGTTTTATTCTGGACACAGTCCATGTCTCGAGTCAGTTAAGAGCATCTGGGGTATTCCTAATCCTAGCGTGAGTCACCACAAACTTGGGATTTATGATATTGTGTCATTTAATAAAAAAAATAAAATAAAAACATCCCTAGGAAGAAATCTTTGGTGTTAGTGCTGGATAAGGGCGTTTCACACAGATAAAATAATCAGAAATTATGGTAATTATGTGGCACAAGCCCTGACCTGCAGAGGTGCGGATGAATGAATGATTAACATCATATGATCATTCCCGGTCCAAAAAAATGCCAGAATATGATGTTTCCTGCCATGGCATCTAGATCTCACTGAGCGACCTCTACTGGAGCTCTGACGCGTCCACACTCACATTATCCTGAGAGGAAACTCTTCTGTGACGTTTTGTAAATTATATACACTAACACGGGAAGATATTTTTTAAAATGAGTCTCTTCTGCTCACTAAGGCTTCGCTTATTTGATCAAAATACAGAAAAAAACTGTAATATTATTATTATTATTTCATATAAACTGTGTTATATTTGCATATATTTTAAAATGTAATTTTTTCCTGTGATGTTCAGTATCATTACTCCAGTCTTCAGTGTCACATGACCCTTCAGAAAGCATTCAGATATGAAGATTTGAGCTTAAGAAACATTTATGATTATTATCAGTGTTGAAAACAGTTGTGTACAATTTTTTTTTCAGGAATATTTGATGACTAGAAAGTTAAAAAAACATGCATTTGTCCGAAATAGAAAGCTTTTGCAAAATTATACATGTTTACACTGTCACTTTTGATCAATTCTATGCATCCTTGCTGAATGAATGTATTAATTTCTTTAAGTTCAAAGTTTAAAAAAAAAAAAAAAAAAATCTTACCAACCCAAAACTTTTGAACGGTAGTACAATGTTTTCTATTTCAGCACTGAAAATTTTTAAAAAAAGTAAGTTACCTGGTTGTCTTAAAATTTTGAGTTCATTGAAATTAAAAATTTTAGTTAATACAATGAACATTTTTGAGAATTGACATCACCCTTTATTCAAACAGTATTAAAAGATTTTGTAAGCATATTACGTAATTGTGTATTATTTGTTATAATGCAGCGAGAGATGCCAAATTGTGCTATTTTCATGATTTATCACAACATTTTTATTTATGTGGTTCAGATACAATAATATTTTGATATTTTAAATGTATTAAACCCATTTCCTTCATTGTATTAACTCAAATTTTTAATTTCAATGAACTTAACATTTTAACCAGGTTAACCATGTTACTTACTTTTTAAAGTTAAACCAACAATATTTTTTTTTACAGTGAAATAAATACTGATATTTCTGTTCATCAAAGAATCATAAAAATGATACTGATAATAATCATAAATGTGTGTTGATGATCAAATCCTCATATGAGAGTGATCAGTGAAGGGTCATGTGACACTGAAGACTGGAGTAATGATGATAAATTCAGCTTTGATCACAGGAATAAATCACACTTTAAAATATATTCAAATAGAAAACATCTGTTTTTTGTTTTGTTTTTTTAATAACATAAATGCAGCCTTGGTGAGCAGAAGAGACTTCTTCTAAAAACATTAAACAATCTTACATCCAAAAACTTTTGACCGGTAGTGTCTATAAATGTTTTGCAGTACCCCTGAGTTCTTAAAGTAATATTGAATAACACATTCACATGTTCAGGGTTCTCTGGTGTCAGTTAATGATCACATGACACGCATGTAAACAAGTCCATCTTTATTAGGAAGTGTTTTATTTAGAGTAGTTAATTATTTATACATTGTTTATGACTTATTAAAGTTATTAAAGGATTCGTTCACTTCAAAATGAAAACGTCCTGATAATTTACTCACCCCATCTCATCCCAGATGTTCATGTCTTTCTTTCTTCAGTGGAAAAGAAATGAAGTTTGAGGAAAACATTCCAGGATTTTTCTCCACATAATGGACTTCAATGGGAACAATGGTTGAAGGTCCAGATCAATGCAGTTTCAGAGGAAGGGCTTCAGAGGCTCTGACCGATCCCAGAGGAATAGGGTCTGATCCAGACAAACCATCGGACATTTACTAATAATAAACATTTACACTCACCTAAAGGATTATTAGGAACACCTGTTCAATTTCTCATTAATGCAATTATCTAATCAACCAATCACATGGCAGTTGCTTCAATGCATTTAGGGGTGTGGTCCTGGTCAAGACAATCTCCTGAACTCCAAACTGAATGTCAGAATGGGAAAGAAAGGTGATTTAAGCAATTTTGAGCGTGGCATGGTTGTTGGTGCCAGACGGGCCGGTCTGAGTATTTCACAATCTGCTCAGTTACTGGGATTTTCACGCACAACCATTTCTAGGGTTTACAAAGAATGGTGTGAAAAGGGAAAAACATCCAGTATGCAGCAGTCCTGTGGGCGAAAATGCCTTGTTGATGCTAGAGGTCAGAGGAGAATGGGCCGACTGATTCAAGCTGATAGAAGAGCAACTTTGACTGAAATAACCACTCGTTACAACCTTGAGGCGGATGGGCTACAACAGCAGAAGACCCCACCGGGTACCACTCATCTCCACTACAAATAGGAAAAAGAGGCTACAATTTGTACAAGCTCACCAAAATTGGACAGTTGAAGACTGGAAAAATGTTGCCTGGTCTGATGAGTCTCGATTTCTGTTGAGACATTCAGATGGTAGAGTCAGAATTTGGCGTGAACAGAATGAGAACATGGATCCATCATGCCTTGTTACCACTGTGCAGGCTGGTGGTGGTGGTGTAATGGTGTGGGGGATGTTTTCTTGGCACACTTTAGGCCCCTTAGTGCCAATTGGGCATCGTTTAAATGCCACGGCCTACCTGAGCATTGTTTCTGACCATGTCCATCCCTTTATGACCACCATGTACCCATTCTCTGATGGCTACTTCCAGCAGGATAATGCACCATGTCACAAAGCTCGAATCATTTCAAATTGGTTTCTTGAACATGACAATGAGTTCACTGTACTAAAATGGCCCCCACAGTCACCAGATCTCAACTCAATAGAGCATCTTATCAATCCTATCAATATGGGCCAACATTTCTAAAGAATGCTTTCAGCACCTTGTTGAATCAATGCCACGTAGAATTAAGGCAGTTCTGAAGGCGAAAGGGGGTCAAACACAGTATTAGTATGTGTTCCTAATAATCCTTTAGGTGAGTGTATATACTTTTAACCTCATATGCTCGACTTCAGTGTTGCGATTCTTCATGGCGTATGACGTCATCACATCGGAAAGGTCACGTGATGTAGGTGGAAGTACTGACCCAGTGTTAAAACGAACATGCAAAGACCTACTTCTGATGGTTGTAAACAGCACAGCAGTAATGACTTCATGAACTTCTTTACTTGTAAGATCGATAATATTAGGAAGACAATTATAACCATGCAGCCGTCTACTACAGTGTCACATCAGACAGAGCATTGTAGTGTCACTGAGAAAAAATTACATTCATTCACTGCTATAGGAGAGGAAGAATTGTCTAAACTCGTTAAATCATCTAAATCAACAACATGTATGCTCGACCCTATACCGACTAGGCTATTAAAAGAGATGCTACCAGAGGTCATAGATCCTCTTCTTAATATCATTAACTCATCTTTGTTATTAGGATATGTACCGAAAACTTTTAAGTTGGCTATTATCAAACCACTTATTAAAAAACCTCAACTTGATCCTACAGAATTAGTCAATTACAGGCCGATCTCAAATCTACCCTTCCTGTCAAAAATACTGGAAAAGGCAGTGTCTTCACAATTATGCTCCTTTTTAGAAAGAAATGGTATCTATGAGGATTTCCAGTCAGGATTTAGACCGTATCATAGTACTGAAACTGCTCTCATCAGAGTTACAAATGATTTACTCTTATCATCCGATCGTGGTTGTATCTCTCTATTAGTGTTACTCGATCTTAGCACTGCATTCGATACTATCGACCACAACATTCTTTTGAATAGACTCAAAAATTATGTTGGCATTAGTGGAACTGCATTGGAATGGTTTAAATCATACTTATCTGACCGTTATCAGTTTGTAGCAGTAAATGAAGAGATGTCACACCGATCACAAGTTCAGTATGGAGTACCGCAGGGCTCAGTGCTAGGACCGTTGCTCTTCACCCTGTACATGCTACCACTGGGAGATATCATTAGGAAGCATGGCGTTAGTTTTCACTGTTATGTTGACGATACTCAGCCCTGTATTTCTTCACGCCCTGACGGAATTTACCAATTCACAAGATTAACGGAATGCATAGCTGACATAAAACATTGGATGTCTAGTAATTTCCTGCAACTTAATTCAGAAAAAAATGAATTTTTAATTATTGGACAAAAAAACTCTGCAAGTAGTAACCTAGAATACTGTCTAACACTCAATGGCTGCTCTGTCAAGTCCTCGCCGTCAGTTAGGAACCCGTGTGTGCTCTTTGATACCAATCTTTCATTTGAAAGCCACGTTTCTAGCATCTGTAAAACTGCATTCTACCATCTTAAAAATATATCTAAATTACGGCACATCCTTTCGATGCAAAATGCTGAGCAGTTAATTCATGCGTTCATGAGCTCAAGGCTAGATTACTGTAATGCTTTACTGGGTGGTTGCCCTGCTCGCTTAATAAACAAACTCCAGCTGGTCCAAAACGCAGCAGCTCGAGCTCTTACTAGAACCAGGAAGTATGACCATATTAGCCCGGTTCTGTCAACACTGCACTGGCTCCCTATTAAACATCGTATAAATTTTAAAATCTTGCTTATTACTTACAAAGCACTAAATGGTTTAGCTCCCCAGTACTTGAGCGAGCTCTTAACGCATTATACTCCATCACGTCTATTGTGGTCTCAAAACTCTGACCAGTTGATAATCCCTAGAATATCAAAATCAACTGCAGGCGGTCGATCCTTTTCCTATTTAGGGGCTAAACTATGACGATCTTTCGAATATCTATTTACCTAATGTGACTTAAGACCTGCAATGTTGCCAGAATTATAATCATACACTGTTTGTTCGTCGGCCAGAGGAGAACTGGCACCCCGACTGAGCCTGGTTTCTCCCAAGGTTTTTTTTCTCCATTCTGACCCTGAAGGAGTTTTGGTTCCTTGCCACCGTTGCCTCTGGCTTTTGGCTTGCTCAGTTAGGGACACCTAAATCTCATCTATATTACCGATCTGCCCGCATTGACACTATATGATACTGAAATTAGCTGGATAACATCACCGTTTCACCAGAACAGCTGTACAAATTCTGTTGCATTATTTTCCTGTTAACAATGTGAAGCTGCTTTGAAACAATTGGACTTGTTAAAAGCGCTGTATAAATAAAGGTGATTTGATTTGATTTGACTAAAAAAAAAACTAGTTAGCACATCATTTGTAATTGAAAGAATTTAATGACAAAATCTAGTTATGGTTACACTTAAAATAGTTACAAAATAAATGTATGAGATGATAAAAACTTTAATGATTATACCATTAATCGTACCCAGCATGAATGTTACCTGAGGGATAGAAAGAGAGAGGAGAGAGAGAGAGAGAGAGAGAGAGAGAGAGAGCAAAGAAGAGAAGAGCCAAAGAGAAGGCCCCAAGAAGAGAGAGCCAGAGAATAAAAGAGCCAGAGCAACAGTTACAATCTTCTTTTATCTATTCCTTGACCATGTGAAACCCTAATGTGAGACATTCAAACTGACCAATCAAACCAAACTTCCCCCACGGTGCTACAGGTGTGACACACATTTGGCCTACAGGCCTTCAGCATTTCTTTGTCTTTAGGAAGTCCAAATGGCCCTTCTGGTGAGAAAGATGAGGGTTGAAAACAGTAAAGCAAATGTCTTTGTTCATTTTCAAAAATCAAATATCTTTGATTATTTTCAATCCTTTCACACAAATAAAGGTAAAAAAATGATGTTGGACAATTTTAAGATGGAGTTTTTTAGCATTCGTATGCTGTGAAGAATCACAACACCGAAGTCGAGCCAAATTACTTTAGATACTTTCTGCCTGGTTTTCCTATATCTTCAGGACCACACAAGGAAAAATAATTGGCTCATCTTACTCCACCCCCATTTCGTTTTACGGCACTAGTATATTCGTTAAAGTATTTATATTAAGTGTTTAAACTGACAAAAAAAAAAAAGATTGCATTTTGCAAGAGCAACTGTGTCTACCAGGCCCGGACTGGCCATCGGGAGTACCGGCTACTGATGTGGCCTGCTGCCCTTTTTTTTTCTTTTTTAATAAATTATTTTAATTTTAATATTATTGCCATTTTGGTTATATATAATTGCCCCAATGCACAAAAGTGATAATTCCCGAATTCGACATTCGAAAATAAAACGATAATAAATCATGAAACGGTTAGTCATGACTGACAACGCTAAGATTCAGCTCATGTGAGCTCTGCGTGTCGGCCATAATCAGTGTGATGGACACGAAGAAGTGGCCAGGGGAACACTGAGGGAAAGTGAAGTGATGTGTGGCCAAAAGGATTTGTTCTCTGCAGTTCTCTCCAAGTGCACACACACACATACACACACACACGTTTCACTCGTGTATTGTTTCTGGGTGAGGTCGGCTGATTAATCTGTCTGACGGCATGAGCGCTGTTTGGCGTGTCTTTTTAAAGGTCATAGTGCGATTGGTAAAATGGTCTCAACATCACTGAAGTCACTGATAGGTTTAGAAAGATTGAAACATATGAGAATTGTGTTCTCTTTTTGAGTGGTCTCTCCAAAGATATCTGATCTTCTCCCCCAAACTAGGTGTTTGTGTTGCAAATAGTTACAACCCTTTGTTCTGGTCTGGGTATTTAAGGAAGGGTAGCAGGGCTGCCATTGGGGAATATTCTGTAGACAGAAGCCCCTATGCAGTGTTGTGTCAGTGTCATAAGAGACACACACACACACACACACACACACACACACACACACACACACACACACACACACACACACACACACACACACACACACACACACACACACACACACACACTGTATGTATTGTGCCAGATATGAGTCTTTGAAACTATTTTCATATTACTTAATTGTATTTTATATTTTATGCTGAAAGTTGTGTACCATGGATTCATGTTTAATTATGTTCTTTAAGTTCTGTCTGGCCAAAATAAACATTGTCTTGATTTATCTTGTATTATTCTGAAACCATTTCTTCTAGTATTGATCAAACCGGAGTCCTTTATTTCCGCAATTCTTTTGCCAGAATAGATCAAACCGAGGAGCCCTGACTGAAGCATGGAGCGCAGCATGCGGGATAATCTGATTTCTGACTATTACTGTATTAGCAAGTTGCAGCTTTCGTGACTATTACTAAAATTACACTTTTTGTTGAGTAAGCATGTGCGACCACTTAAAGGTAAAATATTCACTCTGTAATCCTCTGACTAATATCAGAACTGGCTAGGTTGTGATCGTATGGGCGAAACCGGACGCTTCGTTCCTGTGCGATATCGGGTCCCTTGATGAACGAATATTTGAAATTAAGAGATACTAAGAGAAATCAAAGATCTAAATTAAATCACAACTAAACTTATGATCAGCTGTTAAGTTACAAATGTAACAAATGTAACAAAGTTACAAAGAATTTGAGTCAGATAAAATTAACAATGGAGTCAGATTTAAAATTCAATGGTCATAAATTAAGTGAATTCAACAACAGTGCTGAAAAGGCAGACACGCAGAAGTCCTTCGACCAGGCCGTTAGATTCCGTCCTTGGGCTAACGGATGGACCTTACAGCAGTTCTCCCATTCGGGTAGCCCTGTCTCCTCGTGGCTTCACTGAAGTCATCAAGGCAGCCTGTGTGCCACTCAGGCACACAGGGTTTGCATCCTGAGTTTTCTCGATGACTGGCTAACTAGCTCACTCTCGAGACCAGGTTTTGTGAACACAGGGACCTCGTGCTCCGGCACCTCAACCGTTGGGCTTTCAGGTCACTTGAGGAAACAGCAAACTCTTCCCTCAAACTCTTCCACTCTTCTCTTTTCTCGACTCTGTCACCATGCATACGCAGTGCGAGCACGTGCAGTCAATGCTGACTTGCCCTTGTCAATTTGAGGGCAAGAGTGCGGTTCCACTGAAGTTATTTCAGAGGCTTCTGGGGCATATGGCATCCATAGCTGCCGCTCTGGTTTCTTCATATGAGACCGCTTCAGCACTGGCTTCGCGATCGAGTCCCAAGATGGGCATGGCAACAGGGCACGCTCCGGGTACCAGTGGCTCGGGCCTGCTGTCATACCTTCACCCCGTGTGAACCTCCATTTTTCTACGGGCTAAAGTTCCCTTAGAACGAGTTTCTGGCATACTAATGCTGTCACACAATTAGTGAACCCTAATTAACCCTGTCGCCTCCCTCTAGCTCTTCCCATTGCCTACTAGGCTCAGCAGGCTGCGGGGCCCACGCAAGCATGTGTTTTCCCCAGTGAGCTGTCTTGCACAGGTTTTGTGTTGATCACGGAGGGCAAGGAGTGTTGTGGAAAATTCTAAGTCTCAATAGTCTGAGTCGAAGTTCCAGGTCTTCAGGAAAATTAACTTTATTGTAAGTACAACAAAGTGAGATGCCAGCTGAACATCGGACTCTTTCATGGTAAAACTTATAATGTCTTATACATTTTCTTATCGTCTTTCATCCAATTGACGCTCTTCCACGTACCTTTTTCTTTTTAACTCCACCCCACAGTTTCGCCACAATTAGACGCACACTTTATCATGTTCCATACATATTAGTGGAAAATCCCCAGCTTTCTAACTTTTTTAAAAAACATTCATATAACATTCATAGGACAGTCTCCCAGCGCTTCACACCTAATTTATGACAGGTTCCCGTCACCCCTCACCAGTTTCCCATACAATAAATATAGTCTTCCCTTTTTTTCATATCTTGATGGACAACAGACCTTGGTCTTTAATATACTGCCAAAGCCTCCCTACAACACAGATGAGGCCCACTGAGGCCTACTAGAAAATGAATTTCCTCCACACATCCCCCCTTTGGGACTAGATCTATGTCCCACACCTATGTTCCCTTACCCGAGTATGTCCTCATAAGTTCAGCTCTCTTTCTGTTAAACCATCTATGGCCAAACTTTAGGCCATCCGTCCTCCTATACTTCCTGGCCTTCCTCATGTGGACACACTCCGGCTGGAGAATGAGACCAAACATCTCCCCTCTTTTTTGGCTAGAAGGAAGTAAAAGATCTCATCTCGCTAACTAATGCATCCATTAGGGGGCACCATTACATTAAGCCATTCAATGAACCAGTGTATTGTGCATGTTTCAGTAGATCATCATTTCAGTGAATTAATACTTCAGTAGACTAACATTCTCCAGTGATTATACCATGAGCAGATTATATTTTGTCCCACGTTGCCAGAGGAACTCTCAGACGCTTCCGGTGGTCTGGAGCGCTATCTGGGTTGACTCCACCGTTGCCAGGTGTACTCTGGTCCTGCCTAGAGAGCTACCTGGTGATGGGGCTGACAGCGGGTTTTTAAACCACCAGTAGAGTCTAGCCCAGTTGCTAAGCACTGAGGTGCTCATCGATTCCTTCTCCTTTTGGCTGTCATGAGACTTTACAGCATATTTCAAAATACAGTAGATTTGGAAAGACTCTTTTTTTTTTTTTTTCTTCAACTCATTCCCTTAAAGTCTGGTTACATTATCTCGTAACATGGACAATGACCTGCTTCTGACCCTTAATCGTCCCCTCTCAATTACAGTTAAGAATATAATGAGTATAATGGGTAAAAATAAAGTATATAGTGTGGGAAGGGGCCTCTCTCTTTTTTTTTTTTTTTAAATAACAAACAAAACCCCTTCTAACTTCCTGCCTACTCTGCCCAATTTCTAAAAATGCTTTCTATTTTACCCAAAATAAAATACACAGTGGGGCTAACTCCCTTTCTTTTCAAAAACATTATTCAAATAGTAGAGTAAAATGAAAATAATAAGGCACCCCTTACCTTTTCTCCTGGACCCTTTTACAGGAATTCATCCAGATCATCCAGGCCCGGACCTATAGGGTACACTCCAGAACTGGCACCAATGTCCACTCCTGATTTTGTCACAGATACATTAATCATCTGTTTGGCAGCAATGTTAGCCAGCATCGATCTAAGAAAGGGTACAACACAACAAAACAATGTAAGGTCCAGCTGATTGTCCCAACATAGGAATCCAGCAGCTGGTCGAAGGACTTCTGCGTGTATGTCTTTTCTGGCACTTCTAGAAAAACCACTTTAATTTATTAAAATGTGAAGATCCAATTCAAAATCTGACTCCATGAATAATTTTATCTGACTCCAATTCTTTGTAATAACTCCAGTTGCATTTGTAATTTAACAGCTGATCATAAGTTTAGTTGTGATTTAATTTAGATCATTGATTTTCTTAGTATCTCTTATTTCAAATACTGGTTCCTCCATGGGACCCGGAGTCGCTCAGAGGATAATGCTCGCGATTATAATTATGTAAGGGTGGATCCTCTACAGCGGTTCTGACTGCAGGGTTGCCGAATGACTAAAGAAACGTTATCAGCAAGATGATAGAAAACTGTACATTTCTCATCTTTACCACCCACTGCAGCTTATACCAACGACGGAAATAAGCGCAGTTACAATAGCTAAACATGTGGGAGAGCGTTGCTATAATGTGACTATATTGTATTGCAATAGGTAACACTTCAAAGTCAATACCAAATCAAAACTAGTTAGCACATCATTTGTAATTGAAAGAATTTAATGACAAAATCTAGTTATGGTTACACTTAAAATAGTTACAAAATAAATGTATGAGATGATGAAAACTTATACCATTAATCGTACCCAGCATGAATGTTACCTGAGAGAGAGAGAGAGAGAGAGGGGGAGAGAGACAAAGAAGAGAAGAGAGCAAAGAAGAGAAGAGCCAAAGAGAAGGCCCCCAAGAAGAGAGAGCCAGAGAATAAAAGAGACAGAGCAACAGTTACAATCTTCTTTTATCTATTCCTTGACCATGTGACTGAAACCCTAACGTGAGCCATTCAAACTGACCAATCAGACCAAACTTCCCCCACGGTGCTACAGGTGTGACACACATTTGGCCTACAGGCCTTCAGCATTTCTTTGTCTTTAGGAAGTCCAAATGGCCCTTCTGGTGAGAAAGATGAGGGTTGAAAACAGTAAAGCAAATGTCTTTGTTCATTTTCAAAAATCAAATATCTTTGATTATTTTCAATTCTTTCAATTACATTACCTCACAGAAGCAAATTAGTCAGTTCTGATATTAGTCAGAGGATTACAGAGTGAACTATTTTACCTTTAAGTGAGTCGCACATGCTTACTCATAACAGAAAGTGTAATTTTAGCAATAGTCACTAAAGCTGCAACTTGTTAATAACAGTGACACCCAGAAATCGGATTGCCCCTCATGCTTAGCGCCATGCTCCGGTCATGGGGTCCTCGGTATGGATCTGTCCTGACAGAAAGATTTACGGAAACTCCTACAAACTCCTCATGCAACACTACTAGAATAAAGGAATTTAGACTTATACAAGATAAATCAAGATTAATGTTTATTCTAGCCAGGTAAACATATCAAATAAAGGAATTTAGAAAGAATCCATAATACACAACTGATCAGCATACAATATAAAACATCATTCTAAAAACATAAAAATAGTTTCAAAGAGTCATTGTTACCTGGCAATAGAGACATTGTTACCTGGCAATAGACACACTTCAACAGTGTGGGAAGTTCCGGTTACAGATGCTTCCCTGAGTGGTCTGCCCATTCCCTTTAAATACCCAACCAGAACAAAAGAACAATAAACATTTAGCACCCAAATATTTATGCAGCTTTTGGTTGAATCTTTTCTCGTGACCAAATGGTCACACCTAGCTTTGGGGATGACAGCAAATGTTTATCAAAAGATCTTTATGAGCATCTCCCACACCAGGGGAACAAGCTCTGTTGTCTTTATTATGACCTGTTCCTCTGATGTGGGAATGAAACCTGTTTACCAGAAACACCAAAAGTCAAGTTTTGGCAGTATCTGTGAGATTTGCATGATTGTGTGGTCTCCGAGGCAGGAAGAGTGAGAGGGTCAGAACTCGGCAGGGGAGGAGATAAGATTGAGTCTTGTTTTTTCTTATTCAGATGAGTGAAGTTTTATTGTCTTAGTGCAGCTTAGATCTCTTGAGTTCGTTCTCAGGTGAAATCCATTCTTACAACAACAAAACAAAAATGCCAAGCGCTATTACAATTATTATTCCCACCTTTATCAACCAATCTTTCCATGACCCGATCACTGAGTCAAACCACTCTCCCACTTTCCTTTGGCTGCCTGCATTTTCCGCAACTTCTTGCCTGAGTTCCTTCAACTTCTTCATGGCTCTAGTAAACGCTCCATTCGGGGCTGTATTATTTGGGATGAAAGTACAACAGTCAGCTCCAAACATTACACACACACCTCCTTTTTCGGCCAATAACCAATTTAGTGCTTGCCTATTTTGCCATGTCATTTTGCTTGTATACTTAAGTTGGTGTCCTAACGCATCTAGAGCCTGATCTGTGTAGTTAATAAATCTCTGCTGATTATAATATATGTAATTTATCCATTCTGCATTTTTATTTGGCGTTATCCACACAAATATAGACTCAAAACCAGACGCTACTTCGTCCCTTGCCTTATATTTATGGGGTATCCCTCTTGGCTGTCCAATTGCATCTAATTTCACATTAGGGTCTGGTTCATAGGCTCTTTTTGTTCTGTATCAGAGGGCCTGTCCAAATCTTCAGAGGTGTTTTCTTCATTTAAATCCCAATCCATTATCCCCACTTCCTGGGCCAATCTTACCCTAACACATAAACCTTTCCATTCTTCGGGTAAAATCGCCCGTAATTTCTTTCCCCCACAGAGCCAGAAATAGTCTGCTACTGCTTCACTTTGGCTCTCCATGGGTTCTACTAATGGAAAATGCAAGGTCGCCCTATTGCAGTCCTCATGAGTTTGGATCACTTTTATATCACTATTTACGGTTGCCGTTGCATATATTATACTCGAGGACTTGTACACATGTGGATCATTATACATATCTTTATCTAAGTGCCAAATAATGGAACATTTACCTCTAAACCGTCCAACATTCATGTGGCCTTTGGTTTTGTTAAAGCACTCATATCCCAATGACAGATCTATTACGTAGTTTTGGGGTGTTTCTCTTTTTCTCGGATCTACCCTAACATCCAACTTTTGGTCAGAAACTTGATGACTGTTTGAGCTCCCTGATCCGCTGAGGGTTCTGCCTCCACCCATCTGCTAAATCGATCAATAACTACCAACATATATCGTTTTCCTCTAATTGATTTTATCATGTCCACATAATCTAACACCAAATGTTTGAAAGGTCCTTCAGGGACCGGAATTGAACCTATTGGCGTTGATGTCCCTTTTCTAACATTGTTTTGGGCACAAATTTCACACTCATTTAGAAATTTGTCAATTCGTTGCTGTAGGTATGGTGACCAAAATCCCTGACGTTTAATTTTCCTCATAATTTCCCCCTTTGCGCAATGGTCAACCATGCGCATCTAAAATTAAAAAATAGTAAAAAGTGCTGCTGATGTCATCATATATCTTCATATCTCTTCTCAAGTGTTCTGCTTATGCTTTCTAATTGACTTCTCGATATGGCCTTATTTTTCTGTTCAATTGTCCATACACAACTCTGATGACAAAAGCCACTGAACATAGGCAATGTGGCATTCCCCATGCGACAGTGTCTAAATGTTTGGAATAATACTGCTGGCCAATATCAGGTGCCATGTGGTTGTGTTAAACACCACTGTTGTAAACCCCACATTTTTCAATTTCTAATAGATCAAATGATCTGGTGGGTCTGGACATGTTGCAATTTGAAATTTCTCAAATCTAATTTTCCATTCATCTGTTCATTTAATTAATAATATATATATATATATTTTTTTTATGACTGGAGATCTCAGATCTTGAATTCATGACCAACAATATTGACTTCACGTAATCCCTGGTAATGACATCTTATGACATCCTGGGTTTGTAATTTTGGGATGTACTATTTTAGCTATAGCCCTAAAATGAGCTATTAACCAAGATGGAGTGACCAGCAACATATTTTAATAATCAACATTTTGTTCTTGAACACATTATGTCTGCCTTCTTTCTGTTTTTTTCTTTTCTTTTCTTTCTCTGACTGAGTGCTCTGTATCATAAAAGCTTATCAGCTCTGTCTTGAAAGCAGATCCCAAAATCTCTCTTTATTGGACAGCATCAATTATCTAATTATGCGTTTACCCCTAATTGGTTAATGCAATAGTCCCTTACTGCATGTGCTAAATCCAGACCCAGTTTTAGTTAATTGTTGAGTCAGGCAAACACTTTTTTTTTTTTTTTGCGTATGCAGCTGGACTGATGTCTATTGAAAGAAAGCAGATAGAGAGTGTTAGCTTAACAGAATACAGAGAACTGCTGTTGAACCAGTGAATAATCAAAATCCAATTAATATGGCCAATCAATAAAATCTGAAGCGGCCTCTGTAGTGATCATTGAAAGGTATCACCTGTGCCCACTTAAGAAGGGATGAAGTCCTTCTGCTTGGATCAGCGATCAGTTGAACTGTTTGGGCTGCTGTTTGAGTGTCTCCCTCCTCATCCGATGCATTTGGTCTGATGTCATTCAAGGGCCTGGTGTCATGGTGTGACAGTGGTTTGACTCCGGATGCTGTTGTCCTTTGCTTCCCCTCAGTCTGACTTTTGATCAAGAAACAGAGGATGCAGTTTGCATAATGACAGCATGTTATCTTGGTCATTTCCGCATTGACTTTGTCTTTGTCATATCAGCCCCTCCACCAATGCCTCTTGTTTTCTCTGCAGCCTTGTCCTTCACTTGTTACGCAGTCAAGTTGCTTTCCTTTAGTATGTCAAGGCAGCTGCCCCAGAAGTCATCTGGTGTCATCTGGAAATTGAACACTCAGAGATCCGCATTAATCAGCTGTATTCTTTATAATTTAAGTATCATCTGGTTGATAACAACAGTTTCCCCATGCTATTTTAATAAAGCAAGTTCTTCCTTGCAGAATGCAGAAAATGGCAGCTTTTCAGTCTGTCTGGGTTGCCTTGTTTTAATGTTTTATCACTCATTATATTGATCACTATACTCTCTCAAACCCTGTTAGGATTAAATCAATGACTCACATTTTTGTAAAATGTGTATATTATGTCTGTTAAAAATGTCTGTTTAGCTTGGTCACCCAATCGTGCTCATTCAACACTATGCAGAAGTTATTTTAATTAACATAATCCAAAAATCTCAGAATATCTGCAATGGATCAAATTTTAAACTGTCTCCCAGGGATAACGAGATAAAAATGTCAGACATCTTCATATAACAGGTCAATGTATAATACAGTCATAGTACCCCCATCTAGCTTGTCTCTCTCCCTATATATATTTTATCTCTGTATATCAGATATTTCTATAATCCTTTTTGTCAGTTATTTGGATTTCCTCAGGGAACCGCACAAACCACTTATACTAAGGAGTGTTTCTGGTGGCCATAGTTTAGCTTTTTTTTTTTTTATACTGTATTTGGTTTTCCATTTCTCTTGGTACTTCAACTGTTTTTAATACAATTTTTTAGACGATTGTCTATGGCTTCCCATTTAATTCTTTCCTAAATATTTTAAGTAGCATCCTCTGCTTACATACAAAGTGACGTGGAATTGAATTTGGAATTTGAAACCCTTTTTCAATTAAATATCCTTTTCAACCTGCATTGCTGCCCCTTGTGTTCCTATTATTACATATTATGCAATGAACAGGACTTCATGTCCCTTTTTGTGTCATTTAGCCTCTTCTTTTCGAGTTCTGTGGCCATACCTAAGTCATATATAATTATATAGAAATTCTAGAAATTCTATTTTGAAAATCTGTGAAACTGACAAGCACACACTGGCTCAACAAATGACCTCCAAACAACCATCCCCATGTAAAAAAATAAATAAAACAAATGCATTGCATCAATCACAGCCCAAGATCCTCACTCAAAATCAAAAACTTATTTTACTGAACAGTCAATCCATCACGATGAAGTAAAAATCTGTGAAACGGTTAAACAAGTCCCAAAAACAAAAGACTAACATTTTTCCCCTTGGGACAGTGAGAGATAAAATTACCACCACAATTCAACTTACTCCCCTTTCTTTATCCATTCATCAGTCCTTCCTATGTCTTACTCTAACACCATTATGTCTGGAAAACTTTAATCAGATGTCTCTCTTTTCTTTCTTCATATGGCCTTTGTGTCTCTTTTCTTGACTCCCTCTTTTGGCTTGATGCCTTCATTTCCCTTTCATCCTCATGTCTTCTATGTGCACCTGCTCCCTTCTCCCTGTAACTTGATGTGCTGATCTCTCTTTCTTCATTATCCTGCATTACAGCTTGTGATATCAGAATTATTTTAATAGGCTACTTCAAAAAGTTGTAAAAGGGTCAACATTTTAGGTCAATGCATATAGCAGTGTATGATTGAAAATAATATAATATATTGGAAATTTAGCAAAGACATTTGCTTTACTGTTTTCAACCCCCATCTTTCCTACCTGAAGAGCCATTTGCAGATAAAAAGAAGATTGTAACCGTTACTCTGGCTCTCTCTCTTCTCAGGGCCCGCTCTCTGGCTCTTCGCTGGGCTTCTTCACTCTGGCTCTCTCTCTTCTTCCTCTTCGCCCGCTCTCTGGCTCTTTCTTCGCTGGGCTTCTTCACTCTGGCTCTCTCTCTTCTCAGGGCCCGCTCTCTGGCTCTTCGCTGGGCTTCTTCACTCTGGCTCTCTCTCTTCTCAGGGCCCGCTCTCTGGCTCTTCGCTGGGCTTCTTCACTCTGGCTCTCTCTCTCGGGCCTGCTCTCTGGCTCTTCGCTGGGCTTCTTCACTCTGGCTCTCTCTCTCTCAGGGCTGCTTCTCTGGCTCTTCGCTGGGCTTCTTCACTCTGGCTGGCTCTCTCTCTTCTCGGGCCTGCTCTCTGGCTCTTCGCTGGGCTTCTTCACTCTGGCTCTCTCTTCTCAGGGCCCGCTCTCTTCTTCCCTTCGCTGGGCTTCTTCACTCTGGCTCTCTCTTCTCGGGCCTGCTCTCTGGCTCTTCGCTGGGCTTCTTCACTGGGCTCTCTCTCTTCTCGGGGCCTGCTCTGGCTCTCTCTGGGCTTCTTCACTCTGGCTCTCTCTCTCGGGCCTCTTCTCTGGCTCTTCGCTGGGCTTCTTCACTCTGGCTCTCTCTCTTCTCAGGGCCCGCTCTCTGGCTCTTCGCTGGGCTTCTTCACTCTGGCTCTCTCTCTCGGGGCCTGCTTCTGCTCTTCGCTGGGCTTCTTCACTCTGGCTCTCTCTCTTCTCAGGGCCCGCTCTCTGGCTCTTCGCTGGGCTTCTTCACTCTGGCTCTCTCTCTTCTCGGGGCCTGCTCTCTGGCTCTTCGCTGGGCTTCTTCACTCTGGCTCTCTCTCTCTCAGGCCTGCTCTCTGGCTCTTCGCTGGGCTTCTTCACTCTGGCTCTCTCTCTTCTCAGGGCCCGCTCTCTGGCTCTTCCCTTCGCTGGGCTTCTTCACTCTGGCTCTCTCTCTTCTCAGGGCCTGCTCTCTGGCTCTTCGCTGGGCTTCTTCACTCTGGCTCTCTCTCTTCTCGGGGCCTGCTCTCTGGCTCTTCGCTGGGCTTCTTCACTCTGGCTCTCTCTCTCTCGGCCCGCTCTCTGGCTCTTCTTCGCTGGGCTTCTTCACTCTGGCTCTCTCTCTTCTCAGGCCCTCTGGCTCTTCGGGCTCTCAGGGCTTCTTCACTCTGGCTCTCTCTCTTCTCAGGCTCTGGCTCTTCCCTTCGCTGGGCTTCTTCACTCTGGCTCTCTCTCTTCTCGGGGCCCGCTCTCTGGCTCTTCGCTGGGCTTCTTCACTCTGCTGGGCTTCTTCACTCTGGCTCTCTCTCTCTTCTCAGGGCCCGCTCTGGCTCTTCTCTCGCTGGGCTTATTTACTTCGCTTATTTGCGTCGTTGGTATAAGCTGCAGTGGGTGGTAAAGACGAGAAATGTACAGTTTTCTATCATCTTGCTGATAACGTTTCTTTAGTCATTCGGCAACCCTGCAGTCAGAACCGCTGTAGGCGATCCACCCTTACAGCACTGTGGGCATGTGACTGTTACTTATGTGTGACTAGCTTAACATTAAAACTCGTCTTGGCAAATATTCATATAAGCGCATTAGGTTATATCATTTTAGTTTTAAAATATAATACAATTTTCTTATAAATAATAAATAAAATATAATAAAATAAAAATATAATTAAATCATTAAATCAATATCGTATCGCATATCTAATATTGCATGATTTAACAGGTTGAGAGGTTTGACAGGTTCATGCATATTGCATTTTTCTTCAGTATCACGCAGCCCTACCTCTAACTTCTACTGTTGCTGTTATGACAGACATTTGCTTCTCTGAAGGGGCATAAGGTGTTGGATGAGTAGACTATCTTTCTGTTTTCTTTTTAGTTTTGTTTTTATATTTCCGTTTGACTTGTCTCACAATTTCTAAATACATTTTCTCTCTCCTTTTTATCTTATAAATAAGGTCTGTACTTGTTGTTCTTCCCTTTTTTACTTCTCCCTTTTCACTCTTACTTTTGACCTTTATATTTTTATCAATGGGTAATAACCAGGGTCATATATTGTCTGACCTCATAACGCCAATCTATCAGGCCATTCTTTTTAATTTGGACTAGATTTGTTAGGCTTTTCAGAAGCTCATCTTTCTTTTCTTCAGTTAACACATATTCATCTTCCAGCCAAACATGCTTCTTAATTCCCTTAGATTCAATCAGAGCTTCCTTATATTTTTGGTATTCTCTATATTCTCTATCCCTCCTTCTATATCTTTCTCTGTCAGCATCACTGACCCTTGTCCAATTGCTGTAGAAATCTCTTTCTACTTTACTTTGCACACACACACACACACACACACACACACACACACACACACACACACACACACACACACACACACACACAGTCCGTGTGCCGCTTCCTTCAGAACCGCACGCGCGCTTCAGGGTCATTTACACACAAACGGAGCATTCGCCTCTCTCTCACTCACTCACACACACACTTTCTCTCAGTCTCTCCTCCACACACACACACACACACACACACACACACACACACACACACACACACACACACACACACACTCTCCTCTCAGTCTCTCCTCCACACACACACACACACACACACACACACACACTTCCTCTCAGTCTCTCCTCCACACACACACACACACACACACACACACACACACACACACACACACACACACACACTTCCTCAGTCTCTCCTCACACACACACACACACACACACACACACACACACACACACACACTTCCTCTCAGTCTCTCCTCCACACACACACACACACACACACACACACACACACACACACACACACTCTCTCAGTCTCTCTCTCACACACACACACACACACACACACACACACACACACACACACACACACACACACACACACACTCTCAGTCTCTCACACACACACACACACACACACACACACACACACACACACACACACACACACACACACACACACACACACACACACACACACACACACTCCTCTCAGTCTCTCCTCCACACACACACACACACACACACACACACACACACACACACACTTCCTCTCAGTCTCTCCACCACACACACACACACACACACACACACACACACACACACACACACACACACACTTCCTCTCAGTCTCTCCTCCACACACACACACACACACACACACACACACACACACACACACACACACACACACACACACACACACTTCCTCTCAGTCTCTCCTCCACACACACACACACACACACACACACACACACACACACACACACACACACACACACACTTCCTCTCAGTCTCTCCTCACACACACACACACACACACACACACACACACTTCTCTCAGTCTCTCCTCCACACACACACACACACACACACACACACACACACACACACACACACACACACACACACACACACACACTTCCTCTCAGTCTCTCCTCTCACACACACACACACACACACACACACACACACACACACACACACACACACTCTCTTGCCTTTTTTCCGCTGCGCAGTTATGGACTCACTCACACTTACCCGGGATTTCACTCACACACTTTAAAACATGCAACTTTTCTTTCACTGGCTTTTTGGGAAGACAAGAGAGATATATTTTATTTTATTTTTGTTTAATTATCAATGATCATGTCTCGCAGCCTAATTTACAGTACTTGCAATCAGGAAAAGCATTCAAAACAACCTAGTTCTAAAAATACTTTGCCACTTTTCACAGAGTTTTATTATTCTCTTTTCAATATTTTAATTCAGTGGATACCATGCATTAGCGTATTGCCAGCGCTCATGCCGCAATTTAGTGGGAGTCAAACTGATTTCTCCCGCTTCTCTGTTTAATCGAGGTCTCCAATGAGGGACACTAAAGGCCAATATAGTTGTTTGTCCCTCGTTTAATTGTGATCTTACGTTAGTGGTTGCAAATACTGACAATATGGCCGGGTCTTTCAATAATATTTGTTCAATTTGTCTCTCTTTTTACCTTCCCAGTAACTCTGAGCAGTAGCGTGCCCCCACTGGGGCAAACAAATATTCTTTATTCCACAACGCAATCGCTGATCCTAAACCTTGTTCTTCTACTGTTATTGGAACAACCCTTTTCCAGGGTACACAAACTCGTTCAGTCATTTATTACAATACCTTAGCTTATGTACAAAGCAGTTTTCATGCAGTTAAAAACCTACTTTTTCTTCTTATGTTATTAGCAAGCAATATACAGAATGATATACACTATTTCCCTTGGGCCCACTCCCTTCTCTTACAGAGCTCTTTAGTTTGACAACTCGGCGCTTCTTATCTGTGGCTTGACCAAACATGGATCATTTCCCAGACCAAGATTCAAGATTCAGATTCAAGATTCAAGATTCAGATTCAAGATTCAAGAGTTTTATTTGTCACATGCACAGTTATATACAGAATATACAACCGGCAGTGAAATGTAAACAGGTCCGCTCCATGGACAGTGCAAATTCACAGTTAAAAACACAAGGAGGAAATTATATAGAAATAGGATAAAAAAGTACTATATATATATATATATCTGTAGAATTATAAATAATCAAGTCAAGAGAAAAAAAAAAATAAGTAAAAATAAGAATAAAGTGGAATAAAATAATTGAAGTAGACTGTGCAGTGAGTAAACTGTAGACTTATAAATATGTGGTTAACAAATGTATAAAGAGTATAATGTGCAAACAGGTTTATAACAGGTTGTTACACAGTAACAACGAGAACAGAAAGTGCAGTGCAATGACAGTGTCCTGAAACAGTCCAGTGTAGAGGTAACCAATGTCCAAAAGAGTTTTGCTGTCGTAGTAGATCAATGCAGATGATAAGTTTGTAAAAACTGAGAGTAAAAGAAAGTAAAATAGTAAATAAAAGCACAGTCTTCGCGGAGCGACCTGAACGGCGACCGAACACAGCGGCGCCACTGGACAAGCGCAGCCTTACAGATACACACAGAAACACGTACATAAATAGACACGCGACACTCCTCGCGTGTTTTTTCAAAAGCGACACTCCTCGCAGTCCAAACTAACTACTACTACGCATGCGCTATTCCCTGGACCTGGAAATTACCCTCTGTCTGTTTTTAATACAGTTAATTCACTCAATTACTTATTTAATATCAATCAAATTTTAGGTTCGTTTAGTAAGACAATATATAGTTACCCCAGGCAGCAGCTGACAGGGACCACGCAAAACAAAATACATATAAGCAAATCTGCTTACCTTTTATTTATATGGCGCGCCTTTTGTTTTGTGTGGTCTCGAGCCAGGAAGCCCCCCGTGGGTCCCTCAGCCTCTACCGCTCCTGGCTGGCTCCGCCAAATATGTTGTGGAAAATTCTAAGTCTCAATAGTCTTCAATTCTTTAAAGAAAAATTGTCTGAGTTGAAATATGGGGCACTTAGCCTCGGCTCTTCAGCAGTTAAACATAATGCGAGTCTGCAACGCAACTCCCTTTATACCCACACGGTGGGGCGGGGTTGCGTTATGCAAATTCACAAACATTCTCGTTTCTCGATTGGCTTCTAACCAAAACCCCCATTTTGTTAGTACTGACGTAACATCTCCGTTCCCTTCCTTCAGGGAATGAGGGTTACATACGTAACTGAGACATTCTCCATGGTTCCCGAAATTTGTTGTGAGTATATGGGATGGACTGAATGGGTGTGACATTTCCCGGCCTGAAATTGTGTCCCAGTCCGGCGCTGGTGTCTACTGTGCTAAAGGTCAGTGTGTAACACTGCTTTATGGTGTGTCTTTCCATTAAAATATGACAGTTAGATGGTGATGAGATTCATGAATAACCCTTATGAAACATACTCAAAAATAACTCTTTTTAATCGAGTCAAAAAAAGCATGTGCATTAGTAATCTAATGTTTTATCATCTGTGTGACTCAACTCTTTCTTTTGAAGCGTTTACAGAAGAAGTAGATTCCCATCATCCTCCCTGATCGGAGTCCCACCACACCACAGATAAGTGCTTTCAACCTTACCATTGTCCTCGGGGGGGTCTGTGGTTAATGCTTGGATGAGCGGAACGGATGCCAAAACGGAGCGTTTTAATGAATCACTTCTGTGTAACAAGTGATTTTAAATAAATCACAAAACTCGTCGGCCTCAGCGTTACAACATAAACCCCAACCAAAAAACGATGATGATGATGATGCACATCCCTAAACTAGACATAAGAACAAAGAAAAGAAGGAAAACTTGTTTTTCCACATTCAGGTTCACTTAACCTCATCTCCTATATTTCCCCCCTATTCTATAGATTATGCATTATGATTATGATTATGAGCAATGTCCGAAACGTAGTATTTTGAGCACTTTTTGCAATTATTCACCTCTTCCTGTATTCCTCAGTTGTAAGTCGTTTATGATAAAAGCGTCTACAAAATGACTAAATGTAAATGCAATATGACTATAATAATAAATAATACATATTTATAACAAATGTAAACAGGTCCGCTCCATGGACAGTGCAAATTCACAGTTAAAAACACAAGGAGGAAATTATAATAGAAATAGAATAAAAAAGTACTATATATATATCTGTAGAATTATAAATAATCAAGTCAAGTAGAAGAAAATTAAAATAAATAAAGAAGTGGAATAAAATAATTGAAGTAGACTGTGCAGTGAGTAAACTGTAGACTTATAAATATGTGGTTAACAAATGTATAAAGTGTCACGGTTCAGGGGTTCATCGACTCCTCCCCCTTGTTGTGTGGTAATGTGGGGGCGTGGTCACTGATCACCTTCCACTCTTTCCAGCTGCACCTCATTTCCTCTCTCTATTTATCCGCCCTTCACTTTTCTCACATTGTCGGTTCGTTGCAGATCGTGCTGTTCTTCGGTCGCGACTGGTTGCCTTCCTGAGAATTATTTTCATGGTCTCCTGTGGATTCTGTCCTGCTCCCTGGCCGCTGTGGTTCCTGCATCACCGCTGCCCATACGAGCATTTCCGCTTCCTGCCCAGCCGCTGTATTGGACTCAGAGACTTTGTAGTTCACCTTCCTGGATTGTTTATTTTCGGTGTCTAATAAACTCACTTAACGCAATTGGATCCAGCGTTTTTTCTGGTGTGACCGTGACATAAAGAGTATAATGTGCAAACAGATTTATAACAGGTTGTTACACAGTAACAACGAGAACAGAAAGTGCAGTGCAATGTCAGTGTATCGATGTTTATCCTGACGTGAAGTCACGTGATGTTAAGTGACTGAGTTCAGGAGTCTGATGGCCTGGGGGAAGAAGCTCCTCCTGAGTCTCTCAGTTTTGGCCATCAGGCTTCGGAAGCGCTTACCAGATGGTAGCAGCGTGAAATGAGGGTTTGCAGGGTGATTAGAGTCCTTGATGATCTTGGTAGCTCTACCTTTGCAGCGTTTGGTGTAGACGTCCTGCAGAGACGGGAGAGCTGACCCTGAGATACGCTCGGATAAGCGCACAACTCTTTGCAGGGCTTTGCGGTCATGACTGGTGCTGTTCCCATACCACGCCAGTGATGCACTGAGTTAATACACTTTCTATCGCCCCTAAATAGAAAGTTTTCAGGATAGCTGGTGAAACCCTGAATTTCCTCAGCTGGCGCAGGTGGTACAGTCTTTGCCTGGCTTTTTTCACCTGTGTCTGAATGTGAGCAGTCCAGGTCAGGTCCTCGGAGATGTTTACTCCCAGGTACTTGAAGCTGCTCACTCTCTCTACTGGTGACCCGCTGATCATGAGGGGGGAGTATGTCCGTTGCTGTCTCTTCCTGAAGTCCACAATCATTTCTTTGGTCTTGCCAACATTCAGAGAGAGACAGTTCTCTGACGTAGATTGAATGCTTGGTCTTTTTTTAAAAAGCATGTCATGTTGATCAGCATTTGTGCTGACTGAGTACAAGTAGTATAAGTTCACCTCATGAAATCATTTAAATGTGAAATAAAAAAACAAACAAAGGAAACAAAAAAAAAAAAAACAGATCGATGGAAAGAACTTAATTATAGTTATGTTTGCTAACGAAATAAACAAATTAAAAGTCATTTGTGTGGTGTGGTTTTTGTGCTCATGGCTAAGTGCTAGTCTAATTTAAACATGCAGTTTATAGGAGACGTGGTCTTTAATTAACATTAATTTGTGAGCAGCCTACATTACAATAACTGTCCTGGATGGAGTGCACTTGGTCAAATCGGTGTTGTTTTGAGCAAACTAATTGCATTCCCGCTGAAAAACAAGCGTTGTAGAGCGAAAATGTTGCCTATAAATAGTGTTGCGCGCCTTATCAAATCCGCCACAGCAGTGATCAACCTCCATTTTGCTTGGAAACTAATGCACTTCTACATTCCGATTGGTTGCCGCCTAATTGCGTCATAGCTCATTACCATAAAGTTGACCTGATTTCAACTCTCCTTGACGCACAAATCATCCAAGACACGCCGCTCCGCTCACACCGGAGCTCGCCGCCGGTGTCATGAGAAATCCTGTCCCCCTGTGAAATAGTGTCCACTTAGGACCCAACATGGTAGCTGTTTTAAATGCCTGATCAGAAGCTGTTATTGCAATGTTTCGTTTAATGGCTAATCTAATAAATCTAATACAGTAATTGATAATACATGGTTCTGGACAAGCAATTATTTAAAAATGACCTATGAATTCATTGTCATACTAAGTACACACAAACAACATTTATTTGAAATATGTAATTGATTGCTATAATGGGAGCAATAACATGCCTAACATATTGTAAATTATTTCAAATGATTAAGTAATAATACCAATACAAAATTATAACATATTAATGTACCTATAATGTAAATAATAAAGAATAAAAAAATTAAAATAAAAAAAATATATACAGAACAGGTGCACATTTTTTTTTTAAATGTACAAACCCGAATCCAAAAAAGTTGGGACACTGTACTAATTGTGAATAAAAAAGGAATGCAATAATTTACAAATCTCATAAACTTATATTTTATTCACAATTTGTACAGTGTCCCAACTTTTTTGGAATCGGGTTTGTATTAAAAGATGAAAGTTAGATGGTGATGAGATGAATCTCACAAAATTCATGAATAACCCTTATGAAACGTACTCAAAATAAGTCAGAAAAGCATGTGCTTTAGTGATCTAATGTTTTATCATCTGTGTGACTCAACGCTTTCTTTTGAAGTGTTTACAGAAGAAGTAGAAGTAGAGGGAGTGGGTTGCCCCCAAGGGACAGGGTGTGACCCGAGCAGTAGAGGAGTCCCAAAAATATGAGAAGCAGAGATGGCGTGAATTCCAGTCACTTGATAGTATTTTAGCTGCCGGTTGCCAGGTTAACCAACATTCTGCTGTCATGTCTTTAGGGGGTAAACAATGTCTCGTGACCTGTTATTTACAAGGGAAAAAGACAGAAGCATTATGGGACACAGGCTCCCAAGTGTGCATTATAGATGAACAGTGGAAAGCCAAACATGCACCTGAGACCACACTGAGAAACATTTCAGAGGCAACTGAAGCACCAGACAGTCTGCGTCTGGTGGCAGCCAATGGAACAAACATGCCATATAGCGGATGGGTTGAAATGACCTTCAAGCTGGCATCCCAGGTAAACGGTGAAAAAGAGTTAAGCATTCCTGTGCTTGTCTTGAAGGACCAAGAACTGTCCAGGCCTATCATCGGTTATAACGTGATAGAACAAATAATGAAAAGAGTGAAACAAATGGACCTCATGGCGTGACAAATGCATCTCTGTACCGAACTGTCAGAAACGCTTTCCCAAGCATAAAGAAAAATACAGACATTCATAAATTTGGTGACGGCGGAAAGCCTCAGTGAGTATTCAGTGCGAACAATGAAGGAAGCTGTGAACATAAGGAAACACACTGTTATGCAGATTCAGTGTCAGGTGAAAATGCCTCAAGTGAGACAAGATAGTGTGCTGCTGTTTGAACCACCCATTAACCCAACATACCTTGATGGTCTTGAACTGTTTGATACTCTCCTCATGCTGAAAAAGGGGACCCGTCCAGTAATTACTATCTGTATAACTATAGGTAATACACTATAGGTAATAGTGTATATAGATGACATCTTGGTCTACTCCACTTCCCTTAAAGAACACGTCCAGCATGTTAGAGCTGTACTCGAACGCCTGATCAAGTATCAACTTTATGCCAAGGCAGAGAAATGTGAGTTCCACCAGACATCCACTACCTACTTGGAATATATCATCAGTCAAGAGGGGGTGGCCATGGACGACAACAAGGTAAAGGCTGTGATCGACTGGCCCCAGCCATGTACAGTGAAGGAACTACAGAGATTCCTGGGGTTCGCTAACTTTTATCGTTGCTTCATAAGGGGCTTCAGCACGGTAGCTGCTCCGATCACAGCCATGACCAAACGCTCTCCCTCACGTCTCGTCTGGTCACATGACGCCCAACAAGCATTCAAAGACCTCAAGACACGTTTCACGTCGGCCCCAATTCTCCATCATCCCAATCCAGACCTTCCTTTCATTGTGGAGGTAGATGCTTCCAACACAGGCATAGGGGCTATTCTCTCTCAGCGTCACGGATTTCCAGCAAAGATGTTCCCATGCGCCTTCTTCTCTAGAAAACTATGCTCTGCAGAAAGAAACTATGATGCTGGTAATCGCAAGCTCTTAGCCATGAAAGCCGCCCTAGAAGAATGGCGTCACTGGTTGGAGGGAGCCCAACACCAATTCACAGTCATTACTGACCACAAAAACCTTGAATATCTACACTCAGTGAAGCGGTTAAATCCTCGTCAGGCAAGATGGGCCATGTTCTTCACCCGGTTCAACTTCATTGTTACGTACAGGCCTGGGTCCAAGAACACTAAAGCTGATGCACTATCACGCCAGCTTGAAGAACCGATCCCATATAAAACTGAAGAAAATGAAGAGAATATCATCCCAGAAGCACTTCTGGTTGCACCCGTACAGTGGGATATCATGTCAGAAATTACCCAATCCAATATCCAGGACCCTTCCCCATCAGATTGCCCACCCAATCTCACTTTTGTTCCCGAACCCCTGCGAGAGAGACTCCTGCATCAGGTACACACAGATCCTAGTTCAGGACACCCTGGGATCACCGCAACTCACCATCTCCTCACCAATCGATTCTGGTGGTCCACTATGCTTGCTGATACCACAAAGTTCGTAAAGAACTGCATCATATGCAATACCTCCAAGGCTCCCCGACAGGTTCCTGCTGGTCTACTACAACCTCTGCCCGTCCCTCAGCATCCTTGGTCTCATATAGCCATTGACTTTATTACGGACCTCCCCAATTCCCAAGGCAACACCACTGTACTGACCGTTATCGACCGTTTCTCCAAGGCCTGTCGTCTCATTCCCTTACCTAAACTCCCCACCGCATTCCAGACAGCTGAAATATTATGCAACTTTGTTTTTCGCTTCTATGGACTACCCGAAGATATCGTTTCCGACAGAGGCCCCCAATTCACCTCTAGAGTGTGGTCAGCCTTCTTTCGACAGCTCAATGTGAACATCAGTCTCACCTCCGGCTACCACCCACAATCCAATGGTCAAACTGAACGTCTCAACCAGGAGATCACACGTTTTCTCAGAACCTACTGTCAACATAATCAGTCTGACTGGAGTAGATATCTCATGTGGGCAGAATATGCTCAGAATTCACTTCAGAAACCTGCCACTGGCTTGACCCCTTTCAAGTGTGTCTTAGGCTATCAACCACCCTTATTTCCCTGGTCCGGTGAACCCACCGATCTACCCTCTGTCACGGAATGGCTTCAGCAGAGTGAAGAGATCTGGAATCGAATACACACCCATCTGTTACACACAGTACGCAGACAGGAGCAACAGGCCAATCGTCATCGTCGCCCAGGTCCAGAGTACAGGTCCGGTCAGTGGGTTTGGCTATCCACAAAAGACCTCCGCCTCAAACTTCCATGCCGTAAACTCAGTCCTAGGTATGTGGGTCCGTTCAAAATTCTTAGACAGATCACACCAGTTTCATTTCGTTTAGACTTACCAGCTAACTATCGTATTTCTCCCACATTTCATGTCTCGCTTCTGAAACCTGCTGCTGATCCGGGAGGAGAGTCGGAGAGTGGAGCCGAAGTACAGACCCCTCAGCCCATTCTGGTTGACGGCGGAGAGGCGGAGAGGCGTATCAAGTTCGTGAGTTGCTAGACTCCAGACGCCGGGGCAGCACTGTACAGTATCTGGTGGACTGGGAGGGGTACGGTCCGGAGGAGCGGACCTGGGTCAATAGGGATGATATCCTCGATCCCACACTCACTGAAGAGTTCCATAGGACGCACCCGGAAAAACCGGCCCCCCGGCCCGTGGGAGACCCCGACGTTGTTTGCCTCTTCGTGTCAGGAGCCGCCGCAGCGGGGGTCCACACCTGCTTCTCATCACATACACTATATTAGCACACCACACACACCACCATTTGCAAAGTCTTGATTTGCTGTGGTGATCATTTCTGAGCATTAATTCCTGGATTGTTATTCTGTTTCTGACCTTGGACTGTTTATCTCAACTTTGACCCTTTTGCTGCCTGCCTCTACCTTGCCTGTTTTTCTGGATTTGTGTATGTTTGCCGCCTGCCTCGACTCAAGCCTGTCCCTGTTTATGATCCTGCTTTGCCTCTTATCTGTACTCTGGTTACCCATTGAAATAAAGCTGCAGATGGATTCTCAATCGGCTGACTCCGCGTTACAGTAACAGCTTTAGACACTGCTTTGGATGCGACTAGCTTAGTGAACTCTGTACATTGTTTGGATGTAGAGCCCCCTGCAACAGGGCAATTGGGTAACGGTGAGGCGGCATAGTCGCGGATCAAAAAAACACTCTTCCGTTCCGATTAGAACATCAAACAGGTTCTCCCCACTCAGTGACGCACCCACTGAGAATCCTGTTGGAAGTGCCCTAGTTATTGGTGATTCTATTACACGGAATGTGAAAATAGAGACACCAGCCACCATAGTCGCATGTTTACCGGGAGCCAGAGCGCCTGACATCAAAGCAAATTTAAAAGTGCTGGCTAAAGCTAATCGTAAATTCTCTAAGATTATTATTCACGTCGGCACTAAAGATGTTCGACTTCGCCAGTCGGAGATCACCAAAATTAACATTAAAGAGGTGTGTGAACTCGCAAGTACGATGTTTCGAAAGGTTTATTGTTCTGGTCCGCTCCCTGTTAAAAGGAGTGATGAGATACTTAGCAGACTATCATCACTCAATGGCTGGTTGTCTAAGTAGTGTCCGC
The DNA here is from genome assembly GCA_018749465.1 of Paracanthobrama guichenoti. Taxonomy (NCBI): domain Eukaryota; kingdom Metazoa; phylum Chordata; class Actinopteri; order Cypriniformes; family Gobionidae; genus Paracanthobrama; species Paracanthobrama guichenoti. The sequence goes on from CM031943.1 coordinate 27,578,849, forward strand.
AAAATAACATAGGGTTCATAGACAATTGGAAAAGCTTTTGGGGCAGACCTGACCTGTTGAAGAAGGATGGCATAAATCAAGTTAAATCTTGACTAACTGGGGCCCAGGTCAGGAAGCAAACAAACTAGCTAAACCGACTGTCTGCTAGCTGTCTCCCATTACAGAAGTCAGATAAATCCCAACACATAGAGACTCTTTCACCTAGATATTATCACATAGAGACTGTGTCTGTTCCCTGAATTAATAAATACAAAAAACCATCAAGACCATTCAACAGTAAAAACTTAATTGATGTCAAACAAATAAACAACAGATATAATACAGATAATCAAATGATAAAGCTCGGGGTGCTGAATATTCGATCCCTTTCCCCAAAAGCGCTTATTGTTAATGATATGATTACAGATAATAATCTAGATGTGCTGTGTTTGACAGAAACCTGGCTAAAACCTGACGACTACATTACTTTAAATGAGCCCACCCCCCAAGATTATTGTTATAAACACGAGCCGCGTCTGAAAGGTAAAGGGGAGGGGTTGCTGTAATTTATAATAATATCTTCAGTATTACTCAGAAGTCTAGTTTCAAATATAATTCTTTTTGAAGTTTTGGTGCTTTATGTAGCATTATGTAGTGTAATTGATAAATCCCGTTTGACATTTGTGCTGGCTACTGTATACAGGCCACCAGGGCACAATACAGACTTTATCAAAGAATTTGCTGACTTTCTATCCGAGTTAGTACTGGCTGCAGATAAAGTACTAATTGTTGGTGATTTTAATATCCATGTAGACAATGAAAAAGATGCATTGGGATTAGCATTTAGAGACATTCTAAACTCTATTGGAGTAAGGCAACATGTGTCAGGACCCACTCATTGCCGTAATCATACTTTAGACCTAATATTGTCACATGGTATAAATGTTGATACCGTTGAAATTCTGCAGCAGAGCGACGACATCTCAGATCATTTGCTTGGTCAGTCACATGGCCACTCACACCTTCTTGAAACTTCATTCCAGATGAGTAATTTGGAAAGTCAGACCTCATCATACTTTCTTTTATTGACTGTCTGATTTCACTGCCAATTTGTTTTATTAAATTACTCATCTGCCATTTCTGATTCCTGAGAATCATAATTATATTTACTGGCTGCAGCAATTGGACTACCCCGTATTTCAGCTCCATCGACGCCAGATAGATCAGCTTGTCTACCCCGGCTTGTACTACAGTGCTTAGGAACCTCAAACGGTCTAGTTTTGTCAGGCGTACCCAAAACACTGCCCCGCCCTCTTCCAGCTGAGAATGTACTGTCCCATCCAAAATCACTTTGTTCAGCAGCCATTTCACTCTGGCACAGGAAAATAAAATGTTAACAAAACAAATCAGTGGAAATCAACACACGTTTTAAAATGCAAATTTTTGTACTTAAACCTCAGTTCACTTTTGTTGTACAGTTCTTTAAGAAAAAATAAGTCAGTTGTTGGTGCGAAGTACCTTCAAGCACAAAGATCAGTCAAATAACCAGGTGACACTCCTCGACGATCCAGCAAGGTGCTTGATCCAGCTATGCCACAACTCACCAGTCTGAATATCTATTGTGCCGCCACGTCTTCAGCATCAATTTCCCTTGAACAATTTGTCTCCTGGACACAGCTCGAACTGCTTGATATCAGAACACCACCAAAGAGACAGCAACAGATGACTTTCGTCCTTTCTCGCCTCCTGCTCCCCTCAGCGCAAGACAAACTCCACATCAGCAATCCCGTTGGTCAATGACGATCAACCAAAGCGACAGGTCACGGCACCAGTTTTGTAGTGGTTGTCATTCTGCGTTGTGTAATTTTAATTATGAATAATGACTGTCCACACTCCAGATGATCTTTTTCCGAGATGTTTTATTCTCGGTGCCTGTAAATCACAACAGACAGGCACCATAAACCACATATATATTCTCTTGCACTTGCGCCTCTCCTCACTGATGGCAAAGCCAGAAAGAGCGCGTGTAAAATCAAAGAACACAAACACATAACAAAAACAATAATTGTACATTATAAACTGATGTTTCAATAAAATCAAAATTAAATTGGTTTCTTAGCTGTACAAATAACATACCTGTAAATCACAACAGACAGGCACCATAAACCACATATATATTCTCTTGCACTTGCCTGTAAACCACAAAATACATTCATTTGTTAAATGCACTAGCTAGTACTTTAATTAATGTCTTACATAAACGATTAAACTAGGAACTCTCTTTAATAACAAATCTACATTCTCAATACACGTCTATGAACGCGCCGAAATGTTAGCCGCTTAGCCGCTACCACGTTGTTAATGTTCGGCGCGCACGCGGCATCTCACAGTACACCAATACATTAACATTAACTTTACAAACTGGAATATGAACTCATGACAGAAATGACACATGTTAACAGTTTCCTCCCACACGCATTTGTTATAGCAAGGCAAATAAAGACAACGACAGTGCAATTGAGCTGAAGAGCAGAGCTCATAACTTACGCCTCTCCTCACTGATGGCAAAGCCAGAAAGAGGCCGAATCACAATTGCGCTGCGGTTTTCAACGCGCACCTGCGTCTGACGTCAGCCGACGTGCATATTAATCATTTCACTTTTTAAATTAAAACCCCAAAACACATTAACAATGAATAAACACGATAATAATAATATTATAAATAATACAAAAATAAAAATAAAGTTTATAATCTGGTGTAACAACATCTCATTGCTACACTACCACTGGGAGATATCATTAGGAAGCATGGCGTTAGTTTTCTTTGTTATGCTAACGATACTCAGCTCTATATTTCTTCATGCCCTGATGAAACTTATCAAGATTAACGGAATGCATAGCTGATATAAAAAATTGGATGACCAGTAATTTCCTGCAACTTAATTCAGAAAAAAATGCATTTTTAATTATTGGACAAAAAAGCTCCACAAGTAGTAACCTAGAAAACTGTCTAACACTTGATGGCTGCTCTGTCAAGTCCTCGTCGTCAGTGAGGAACTTGGGTGTGCTTTTTGATATATTGGCTAGATTATTGTAATGCTCTACTGGGTGGTTGCCCTGCTCGCTTAATAAACAAACTCCAGCTGGTCCAAAACACAGCAGCTCGAGTTCTTACTAGAACAAGGAAGTATGACCATATTAGCCCGGTTCTGTCAACACTGCACTGGCTCCCTATTAAACATCGTATACATTTTAAAATCTTGCTTATTACTTACAAAGCACTAAATGGTTTAGCTCCCCAGTACTTGAGCGAGCTCTTAACACATTATACTCCATCACGTCTATTGCGGTCTCAAAACTCTGGCCAGTTGATAATCCCTAGAATATCAAAATCAACTGCAGGCGGTCGATCCTTTTCCTATTTAGCGCCTAAACTCTGGAACAGTCTTCCTAGCATTCTTCGGGAAGCAGACACACTCTGTCAGTTTAAATCTAGACTAAAAACGCATCTCTTTACTATGGCTTACACATAAAACATTATCAATTTCTATTACTCAAATCAGTAAATGATTGTTAGGCTGCATTAACTAGGTCAGCCGGAACCGGGAACACTTCCCATAACACCTGATGTACTCGTTACATCATAAGAAGAATGGCATCTACGCTAATGTTAGTCTCTCTGTTTATCCCGAGGTTTACTGCAGTCAGCCGGATCCGGGCCGTATCCAGATCAGATGGTGGACCTGCACCTGGACATGACCAACTCATCCCTGAAGTGTCTGCAGAGAGCGTGTCAAATAAACTCCCCCTGTAAATGCCACATCGACACGACATCCTCATTAAACCCATCTCCGGCATGACGACTCCAATCTTTCGAATATCTTTTTACCTAATATGACTTAAGACCTGAAATGTTGCCAGAATTATAATCATACACTGTTTGTTCATCGGCCAGAGGAGAATTGGCACCCCGACTGAGCCTGGTTTCTCCCAAGGTTTTTTTCTCCATTCTGGTCCTGAAGGAGTTTTGGTTCCTTGCCACCGTTGCCTCTGGCTTTTGGCTTGCTCAGTTGGGGACACTTAAATCTCATCTATATTCCCGATCTGCCCGCATTGACGCTATATGATACTTGAAATTAGCTGGATAACATCACCGTTTCACCAGAGCAGCTGTACAGCCGAATCAAATTTTCCTGTAAACACTGTGAAGCTGCTTTGAAACAATTGGACTTGTAAAAAGCGCTATATAAATAAAGGTGACTTGCTTTGATTTGATTTAAAATAAAAATTAGTATTTACAGTATTTCACAAAATAAAACACTAAACCCCATTCTCTGAACCCAATGCTCAGTGGCCTAAACCCATCTATCAAATCAGTCACTTTGTAGGCAAAACCTTAAACAAGTTCGGGTAGTTAAGGCACTGTTTGCAAATCTCATCCACTCTTTTTGCAAAACTCTAAACACATTCTTACTCACTAAAACGTGAGTAAGTTAAACACAACTACAACACAGCTGTCATCGTTTACACACAACAACTCAAAATTGTTCACACTTGTTTCTAATGATGTGATCAAACCAGTTGTCTAGAATATAAGACAGTTCAGAGTACACAGGTGGCCCAGGTACGGTGAGTGTTGATACCACAATGGATGGAAACAATGTGAAAGGAAGAGGAGGAGGAAGAGTACAAGGACAACGAAGAGCAAGACCAAGAATAGTAATTTCAGATCAAATTCGGGCAACTGTGATAGACCATGTTCTTGTTCATGGAATGACAATGAGGGAAGCAGGACAAAGAGTACAACCCAACTTGTCCAGATTCTCTGTGGCCACCATAATCAGGACATTCAGAGAAGAGAACAGGTAAATGTATTGTTTTTCTAATTTGTGCAACTGAAAGTTTACTATATAGTACATCGGTTTGTCAATAGAAAGGGGAAAAAAAAGATTTACAATACATTTTGCATATGAATGTGATGTCCATTACTATTGTTTCTGCATGTATACATTTGTAAGAGCATTTTCCCTTTTGTAGAATTGCAAGACTACCAAATGAGGGTGGAAGGACTCCTTTGTTCTCCCAACAGCAAGAGGCTCTCATTGTTGATGTGGTCTGTCAAAACGATGTCATCCGACTGCGTGAAATACAGCAAAGACTTGCAGAAGACAATGTAAACTTTGAGGGTATCAACAGTGTCAGCCTTTCTACCATTTCCTGTGTCCTCCATCACAACAGGGTAAGCATGAAGCAAGTGTACAGAGTACCCTTTGAGCACAATTCAGAAAGTGTCAAAGATCTATGATATCAGTATGTGCAAGTGCACGCTTTCAGCACTGATGCTTACAGTACAAGTTTATAGCCTACAGTTATTGTCCTATACTGTTACTGTAACTGCACTATATTGTAATGTATGTAAATCTACATATACATACACTTTTGCAGAAGTATGTCTTTCTGTAACACTTACAAAACTATTTATGTATCTCTTTTATATATAGAGGGTGTTTGAAATTGGACTCCATGGAAAGGCCCCATGAATATATTTTTGTAGATGAAGCAGGGTTCAATCTGGCGAAGAGGAGAAGGAGAGGCTGGAACATAATTGGCCAACGTTCCACTGGTTAAAGGTCGACCTCCACCTTATTTTCAGAAAAATAGGAAATCACTTTCTAAGAGTAAAGATCAGCGCTCATTTGCAGGTAAAACTCTTAGTGAGTTAACCGCAGTGTTCATGCAAGGCCTTCAGCTATTAACCTCACTGGCTAGTGGACTAGCAGCCTCATAGCAGTGAGTTTAATAGTTAAACATCTAAATTGCAATGATCCTGTTTGTATTTTCAAATTTGTAATTGTACTAAAGACATTGTGCGCATTGAACACACATTATAGTTGTTTGTGTTAATATATACACATAGACTAGTTAAGTTTATTCTGTAAAACACATGATTGCTTTACTGTAAGTGTTGTATGAAACACTTAGGATAAAGTTTGTTGATGCTTTGCATTCTAGGCCATGTATCTTGTGAAAATTGGAATAACTTTAATACTGGAATTGTTTAGCCATATCCAGTTTCATGTGTTTCTATGTTGAATTTGTTTGTCTCCTGAGTGGAAAACTCTGCTATTTTCCATATAGCTGCAGTAAAACCATGTACAGGAGTACAGAATTGCCATGTGGCTACAGTGTAATTTACAACTGCATTAACCATGAAAATGCTTTCATCACAGCAGGATTCAGTAACTCTGACCTTTGCACTTTATCATGCTCCCTAACAAAAACACTGGTTTGAGCCAGACCACACTTCACTCACATTCTCATGCTGGCTTCCTGTTACAACAGGACCAAATTTGCATCACAATTGTAAACCTCCTCACCATGTTTGGGGCATGATTTACACATAGCCACAGCTAAATGCAGCCACATAGATTTGATCTTCACAGACAAAGTCAAAGTCAAATCTACATCTACATTTGAGCCTCACAAAATGTATTCTATTTTATTTAAGTCTTTACATCTAGACTGTATTATAACTGTGAATTTCTCCCAGTTATTGTTTTTGTTTTTCTTCAGATTTACTAAATCAGTTAGTTATTATGTGTCTCACCAAGTTAAATATCAAAATCTACATGAATTTACATATTTCTCATTCTTACCTAAGCGCAAACATTTATTTTATCATTGTATTGTAACAATGCATTTGATTTTGAACTTATTTGATTTCTGAGTCTTTATATTTTGTCCATTTGACTTGCAACAATGTTTTTGGACATCTATGGAATTGAATTTCTGTATTTGGTTACACTGAATATTTTGCTGATACTCTTCATGAAAAGGGGGATTTAAGCCAACAATGATTGTTGTTTTGTTATAATGCAATTTATTTTTAATGTTTCCAGAAACAATGTAAGAGCTTGTGAGATCTTCTTTTATTCTCAGCCTTGACCAGTTTAAGTACATCGATTTAATGGCTTATTGCCAGAGACTATTTTAATCTGACCACATCAAACTTCTGACCAATGACAAATACCATGTATGCTTTTGTTCTTTGTTGTGCTATATGTTCTTTTAATCACAGGATCCCTGCTGCACAAGTTCACATCCTGTGTCCTCAGAAAGAGGGACAAGCGTTTGCTCTAACCTTCAGTGACTGTTCTCGAGGTGTGAAGGATTCAATGGACGTTTTGCATATCAATGATTGGTGCAACACCATTTGATGGAGCCTTCTCATGCAGGACTGAGATGAGAACAAAGACTGAAGACTGACCAGCTGCTTTTGCAACAAGTGTGGACGAGAAGTCTGAAGATGACATCTACACACAACAGAAAGCATGTCTTCTGTGCCACCTTTGGACTCAATGATTGTGGCCAATGGTGCCAAGGGGGGACTGAAGGAATTTAAAATAATCAAAGATATTTGATTTTTGAAAATGAACAAAGACATTTGCTTTACTGTTTTCAACCCCCATCTCTCTCCAGGAGGGCCATTTGGAATTCCTAAAGACAAAGAAATGCTGAAGGCCTGTAGGCCAAATGTGTGTCACACCTGTAGCACCGTGGGGGAAGTTTGGTCTGATTGGTCAGTTTGAATGTCTCACATTAGGGTTTCAGTCAAGGAATAGATAAAAGAAGATTGTAACTGTTGCTCTGTCTCTTTTATTCTCTGGCTCTCTCTTCTTGGGGGCCTTCTCTTTGGCTCTTCTCTTCTTTGCTCTCTTCTCTTCTTTGTCTCTCTCTCCCGCTCTCTTTCTATCCCTCAGGTAACATTCATGCTGGGTACGATTAATGGTTTTCATCATCTAATACATTTATTTTGTAACTATTTTAAGTGTAACCATAACTAGATTTTGTCATTAAATTCTTTCAATTACAAATGATGTGCTAACTAGTTTTGATTTGGTATTGACTTTGAAGTGTTACCTATTGCAATACAATATAGTCACATTATAGCAACGCTCTCCCACGTTTAGCTATTGTAACTGCGCTTATTTCCGTCGTTGGTATAAGCTGCAGTGGGTGGTAAAGATGAGAAATGTACAGTTTTCTATCATCTTGCTGATAACATTTCTTTAGTCATTCGGCAACCCTGCAGTCAGAACCACTGTAGGCGATCCACCCTTACAGATGTTTGCCGCATTCCCCACAGGGTTACGCAATTCACATGGATTTTAACTGAGAGTGTTTGAAAAAAGACAAATATTAGCACAACCTTTGCCATCAAACATTAGATGGACAGACAAAAATAAGATTTATGCTAAAATGCCATAAGCACAGCTGCATCTGAATGTGTGCAAATGGGGAAAAGTGCTCGTTGACATCCACCTGTTCACCGGCTGAACCTTGACCTCCTGGTGAACGATATTTAGCTGTAGTAAGTTATTAGGAAAAGAAGTGTACCGCACCCATTTGCTTTTGTCCGTTTTATTTTGGTTAAAAAACATTTCTTATCTTTTTTTTTTTTACATGGAACACTCTCAGAGAGCAAGAAAGACCGAAAGAGACAGAGTGAGAAAAAGACCGAAAGAGGAGACAGTGTCATCAGATCATCTACATATTCTTCAAGACTTTTTTCAACCGTAAACTCATAAGTGAAAGAGAAGCATGTCCAGAGACGTCGCGTCTCTCAGTTTGTATTTACAGGAAGTTTGCGAGCGGCCATCGCTCGGCCGCACGCGTTGAACATTAACACAGGCAAGGGGGCGGTGCGTTTGCGCCAACGTCCTCGAAACCTGGCAAAGTGATTGGTCGGTGTCAACACCGAAGCAGATGATTGGTTGGCAGTTCACTTGTGTTCGGCACGCCGCTGAAAAACAACAGTCTGTTTGACGCGCTGACTCGTAACCTTTCACCACTATGACGGCAAGAGCGTGACCCGGACAGTAGCCGCTCCCCAAGAATGTAAGTTTGTATGTTTTTTTGGCATGTATAAGAGCTGCGGTCTCTAGTGTAAGTGATATCACATTCTGATAAAGGTCTGACACTCATTCACCACACCACCCTGAACGAAAGAGATACCGCTGAAAAACCAGCCTAACCTGGCCTAAGGCGGTCTTTAGAAGGTCTTCCAGCCAAAACCAGCAAAACGGACCAGCTCGGCAAGGCCAGGAGACCGGGAAACCACCTCAGGCCGGTTTAAACTGGTTTTCTCAGCAGATGGAGGATGGACGAACGGAGGAAATACTACCCGATAAGAAGACTTCTTCTTGGAAAGGACAGACAGATGTGCTTGAATGGCAGTGAGATGAGCAGGGTGGGTGTGCGGGTGACCAGGAGACAGAGACATGGAGGAGGAAGCCAACATTGCCATCATCATCTAAACAGGGCCAAGCTATTATCATACTCATACTGGTGCAGGAATCTCAGTGTAAGCATGTCTGGTTCATATTTCGCAACCGACAGAAACAGAAGTCTTATGAGGCTTCTTGAGATTCGCCCTGATGCTAATGCCGATGATGATGGTGATGTAGAAGTCATCCACCCTCATTGTCCTCCTCCAGATCTGCGTGTCCTGGTCACCAGCGCCCTAGTCACAGACTCGTCACCAGTTGCATCTGTCCGTCTGCCTCCCCCTGCGAGGGCTGCAGTCCCAGCCGAGCCTCGTCGTTGGTCCTGCGGGGCGGAGGCTGGTAAAAGGCCGAGATGTGCGCTTGGCGTCCCGCGCTGAAGTACAGCTCGTCCGGCGGGAGGGTGGGGTGCGGTTCCGCCCCCAGCGCCTCGGGACTGCTGTCGGGATAGGACGAATCACGGTCCCGCGCGTACAGGGAGGCAGAGTCAGGTCCGGCCCCGCCCACGCCATCTGTGATTTCCGCTGAGAAGCTCTCCGAGTCCTCCTCGCTCTGGTAGAACACAGACTGGGCGTGCTCCAGGAGGCGGGGCTTATCCGGCAGGCGGGGTTTATCAGGTAGGCGGGGCTTATCTGGCAGGCGTGGCTTTTCCAGTGCTTTGTACAGCAGCTCCTCTTCGTCCTGGGGGGGTGGCGGTGGTGGACGGGGCAAGGGCCGCTGCGGAGGCTCGCGGTGACCCGTCGACGTGGCATAATCCTGCCGGTGCATTGTTGAATTCGTTCCGTTGCCGTATCGATCGGTGGAAGGCCGCAGGTTGCTCTGCACCAGCTCGGATATGATCATCTTCTCCAACGCCGCCGCATCGGAAAGGTTCCGCCTCAAACTGCTAGCAGGCTCTGCCCCTCTGGGGGTCAAAAGGCCGGGACTGACTTCTCCGGACACGCCCCCCGACCCCACAGGAACGCCCCCCAGGAGATCCGAGCTCCCTCCGTGCAGAGAGTAGCTGTTGTTGTAGTTTCCATTCAGCCGAACTCCCTCCAGCCCACATGACTCTCGGCTGCGCGACAGTGTGCCCTCTACAGGACAGAGAGAGAAATGCTCAATTACACCTGGATTTTCAGGATTAAATACATTCAGGATGTGACACCATTAAATGAATGTTGCATTGATATGAGTGAGCGATTTCAGGCCCATGAATGTGTAAATACAGAGATGCATCTCATGCACGCAAAAATCCACTCTTCCCTAAAAACACCTACTCAGTTATTCCTTTAATGGGTGAGCACACTGTCGAGAGACATGACAAACACCTGGTCACCATTTACTCACCTTCACGTCATCCCAAGCCAGCTATTAGACATGATGTGTGTTTCAAAGTACCCCACCTCTGCATAACTCTATTTTATAGTCCCAGTCTGTCTCTGCTATTAATACATAGACCTCTGAAACACTGGAAAATCTGATGTGCACTGGCATTTGTAAATGTTTTCATGCTTGGCATTATATGTTAGGGAGGTGAAGATGGCGTGGAAACAACAGAAAACAGACAGAGTGAGAATGCCCGTACTTGAGTTTCTGAACGTGCCTGTTGATCGGTTCACAAAGAGAGTGAGACAGGAAGAAAGGAGAAAAAAGTGAATACAGTTACACACATTTAGAGAAAAACACACAAAGCCTTTCACACACACACACACACACACACACACACACACACACACACACACACACACACACATACATACACACACACACACACACACACACACACACACACACACACACACACACACACACACACATACACTGACCAGTGGCGTTGAAGACTGCTGGTGAGGGGGGGTTGAATGTTTCAGCCAATAAGGTGTTGTAAGGGGAGGAGCCAGAGCGGGTCTGGAGCATTGGATTGGCTAGCAGGTGATTACCCACAGTGCCTGAGGAGAGAGGGGTGCAGTGTGTGTGTGAGCTTCTGAAGAAAAGTCTGACAAACCTAGAAGGAAAAAAAGTCCCCAAACATTCCTATGACTAACGATGGAGTTTAACAAAGGCTGAGGGGTTTAAATATACCTTTTATTACTAATTCATTCATATTTTTAAGTTTAACACGGCAAGATAAAATGGCAAGATCATAAAGAAAATCAGAAAATGTATTCATTGCTATTGAATTAGTTATTACTAATTAATTTTTAAAATACATTTTCAAATAAAATAAATGTTTTTAAATGTAAGGACAAAATTTGACTTTTTATTACTAGTATTTTATTGTTTGTTATTACCATTAAATGTAAAAAAATATATTTTAAAATATAGTGTGTGTGTGTGTATGTGTGTGTGTGTGTATTTCACCTCAGGTGTGTGTGTGTGTGTGTGTGTGTGTGTATTTCACCTCAGGCGTGTGTGTGTGTGTGTGTGTGTGTGTGTGTATTTCACCTCAGGTATGTGTGTGTGTGTGTGTGTGTGTATTTCACCTCAGGTGAGTGTGTGTGTGTATTTCTCCTCAGGTGTGTGTGTATTTCACCTCAGGCGTGTGTGTGTGTGTATTTCACCTCAGGCGTGTGTGTGTGTGTGTGTGTGTTTCTCCTCAGGTGTGTGTGTGTGTGTGTGTGTGTGTATTTCTCCTCAGGTGTCTGTGTGTGTGTGTGGGTGTGTGTGTGTATTTCTCCTCAGGTGTGTGTGTGTATTTTAACTCAGGAGTGTGTGTGTGTATTTCTCCTCAGGTGTGTGTGTGTGTGTGTGTGTGTGTGTGTGTTTCACCTCAGGTGTGTGTGTGTGTGTGTGTGTGTGTGTGTATTTCACCTCAGGTGTGTGTGTGTGTGTATTTCACCTCAGGTGTGTGTGTGTGTGTGTGTGTGTGTGTGTGTGTGTATTTCACCTCAGGTGTGTGTGTGTGTGTGTGTATTTCACCTGTGTGTGTGTGTGTGTGTTTCCTCAGGTGTGTGTGTGTGTGTGTATTTCTCCTCAGGTGTCTGTGTGTGTGTGTGTTTCTCCTCAGGTGTGTGGGTGTGTGTGTGTATTTCTCCTCAGGTGTGTATGTGTATTTCAACTCAGGAGTGTATGTGTGTGTGTGTGTGTATTTCACCTCAGGTGTGTGTGTGTGTGTGTGTATTTCTCCTCAGGTGTGTGTGTGTGTGTGTGTGTGTATTTCTCCTCAGGTGTGTGTGTGTGTATTTCTCCTCAGGTGTGTGTGTGTGTGTGTGTGTATTTCTCCTCAGGTGTGTGTGTGTGTGTGTGTGTGTGTGTATTTCACCTCAGGTGTGTGTGTGTGTGTGTGTGTGTGTATTTCTCCTCAGGTGTGTGTGTGTGTGTGTGTGTGTGTACAAACCCGATTCCAAAAAAGTTGGGACACTGTACAAATTCTGAATAAAAAAGGAATGCAATAATTTACAAATCTCGTAAACTTATATTTTATTCACAATAGAATATAGATAACATATCAAATGTTGAAAGTGAGACATTTTGAAATGTCATGCCAAATATTGGCTCATTTTGGATTTCATGAGAGCTACACATTCCAAAAAAGTTGGGACAGGGAGCAATAAGAGGCCGGAAAAGTTAAATGTACATATAAGGAACAGCTGGAGGACCAATCTGCAACTTATTAGGTCAATTGGCAACATGATTGGGTATAAAAAGAGCCTCTCAGAGTGGCAGTGTCTCTCAGAAGTCAAGATGGGCAGAGGATCACCAATTCCCCAATGCTGCGGACAAACATACTGGAGCAATATCAGAAAGGAGTTTCTCAGAGAAACACTGCAAAGAGTTTGAAGTTCTCATCATCTACAGTGCATAATATCATCCAAAGATTCAGAGAATCTGGAACAATCTCTGTGCGTAAGGGTCAAGGCCGGAAAACCATACTGGATGCCCGTGATCTCCGGCCCTTAGACGGCACTGCATCACATACAGGAATGCTACTGTAATGGAAATCACAACATGGGCTCAGGAATACTTCCAGAAAACATTGTGCTGAATACAATCCACCGTGCCATTCCGCCGCTGCCGGCTAAAACTCTACAGGTCAAAAAGAAGCCATATCTAAACATGATCCAGAAGCGCAGGCGTTTTCTCTGGGCCAAGGCTCATTTAAAATGGACTGTGGCAAAGTGGAAAACTGTTCTGTGGTCAGACCAATCAAAATTTGAAGTTCTTTTTTGGAAAACTGGGACGCCATGTCATCCGGACTAAAGAGGACAAGGACAACCCAGTTGTTGTCAGCGCTCAGTTCAGAAGCCTGCATCTCTGATGGGATGGGGTTCATGAGTGCGCAGTGGCATGGGCAGCTTACACATCTGGAAAGGCACCATCAATGCTGAAAGGTATATCCAAGTTCTAGAACAACATATGCTCCCATCCAGACGTCGTCTCTTTCAGGGAAGAC
>CM031943.1:27604985-27614985 GCA_018749465.1 Paracanthobrama guichenoti
TCACCTCGGGTGAGTGTGGGTGTGTTGTTGATCTCAGCTGCCATGAAGGATGATTCTGTCTGCCGTCGAACCGTGTCATTCCACATTCTCCTGATACGACTCTGAACACAACACACACACACACACACACACACACACACACACACACACACACACACACACACACACACACAGGTGAGATTTAAGTCACAGGTGTGTAAACTCCTGATAATTCAGACGCCGTGACGGCATTACCTGTCTCTGTGCTGGTGCGTGTCGTGATTGGCTGCCGCCGTAGTAGCGATTGTTGCCTCGGTGGGCGGAGCTCTTGAGGGAGCCGTGGGAACTGGTGGAGGAGGCGTGGCCACAACAGGGCGATTGACGCAAGCATTTTCCGTATTCTTTCTGCACCTTTTAAACACACAACGCAGTGTGAGAAACCAGATTAGAAGGCCGGACACGGTTCACAAAACACCCACACACCTTCTTCTGCAGGGCGCAGTGCAGGAGGAAGATGAACATGCCGTGCAGGGCGTTGAAGGAGGTGAAGAGGTACGCCATCACCACGCTGTTGTCGTTGATGAACAGAAGGCCAAAGATCCACGTCAGAGACACGAGTAACAGCAGCGTCACAGAACTGACCGTCCAGCACCTGCACACACACACACACACACACACAGAGATCAGACTTGACGCCTAGCAACACAAATAGTGCTCCTCACATGAACAGAGATTAAATCACAAAATTTAGGGTTTAGAATACACTGCACACGTAAAACAGTTTGATCTGATGGCATGTGGTAAAGCTTTATATTTTTGTCTAAAAGAAAATGTCCCAGAGAAAAAATAATAATGGGCAAATGGTCAGTGACTCATAACAGCATCATATATTTTCATGTTTCTAGTAATCAGAGACAAGTGAGTAACCCATCGGGATCCCTGCATTCTTACTTGATGTTGTCGAAGCGGCTGGAGTCCGGTTTCAGCACGGTGGAGTGGCGCAGCATCCGGTGGACAGTGATGACCAGCACCACCAGGTTCAGCTAAACACAAGAGATCAAAGGTCAGACCAGCTATTAAGAGAGTGGACGTCGTTGAGAAGATACTCAATTCAGCAATATAATACAGTTATGTTGCATTTTTGTTGTAAATATAATACAAAATATCACTATTCTAACAGTATAAAAAGTGCAGCTCTTTCCATCTGCATATACCATGCATATATAAAACTCACATACTGTGTACAGTCAATATACACCGATCAGGCATAACATTATGACCACTGACAGGTGAAGTGAATAACACTGATGATCTCTTCATTTACATTTAATCATTTAGCAGACGCTTTTATCCAAAGCGACTTACAAATGAGAGCAATAGAAGCAACTAAAAACAGTCAAGAGCAACAATATGCAAGTGCTGTAACAAGTCTCAGTTAATCTAGCACAGAACTCATAGGACAGAACTATTTCTTTTTCTTTCTTTTTTATGAATAGACAAACAGAAAACGAATAGAGTGATAAGTGCTATTCTTTATTGGTCAGGTGCTGCTGGAAAAGATGTGTTTTAAGATGTTTTTTGAAAATGGCTACCGACTCGGCTGCTCGAATTGAGACAGGCAGGTCATTCCACCAGGTGGGAACGGTCCAGGAAAAGGTCCTTGTGAGGGATTTCATGCCTCTTTGGGATGGTGCCACAAGGCGCCGTTCACTTGCAGAACACAAGCTTCTGGAGGGTGTGTAAGTCTGAACAAGCGAGTTTAGGTATGTTGGTGCAGAGACAGTGGTGGCCTTGTAGGCGAGCACCAGTGCTTCCTCACGGCTCCTGTTAGTGGGTGGGATATATTAGGCAGCAAGTGAACATTTTGTCCTCAAAGTGAAAAAATGGGCAAGCGTAAGGATTTGAGCGAGTTTGACAAGGGCCAGATTGTGATGGCTAGACGACTGGGTCAGAGCATCTCCAAAACTGCAGCTCTTGTGGGGTGTTCCCGGTCTGCAGTGGTCAGTGTCTATCAAAAGTGCTCCAAGGAAGGAACAGTGGAGAACCGGACACAGGGTCATGGGCGGCCAAGGCTCATTGATGCACGTGGGGAGCGAAGGCTGGCCCGTGTGGTCCGATCAAACAGACGAGCTACTGGAGCTCAAACTGCTCAAGAAGTTAATGCTGGTTCTGATAGAAAGGTGTCAGAATACACAGAGCATCTCAGTTTGTTGCGTATGGGGCGGCATAGCCACTGACCAGTCAGGGTGCCCATGCTGACCCCTGTCCACCGCCGAAAGCACCAACAGTGGCACGTGAGCATCAGAACTGGACCACAGAGCAATGGAAGAAGGTGGCCTGGTCTGAGGAATCATGTGTTCTTTTACATCACGTGGATGGCCGGGTGCGTGTGCGTGGCTTCCCTGGGGAACACATGGCACCAGGATGCACTATGGGAAGAAGGCAAGCCGGTGGAGGCAGTGTGGTGCTTTGGCCAATGTTCTGCTGGGAAACCTTGGGTCCTGCCATCCATGTGGATGTTCCTTTGACACGTCCCACCTACCTAAGCATTGTTGAGACCATGTACAGCCTTTCATGGAAACGGTATTCCCTGGTGGCTGTGGCTCTTCCAGCAGGATAATGCTCCTGACACAAAGCACAAATGCTTCAGGAATGGTTTGAGGAGCACAACAACGAGTTTGAGGTGTTGACTTGGCCTCCAAACTCCCCAGATCTCAATCCAATCGAGCATCTGTGGGATGTGCTGAACAAACAAGTCCGATCCATGGAGGCTCCACTTTGCAACTTACAGGACTTAAAGGATCTGCTGCTAACATCTTGGCGCCAGATACCACAGCACACCTTCAGGGGTCTAGTGGAGTCCATGCCTCGATGGGTCAGGGCTGTTTTAGGGGACCAGCACAATATTAGGAAGGTGCTCATAATGTTATGTCTGATCGGAGTATACTGCCAAGTTAGCATGAGTAGTGCAGTAGTTTGCATTACAAACACAGCCAATGTCTAAAAGTGTGATGTATTAGTAAATGATGCATTTTATGAACCAGTACATTAAAATGAGTCTCACCAGGATAACAAGGGAGGCAGGGCCGATAAACGTCCAGATGAAGTAGTTATCCACCCTCAACCAGCAGCTACATAACACACAAAAGATGTATTACACACACACACACAGCGATATGAGCACAGGTCACACCTGCAAAGAGAAACACACTCACGCTTTGGGTCCTCCGTAGCTCCTGTAGTCGATGGCTGTGGAAATGGCCACCACCAGCGTGGGGAAGCCGTACGCAGAGAGGTAGTAGTACTTACGACGGGATGTCTCACTTTCGAACACCTCCACCATCAGCACGTACAGCTGCACCGTCTCCATACACAGCCAGCAGAACACGGACAGCAGGAAGAAGTGCAGCAGACCGGCCAGAACCGGACACACAACCTACACACAAACACACACACACCTGACACAAGCGCTGCGTCTGGTTTAATCTGGTCTAGTGTAGACTGATTCACTCTAATGTGACCTGGTGTGGTCTGGTTTAATCTGAAACAGTCTTGTTTGGTCTGATGAGGTGTGGTTTAGTGTAATCTGGTCTGATGTGGTCTGGATTTGTCTAATGTGGTCTGACATGGTCTGATTTTATCTAATGTGGTCTGGTTTAGTCTGATGTGGTATGATATGGTCTGGTTTAACTGATGTGGTCTGATATGGTCTGGTTTAGTCTGATGTGGTATGATATGGTCTGGTTTAGTCTGATATGGTCTGGTTTAACTGATGTGGTCTGATATGGTCCGGTTTAGTCTGATGTGCTCTGATATGGTCTGGTTTAGTCTGATATGGTCTGGTTTAACTGATGTGGTCTGATGTGGTCCGGTTTAGTCTGATGTGGTCTGATATGGTCTGGTTTAGTCTGATATGGTCTGGTTTAACTGATGTGGTCTGATATGGTCTGGCTTAACTGATGTAGTCTGATATGGTCTAGTTTAGTCTGATGTGGTATGATATGGTCTGGTTTAACTGATGTGGTCTGATATGGTCTGGTTTAGTCTGATGTGGTCTGACTTAATCAGTTGTGGTATGATATGGCCTGGTTTAGTCTGATATGGTCTGGTTTAGTCTGATGTGGTATGATATGGTCTAGTTTAGTCTGATATGGTCTGGTTTAACTGATGTGGTCTGATATGGTCTGGTTTAGTCTGATGTGGTATGATATAGTCTAGTTTAGTCTGATATGGTCTGGTTTAACTGATGTGGTCTGGTCTGATATGGTCTGGTTTAGTCTGATGTGGTCTGATATGGCCTGGTTTAGTCTGATATGGTCTGGTTTAACTGATGTGGTCTGATATGGTCTGGTTTAGTCTGATACTGTGTAGTCTGGTTTAGTCTGATGTAGTCTGATATGGTCTGGTTTAGTCTGATATGGTCTGATTTAGTGTAATGTGGTCTGATACGGTCTGGTTTAGTCTGATACTGTTTAGTCTGATGTGGTCTGATATGGTCTGGTTTAGTCTGATATGGTCTGGTTTAGTCTGATATGGTCTGGTTTAGTCTGATATGGTCTGGTTTAACTGATGTGGTCTGACTTAATCAGTTGTGGTATGATATGGTTTGGTTTAGTCTGATGTGGTATGATATGGTCTGGTTTAGTCTGATGTGGTCTGGTTTAACTGATGTGGTCTGATATGGTCTGGTTTAGTCTGATGTGGTCTGACTTAATCAGTTGTGGTATGATATGGTCTGGTTTAGTCTGATATTGCCTGGTATAGTCTGATATGGTCTGGTTTAACTGATATGGTCTGATATGGTCTGGTTTAGTCTGATGTGGTATGATATGGTCTAGTTTAGTCTGATATGGTCTGGTTTAACTGATATGGTCTGATATGGTCTGGTTTAGTCTGATGTGGTCTGATATGGCCTGGTTTAGTCTGATATGGTCTGGTTTAACGGATGTGGTCTGATATGGTCTGGTTTAGTCTGATACTGTGTAGTCTGATGTGGTCTGGTTTAGTCCGATGTAGTCTGATATGGTCTGGTTTAGTCTGATACTGTTTAGTCTGATATGGTCTGATTTAGTGTAATGTGGTCTGATACGGTCTGGTTTAGTCTGATGTGGTCTGAGGTGGTCCGGTCCTCGTGAACTCACGGTGTAGTGTGTCTTGTCCATGCCGATGAGGAAGAGCAGCTGTGAGATGAAGAGCGTGAGGCAGAGGTTCTTGTGGATGGTGGTGCGGTCGTTCTGAAGGCCCCGCAGGCAGCAGAAGGTGGAGATGCACAGCGCCAGACACACCAGAGAGATCACCATCCCCACCCACGTGATGACGAAGAGGATCAGACCCTGAACGCCGCCAGGATACTGGAGAACAACAGAGCGTGAGTGACACACACAGCGGCTCCAGGGGCTTAAACACACACGTGTTCGAGACTCACGGCGGGCTGCTGGTGGTTCATGAGCACTGCGAAGTTGGTGAGGTGCGAGCAGGCACAGGTGGTGTGTGTGTTGTTGCTGTGCACGCGTCTGCAGCCCTGCGACGACCACTGCCCTGTCATCGAGCGCTCCGAGTAATTCCAGAACGAACAGTTGGGATTGAAGTGGTTCTCCAGCTGTCAGAGACACAAACACAGTACACATGTGGCTCTGGACATGTTTTTTAGTGTAATCACAAATGTGTGTGTGTGTGTGTGTGTGTGTTTGCACCTGCAGGTGTCGCAGTGTGAACTGGACCGGTTCGGTCAGAAACACGCGGCTGGACTCTTTATTCATGGAGGCGGAGATGATGTGGGAGTTGACGGCCAGACTGTGTCCTCCCGCCTTCGGCTCGCCGCCCGTCTTCACCGTGGCGTTTTGAGTGGTGAGAAACGACCCCAGATTCTTATAGAGTGTGAAAACCACCTTCACCTGACCTGATGGAGACACACACACACACACAGTCTTGTGTCATTACCGCACACACCAGCTCTGCGTGACATGTAGCTGCGATCAATACGTCTGATCCCACACAGCTCTCAAAATAGCCCTCGTCATCACACACACACACACACACACACACACACACACACACACACACACACACACACACACACACACACAAACACACACAAACACAAAGTCACCACGGCAACCGGTGGCCATGGTGACTGTATCCATGGCGACGCTGAGAGAACCGGCCTGGATATGGTGTTAGTGCCTGATTGTGGCGGCATTAGAGACGGAGAGACTGACCGTTGCGGCTGTACTGTTTGATGGTGGACGAGGACACGTGGATGGTGCTGTCGCTGTCATACGAGTTGGGGAACGACAGGTCCTTCAGCTCCATCTCTGTGTTCAGCACGTACACCTCCAGATCTGAAACACACACACACACACACACACACACGTTTGCTCTTAAACCACAATTCAACTTGCTAAAAGAACTAAAACTAAACTAAAGAAATATGTTATGAGAACGTTTCGCTAACGTTCCAAATTAACGATATTTCTTTAAATGTTCTTTATATTGTTAATTTCGTTGACAAATAATGTTCGTCATAATTTGTGTCACTGACCAAAACGAGACGATAACGAAATAAAAACTATGAGGAAAATATCGTCAACGAATAAAAACGAGAGGAAGATGTTAGGGACGATTCGGGAAGAGATCCCGTCAGAACTGATGTCCTGTGTAACGGATGAGCTCACGTGCGGATCTAACGGCGGGAAAACACGGCTCCAGGCTCACGCGCCAGCGCTTCAGAATAACACACATTTATGACAGGTCATGTTTATGAACTCATGCTCAGGAATAATCAGTGTTTACTGCACCATGGTTATATGCTAATATGATTCAGACGGCCGTAACGACGCGCATATTTCATCTCATCTGAACCGCAATAGTACGGCATTTCAAAATAAGAGTCCCGGTGTATTTGAGCTGGTTTATAATTTAAAGCCACGCATTATATACACGATTGGTTACACAATAAACTGTGTTTAATTTCATTCCCATTTGATTCAGTCAGGAGGAAAGACTGAGAACAGGATTTGACATTATTCAGTAAAGTATCAGCGTTATAATAATAAACAAAATATGTAAACTTATCTTTAGCATAATCTGACGTACTAACTGAAACAGAAATAAAAATGTATATCAACTATATATAGTTTAACTATATATAAAAACAAAAAAAGACATCTAATCAAAAATATTAACCAAAACAAGTACCGCAATGATAATAAAATATCACAAAGTCTGTTTCATTGCGCCCCACAATTTTCTAAATGTGCTCCAACATTTTTCAGTTTAGGAGCAAACGTGTTCCTTGGGAGAAAAGTATGACGAGCGCCGAATTGAGCTCTTTCTCGTGTTTTTGCGCTTGAACGTTCAAACACACAGTGATGTCAGAATGTGTGTCGTGTTCAGTAACAGTCGGTGATGTAACGCTTACATGCTCAATTAATGCATTACAACTGAACTAAACTCATTAGTCGACTAAAACGATTCAGGAGACTAAAATATGACTAAATCAAAATTTGCTGTCAAAATTAACACTGCTCTGAATGGTCAAAGCGTCCATTTTCTTAAAAGCATTTTTTTTTTCTTGGTTGTGTGAATTTTACAGTTTACAGTTGCTAACACACTAAAATCACACGCACAGCACAATTATTCAAGCTGACACAGAGAGCAAAACCTCTCCTAAAGTCTAACCACATTTTCTGCTTTACACACATTTTGCAATTCAAAATGGCACTTTTTAAATGCACTGAACACGGTTCTCTGCATAAGACACAACAATCTGACATAAAGTCACATGCTTGCCATTTTAAAACACTGCCATTCAAAATGACACTCCATGAGCTGATTGGCCAACACATGAGCCACCTGACCAAACACCTCACGGGTTAATGGATAACACTTCAGTCAGGGTGTGAGCACTATGAGAAGACCACAGGTGAGCACCTTTACTTTACATTTATGCATTTGGCAGACGCTTTTATCCAAAGCGACTTACATTGTATTCAACGTACACATTTTTTGTCAGGTCTTGCTTTCCCTGGGAATCGAACCCATGACCATGGCATTGCTAGCGCCACGCTCTTACTGTTTGAGCTACAGGAAAGATCAACTTTACAACAGCAATGGAAGATGTTGCAGAGAGAGGAAGAGGAAGAGGAAGAGGGAGTATGTCGTTTTCTTTTACTGTTTTTTGTGAGCATATCTGTGTTCAGTCCAGTGTAAATATATCTGCTGTACATATGTTGCACTGACTTGTTTGGTGAAAAAAAAATAAATAAATGTTTCAACAGCATGTGTGTGTGTATCTGCAAATATTTCTGTGCATGTGAATAATCTGAAGAACATTAATAATGATAATGAGATAATGTGTTGATAACGCTATGAAAGACGTTCTATTAACGTTACTGGAAGAACGTTTGTTCATCACCTTGAGAACTATGTGGAGGATTTATACATGATTGGATTATTGATGGCGGGGTTCCTATTCTTTGGCTTTGGGATTGCCCTGACCTATCGGAAGATTGGTAAGACAGCTGCAAGCAAATTCACCCAGCCACTGTCTGTGGAAATTAAGGAATGCTTCGGGGTTGTGTGTGACCGTTTGAAGGAATTAGATCCGGACTGCGGATACGCAGGGTAGAGTGGGCTCTATCGGGGGTCAGATCGGTGAACTTTACGGACTGTAACCGGTCTGGCCATGAGGCTGGACGTAATGTCTAGGGAAACTGCACAGACCGGACGCGAATGCTGAGGACCAGATCTGATTGATTGATTATGATCCGGACAAATTACCGAAGATCATCAAATGGATTAAAAAAAATAATAAATTGTATTTGCCTGACCTAATCAACTACCCCAATGAACCTCACTGTCCCTATCTCTCGGTTGGGAGGTCAGCCTGACAGCTGTCTGCTATCTTCCCCTGTGCACTGCCTTATCTCCCTTCAAGGACAAACCATAGAACTGAACTCGAAAACATCTGAAGTTATGGCTAACATTCTCACACAACACAATCTCAGACTCACTCGCACCATACACACCCGATCCCGATCCCAGCCCCGCTCCATCCGTCTGCCTGTCTTTATCTATCTCCTCTCCCACTCCATACAAAAAATCCCACCACGTGACCACGTGTACTGTGTCATGCTTATGTTTATGTTTATGTTTATGTTTTGTTGTGTTTTGCTATGTAATGCTTGCCAACTGCATTCTTGTATTTCTGGAGAGCGTAGGGCGGCGCCTGAATAATCGGCTGCGGCCCGGAGGCTTGCTCCAAACTTCATTTCGTTATACTGTACTTGTACATGTGTAATGACAAATAAACTTCAACTTCAACTAGCCAAAGTTTTGGGTACATGCAAATTATTAAAAATATGATTAACATTATTGTTGGCCTTCCTTCATGACACACTAATGAATGTTATGTAATGTTTGAATGCTGTAAAAATATTGTTCAATGACAATTCATGTTAGCAAATGCATTAACTAATGTTAACATGTTTAAATGTATTTAATGCAGGGCTGTTTTTTTGTTTCAATTTACATAATTATTGATTTATAATGAATTTATTTTGCAATGGTTTATTTATGAATCAAATCCGAATGAAGCGTTATGTAATCATAGTCAGTTTTTGATCATAAATGTGTGTTGATCATCAGATCCTCCTATGAGAGTGATCAGTGAAGGATCATGTGACACTGAAGACTGGAGTAATGATGATAAACTCAGCTTTGATCACAGGAATAAATCACACTTTACTGTATATTCAGACAGAGAACAGCTGATTACATGTGTGTTAATTCTGTCACAGATGTTTGCGTGCCATACCGATGTTGGGAGCGCGGTCGCTGAAGTGTCCCCCGTACAGGTTATTGGCCAATAGAAACGCTCCTTTCTCCATGACGTCGAGCAGCATGGTGGCGGTGTGCGACTGCTCTGTGACGTTCATGTCCTGCCACGACTCCAGCGCCTCCAGACGCAGCAGGTTATCCACTATCTGCACCACCGCCTGACACACACACACACGCGCGC
>CM031943.1:27617485-27619985 GCA_018749465.1 Paracanthobrama guichenoti
ACGCCAATCAGGCATAACATTAAGGCCAGTGACAGGTGAAGTGAATAACACTGATGATCTCTTCATCACGGCTCCTGTTAGTGGGTGGGATATATTAGGCAGCAAGTGAACATTTTGTCCTCAAAGCTGATGTGTTAGAAGCAGGAAAAATGGGCAAGCGTAAGGATTTGAGCGAGTTTGACAAGGGCCAGATTGTGATGGCTAGACGACTGGGTCAGAGCATCTCCAAAACTGCAGCTCTTGTGGGGTGTTCCCGGTCTGCAGTGGTCAGGATCTATCAAAAGTGCTCCAAGGAAGGAACAGTGGAGAACCGGACACAGGGTCATGGGCGGCCAAGGCTCATTGATGCACGTGGGGAGCGAAGGCTGGCCCGTGTGGTCCGATCAAACAGACGAGCTACTGGAGCTCAAACTGCTCAAGAAGTTAATGCTGGTTCTGATAGAAAGGTGTCAGAATACACAGAGCATCTCAGTTTGTTGCGTATGGGGCGGCATAGCCGCTGACCAGTCAGGGTGCCCATACTGACCCCCGTCCACCGCCGAAAGCACCAACAGTGGCACGTGAGCATCAGAGCTGGACCACGGAGCAATGGAAGAAGGTGACCTGGTCTGATGAATCACGTGTTCTTTTACATCACGTGGATGGCCAGGTGCGTGTGCGTGGCTTACCTGGGGAACACATGGCACCAGGATGCACTATGGGAAGAAGGCGAGCCGGCGGAGGCAGTGTGATGCTTTGGGCAATGTTCTGCTGGGAAACCTTGGGTCCTGCCATCCATGTGGATGTTACTTTGACACGTACCACCTACCTAAGCATTGTTGCAGACCATGTACAGCCTTTCATGGAAACGGTATTCCCTGGTGGCTGTGGCTCTTCCAGCAGGATAATGCTCCTGACACAAAGCACAAATGCTTCAGGAATGGTTTGAGGAGCACAACAACAGGTGTTGACTTGGCCTCCAAATTCCCCAGATCTCAATCCAATCGAGCATCTGTGGGATGTGCTGAACAAACAAGTTTGATCCATGGAGGCCCCACCTCGCAACTTACAGGACTTAAAGGATCTACTGCTAACATCTTGGTGCCAGATACCACAGCACACCTTCAGGGGTCTAGTGGAGTCCATGCCTCAACAGGTGAGCAAAAGGGGGACCAACACAATATATATACACTTCTCTTCCTTTGAAATAAAAAAACCCCCCCACTGATTTCTTGTTGCATCTCAGCATCAATAGGAAGAGAGTTACAATAATATAAATAAAGTGTCCAACCAAAGTGAACAATGATCTCCATAATGGTGAGTTCGAACAAAAACATTTTAGGAAAATCAACATCAATTTATGAAGTCAGCTTATGTGATGCTCTTCAAATTATTCAGTTTTATTGTCATTCAAAATGACTTTGGAAAATGAGTGAATGCCTATTAGTCTATTAATAATTGCCCCGCCTCAAAATCTTTGGCATGACAAAATGGCACTCAAACCAATCAATCAATCTTAACTTGCGTTTTCTGAGTAAAAAGTTATAGTATGTGAATAGTACAGATTACTAGATTTTTACAATTACGTTAAGGCACTAAGTAAAGTTAACTAATAAGTGTTAGTTAGAATCACTGTGGTATCTGTCCATCTGTAAGTCTGTCCATCAATCGATATATCTATATCCAGTTTGTCTGTCAGACCTTCAGTATCTGTTCATTCTTCTGATAACCCTCTACCCTTCGACTGACCTTTTGAGCGACCTGGCTGACCCAAGGTGAGGTGCAGTTGCTGAGGTCAGGACCTCTGGGGTTCCACACCATGTCATCAGCCATACACTGATACGAAGCTATACCTGAAAGACCCGTCAAAACACAAAACGGTTTCAATCAGGTGCAAAGGAAACAGAAATAAATGAAACATGACATAAAAAGATGAGCTCCGCTGATAGTTAAACCTTAAAAGAGCCTGTAAGACCTGAGGAAACATGACGCAACACACGTCAATGGAAAACACTGCACACAGAAACTACAGAAAACTCTCTGACCCATAAAATGAGTAAGAGATGAGGTAGTGTCATTTCACAGGTTCATTCAGGGTGCAGAAGTCAACAAAAGGATGCAATCATCAAGATTAAAATGTATGAGCGTTTTTTAACAATTTAATTTCAATGGTCCTGCTGTGTGTCAAATGGATTTTTATAAGTATGGAGTTTATAAGTTTCCCATGTAGTCCCTCAATTAACATGAAAACCGCATGCATAATAATCATAATACAATTTGAAAACAGTGTTTCGTTTTAAATGGAGCTCATCACATTGCTCTGCAGGAGAGTGTGGCTTTAAAGCTAACATTAGCATATGACCTTCAAGTCCCTTGATGTAATCCGTATGATGTCAAAACACTGATGGAAATGGCTGTTGGAATCCACTACTTGCCTTTAATAATAATGCAAAATATGTTTATAAATATACTACAAATTTAAGCAGGTACTGACCGAGGGATCCTTTGGGACAGGGTCTCT
>CM031943.1:27634985-27754985 GCA_018749465.1 Paracanthobrama guichenoti
TATATTGAACTGACTAACAGACTAGTAGGTAAAAATCACATTTTATACTAAAATAAAATTCCTTAAGTAGCGACTAGTTTCCTTTAATAGACTATGCAAACAATAAATGCGTTTTACCGGATTCAGTGCATCTTAAGGTTTGATCAGTACATGTCTAGATGAACCCTGCTGTATTTAAAGCATTCGTTCACTTCAAAATGAAAACGTCCTGATCATTTACTCACCCCATCTCATCCCAGATGTTCATGTCTTTCTTTCTTCAGTGGAAAAGAAATGAAGTTTGAGGAAAATATTCCAGGATTTTTCTCCACATAATGGACTTCAATGGGAAACATTTATATACTTTTTAGCCTAAATTGCTCATCTTGCGCTGCTCTGCGATGGCCATGCGTAATCCCGTCGGAAAGGTCACGTGGTGTAGGCGTAAGTACCGCCCCAAGTGAACATTGTTTCCGACATCGTTGTTTAACATTTTTTTGCTAAAGGATGTTTGCATTAGTCTTCACATGAGCGCTTTGCTAACGGGGCGGTACTTCTGCCTACATCTAGCGTGACCTTTCCGACGGGATTACGCAATCCGTGGCCATCGCAGAGCAGCGCAAGATGAGCAATTTAGGCTAAAAGTATATAAATGTTTATTATTAGTAAATGTCCGATGGTTTGTCTGGATCTGACCCTATTCCTCTGGGATCGGTCAGAGCCTCTGAAGCCCTTCCTCTGAAACTGCATTGATTTGGACCTTCAACCGTTGTTCCCATTGAAGTCCATTATGTGGAGAAAAATCCTGGAATGTTTTCCTCAAACTTCATTTCTTTTCCACTGAAGAAAGAAACACATGAACATCTGGGATGAGATGGGAGTGAGTAAATGATCAGGACATTTACCATTACATCAAATTACATTACATCATTTTGAAGTGAACTAATACATGAACATGTTTTGAGAAGATCCACACTGGTTCCTTTGCCCCGAGTCCATCCACGCAGTTGCCATCAGCTGAAAAAACCCCTCTCTACAAACGGTTGGCTATTTTCCCCGCTCTTCTTATTGTGGTATTCTAATTTCAGGGAAGAAAAAAGTAATACAGACACAGCCTAAGTGAAATGTGGAGAAACAGTGTGAAAGTGGGACACTGCTTACGTCTTCCAGGACACCGGACAAAGCAGGTGGTCACCCTACAGGAAGCAGATGATTGTTTGTGACAGGCCACTAAAACACAACGTTTGTGTCTGAACAGTGAACAGGCAAATACGAGCAACTAGGGCTAGGTAAAAAATGATGATTTCTCGATTTTAATCCATTCTTAGATCCCAAGAATCAATATTTTGGTCTGTTTTTAGCTGATGAATGAACAGAAAAAGCTGTCTCCATACACCTATTTTTATGCACATTTTGGGATATTGCATAAATTCTTAAAATGTGCATTCTTGCGCCTCAATTGAGGAAATAATTTTTTATCCGATAAGAAGGCATACACATAATCTATGATGGAAACACATTTACTGAATAAATCCCTCAGCAGAGGCTGTGATTGGATAACTGGACCAGCGGACCAATGGCGTCACAGCATCTCAAATGTTGGTTTGGTGTCTCTGAAACGCCTGAGCCAAAGTCTGTGATCAGAATGATTCGGTTTAATTCCTCCAGAAGCGTTTAGTGTTTGTGTGTGTGTGTGTGTGTGTGTGTGTGTGTGTGTGTGTGTGTGTTCGTCTGATGCTCTGAGACGACACTCATTTATGATGGAGGGAAAAGAGCCCAATTGAGCAACTTACAGTTGATTACTGATATTTTGAGCCAGTATTCCAGGAAGTGACGATTTTGGCCCTGTATACAGCTGATATTAAGATGCCAGGTCTTTGAGTTAGTCAAAAACTCATTTGATTGCATTCATAGTGTAGGTCATGTTCATTTGGTCAATTGCACACAAACAGCCTCTAAAAGACCGCCTAGTCTCCGCCTATTGACCTAAAGACCCGGCTGAAGACCCAGTTTTGGTTTGAAGATTAAAAAACGTCCCAAGCACAATGTTCTCTCTCCATTCCTGATTTCTAACACACACTCACAGCGTTCGGCTGGTCTTGCGGCTGTCAGAGCAGAAACAAAAGATGATGCTCTCCGTATGTTTTTCCCTCGTCTCCGGTCGTTCATATGTAAATTGCGTGAGCTTATTTTCTCCATTAGATCGAAAGATCTGAAAATGCCCATACATTTATCCGCCCATAGACCCTCCCCTCAAAGAAATCAGGACAGAAGTGGCTGAAAGTGGACAAAAGAGACACCAGGTGTAAATGGGAATGTGTCCACTTTTCAACTTGTGATCTGCTCAACCAAAACGCATCTTAATAGGGCCTTTCTTCTTGAACACATGGGATGGAAACGCTGCTCTGTTCACAAATGTTTTATGTGCTATTCCAATTTTTCACACATTAAATTTGCAACTTTAGATGGAAACAGCTACTGTAGCGAGTGTGTTTAATCTCAACACACGGCCAATATAATCATCAGAGATGCACGCGATTACAGAGGCAAGCTATGTTTCAGAATACAGAGGTAAAGATATGCTGTCAATTTTATAATCTTTTGTAAACCCAGCCAATATAATCACAATAAAAGCATCCAAACTGATTCAGTGTGTAAACAATATGAATTTGCATGAACTCTGGCACAACCTGCATTTTTAACACTCAATAGATTTTAGCGTTTTCTGCTTGATATTTGCAGTCGAGAACTGGCCAACCTTGTGCCGCTCTCAATGCTTTCTAAAGTCCCTTTCAAACGGGCCAAGGCAGACCGAGGCCATTAGATGTTGCATCTTCCAAGGCCAAAATAATGATTAAAGCTGAGCTAAAATACAGCAGAACTGTGACTGTCAGGCCTGAAATCTGATACAGTGTGTCTATGATTATTACGACTGTATACTCTGGAAAACTACGTTTTTAGGATCAGTAATCCAAGATCCCTTCAGACAGACTCGCACACACATTGATCGGTCGGCGGCCGCCTCTCTACGTACAGTCGCCATGGCAACGCTGCAATAAGGGCTGCGGCGGCTCGCACCGTTTCACTCATTTGTGTTTCTCTCTCTGGATGGCTTTTTTCCCTGCTATGATCTATGTCTCATTTCTTTTTCACAGTAACCAGTGCTGTGAAACCCCTGCGGGCTCCGTCTCTATTGATGGTGCTACAAAAATACTCCCTGATCCCAGGAGACGGGATCAGACGATTTATCACGAGCATTTCCCCAGGCACAGCAGCTCGCGTGAGGACGAGCTAAAATCCAGCCTCAGGCTTCATCACGGCCTACAAGAAGAGCACCGCCCGTCTGCCATTACACACCAATCATGTATGCAAATACAACAAAAGTTATAAATGCTTCTCTGGAACACTTGATGGTGATCGATCGATCGTATGGCGTTGTACTTTATACTACACTTGATGGTTGAGATTCCCTCCATCGCTGCACTGGTTCCATGTCTCTCGTCTTTCTCCACACTCTCTTTCTTCTCACATAATAAAATCATTTAGACTCAAATCAATATTACATGTCCATTTATTTATCCAGTAAGTGGCCGTATAACAAGAGGCTCCGCTTCACATCAGGCTCCTGATCGATGACCATCTGAATCTGTTCATCTACTCAATGAAATCACTGACAAAAATGTTCCAATGTTGATTTCCAAACTAAAACAAGACTAGAAATACACACCTATACAAATACTTTAAATATACACACACAGTACATAATCCAACCACAGTATGTTAAATGCATCTGACAGTAATTTAACATATTCATTTTAGAAGTGTAAATAATGCATAAACCTTTATAATTAATCAACTTATACAAAGGAAAATGTGGTTAAAAATTGATCTGCTAACATTCAATCGGCTTTCTCATTTTTACATATTATCATCAACTAAAATGTTATATATGTGACCTGTGCTGGCAAAATGAGTCACAATGAGCAAATTAAAAAAAGAGTTATTGTTATTTCCATTCTCTATTAAAAAAAATTCAAAATGATGTATGATTTGTTTGAATCAGACAAAAAAAAAAAGACTGAGCTACACCAGAAATCGATAGAGTCAGCAAAGTTAATTTTGAGAAAACTCGTTTTCTGAAGGTTTCAAAACAAAATCACCAGCAACCATTCCTTAAAATCCCTGGAAATAACATTTGGCACACAAGTCAAAACCAAATATCAACAGGAACAACATATATTCAACTTTTCTTCCCATGACACCAATTGTTTGATTAACATTAATGAGACAGATCCTGTAATTCTGTGTATATCGGGATCGCGTCGGATCTGTCAGTCAGCACGAGTGAGATCGTTTTCATGGATAAAGGAAAGCTACTCCTCTCTGAAAACCTACAAATAAAGACACTTGTAGATGTTTAATTGCTATTTGGAGAATTGGGATCGCTAGACGAGGGCTTAATGAACTTGTGCTTTATAGTTAGTTTCCTGGTCATGACGTCACCCGTCACGCCATTGGACTGATTTCACACGTGACTCATGCCAGCGTCTCGTTCCCTTTTCAGGGAACCATGGTTGGTTACAATCATGACCTGAGAGGTTTTGACAAGTTTAGCACACTTCTGTGTACAAATTTGTCTCTAAAATATGAATAAGTAGATAAAAATGTAACAGACGTAGGACAGTAAAACTTGTGCGTGTAAACCTCACTCCCCTGGCCTCAAGAGGTCGCTTCCTACGCTGGAGACACTGTTTCGAATCCCGCTCAGAGCGGGTCAAGTACAACTGACATTACATTTGGTGCCGTGACCCGGATGGGAGTGAGATTTAGGGGTGAGTGTAACGTAGACCAGTAAGAGCTGTGCATGTAAACCTCACTCACTCCCCTGGCATTAAGAGGCCGCCTCCTAGGCCGGAGACCTTGGTTCGATTCTCGCTTGGAGCGGGTCGAGTAGGACCGGTTAGGACCGCTTTTCCAGCGCGGGAACTTTTCCAAGGAACTAGAGACTTTGGGGTGGTACTCGGTGTGTTTTGACAGCAGGAACCAGGGTCTAAATTAAGTTCTGGGTAAAAATGTCCCCCTCAGAAAGTAAGTAGTCCCCCTCTCGCAAGGTAGTACTTTTTCAAAGTTCAGGAACTTTCGGGGGTGGGACTTTCGCTGAACGTCAACCACTGATTGGTTGAGTTCACACAGCATTTTACTTCAACCACCATTTTTAAAAGTCTGTTGCGGTGCGTCCAGTAAGAGTTGTCTACTATTCTAATCATCAATGGAGTTTTAAAAATATGATCGATGGGCCGACAACGAGGTTTAGGCGAGGTTTAGGCCTATATGTGAGGGAACGAAATTTGTTTCCTTTTCTTTTCTTTCCCTTTCTCTTTTGTGTGTTTTTGTTTTTAGGAAGATTTTGGAGCATTTCTGTCAAGAGTCTACTGATGAAAAATAGCCTTTTTGGCTAATTCTGGCACATTTACATTCATGTTTATTAATGTGCACAGCCCCTGTAAACTGATAAACTTAAATTGTTCCGGGTAATTTCAGTGGAAACGTGGCTAAACACGTCCACATTCACAGATTGTCACTGAGGTTCACATTGACTGATTTTAAACAAATGAAGGCGGACACACATTTAGATCCCCACAGCCTTATGGAAATCAGAAACATGACACTGACAAAATAAAATTGGCTACATATAAACCACACACACACACACACACGCACACTCAAAAGCCCCATACGATTGATCAGTCCAGACACGAGTGTCACACTTCAGACACCATCAACACCCTCAAACACAGAGTTCGTCTCTGTCAGCGAATGAAGTGAAGAGCCCGTAACGTGCACCGACAGCTGAATAGCCAGCCAATCACGAGGCGGTGTGTCTGAGGCGTCGCTGTTGTTTCTGCTCCAGTGGCCTAACCAAACTGTACTGTATATTACTATAACTAGACTTCTTCAACAAAAACAAAACTGCTGTAGGATTTACTTTGAAACCATCTTCACTGTATATTAAAATACAAATAATTACAGCAAGTAACAAACATAATATTTGAGGTAGAATGAATGAAATAGTATTAATAAACCGTTTTTTACAGTGGTGCGTCTGATCACTAAGTAAAGTAGAAGCACACTCTCTTCAACACGCACGATTTGAGGAATTATTCATGCTCGGAGCTCCAACGCTGCACTTACACACTCAACTTTCTATATATTATATATTAATACTTTAATACAACATTAGTACTAGTGCTTGACTAAGTAATCTAGAAGTCCATGTTCAGGGCACTTTTCTACACTAATATCTCAGAATGACGTCGCATAAAACATGCAAATAAAGCACATTTCCATCCCATTTGTTCAAGAGAACAAAATCCTGGGAAACTTCCAGTTATCCAATCACATGATCTGTTGAGGCCAGGAATATTAGTATTTCCAACATAGTTCATGCACGTTTTCTTATCTAATTATTATCTAATAAATTAATTGTTTACATTTATTTACACATTGTTAAGATTTTATGCGTTTCCATCCAGTGTTTTTTTATGCAATACCTAAAATTTTGCATAAAAATACGTGGATGGAAACAGCTGGCACCATGTAATACTGTGAATATTTTAATGACATTAAGACTTTAAATACTCTTAATTTCAGACAACTCCATCTGTCTGTCCATCAGAGCTCATGAGTCACTGTTTCTCCTGCATCTCTCACACACACACACACACACACACACACAGGATCCCTAATGGCTCAGTAACTTACACAAATAACACCTTCTACTTTAGTACCAGCAAAACACTAGAGACTGACACACCCTTACCCACACACACACACACACACACACAAATACAAAAGAGAAAAACACATTATCAATTATTAAAAACAATTAATTATTATTGAAATGAGTGGTCACTGAAATCCAGTGGCTACTATAATGTGATATCAATTACACAATTTAATGACGGCAAATGAAATGTGCATTAAATTGATAATTAACCAGACTATCATATTTTGACTAACACATTATACACGCATTTTCGCTGTTAAAATAAATTTAAATGAATTATTGCAAGTCATAAATACAAATAACAATCTGTGTTCAGGGTTTATCCCCAAGCAAAATATATTTTAATAAGGTTTAATTAAATTAAGGATAAATCAATATCAGGAAATTTGAAAATGATTGTGCATGAATAACACATATAAGATGTTATTCTATGACTGTTGTCTATGCCTTCAGGTGTAATTAAATGTCAAACTCTAATTAAAGTCCGGCTGTGTTGCACTTTCATTGATAAAAGGCACTGTTTATGAAGGCATGATAACCGTGGACAGCATCCAAGGAAACACTGCCGCCCGCGTCTGTCAGTGTGTCTGAACGCCAGTTCGGCGGTGTGATCAAAACCTGCATTTGTGGAGCGCTCGCTGCTGGAGCGCAGAGAATCAAACACAACAGAGCGCTTCATCTGGAGAGATTCCCAAGCCATCGGAGAGCGCACGCATGTGTGTGTAATAATCAGGCTGGAGTAATTGCTATAATTCACCCTCATGCCGAGAAAACTCCTCTGTTCTGAATTCACCCTCTGTGTTAGAGACATAAACAAACACACCACTCTCATCAACACACACACACACACACACACACACACTCGACTGGACTGGGGAAACCAGTCCATCTAAAAGTCTAAAAGTCCATGTGAAATGTGGTTTGCAAACTTTACTTCCCAAACGTGACATGATTTGTAAACATGAACTGTTTTTATTTGATTCAGGAATCGATTAGTAAAAAATAAGAGGGACTGATAAAGTTCACTGAAAAGCATGCACACTATCAAGATATGTTGCAGTCTATTCACATTGGTCAAATAAAAGAAATTCTTATTGAATATCCTGTTTCACTTGGAAATACAGCAATAAAATTAGTTGCAAACGCTTTCACGTTGACTTTTAGACGGACCGCAGCGGGATCTGTTTCCTCAAAGCCAACATGAAATCTTTTAAGATTTATTATACATTTGCATGCCAGCAGATTTTGTTTATCAGTCACACAGAGAGAAGTCAGTGCCTATAATCTAAAAAATGACTGAAATTATTGACCATTAATTACCACAGCAATATTTAAGGCTGGTTTTCAGCTTCATTAAAACAATTTTTTTTTTAAATAATTTCAAAGATGAGACTGGAGTCAGTCGAAAAGTCAACGAGAAACAGCGTTCGGACCAGTTTTACATCCCGAAACGTGACGTATTTCCAAGTGAAACAGGATATTCAATGAGAAGGGTTTTTAAATGATTCAGGAATCAATTGGGTGGGGAAAAACAAACAAGATCGATGACGTCAAGTTAAAACATTTTCTGACATGCAAACTCCTATCGAAACATTCACATTGCTTTTTTACTAATGAATCTGAAAATCAGCATTAAAGATTGTTAAAAAAGATGATATATTTATACATTTGGTATATCTGATTCAAGCTGATAGAAGAGCAACTTTGACTGAAACAACCACTCGTTACAACCGAGGTATGCAGCAAAGCATTTGTGAAGCCACAACACACACAACCTTGAGGCGGATGGGCTACAACAGCAGAAGACCCCACCAGGTACCACTCATCTCCACTACAAATAGGAAAAAGAGGCTTGCACGAGCTCACCAAAATTGGACAGTTGAAGACTGGAAAAATGTTGCCTGGTCTGATGAGTCTCGATTTCTGTTGAGACATTCAGATGGTAGAGTCAGAATTTGGCATAAACAGAATGAGAACATGGATCCATCATGCCTTGTTACCACTGTGCAGGCTGGTGGTGGTGGTGTAATGGTGTGGGGGATGTTTTCTTGGCACACTTTAGGCCCCTTAGTGCCAATTGGGCATCGTTTAAATGCCACGGCCTACCTGGGCATTGTTTCTGACCATGTCCATCCCTTTATGACCACCATGTACCCATTCTCTGATGGCTACTTCCAGCAGGATAATGCACCATGTCACAAAGCTCGAATCATTTCAAATTGGTTTCTTGAACATGACAATGAGTTCACTGTACTAAAATGGCCCCCACAGTCACCAGATCTCAACCCAATAGAGCATCTTTGGGATGTGGTGGAACGGGAGCTTCGTGCCCTGGATGTGCATCCCACAAATCTCCATCAACTGCAAGATGCTATCCTATCAATATGGGCCAACATTTCTAAAGAATGCTTTCAGCACCTTGTTGAATCAATGCCACGTAGAATTAAGGCAGTTCTGAAGGCGAAAGGGGGTCAAACACAGTATTAGTATGGTGTTCCTAATAATCCTTTAGCTGAGTGTATATGCATATTACATACTACCAGTCACCATTTCAGACACACTCATAATTGTAAGTTCATTTGATCTAAAGGCTTTTGTTTAAACTCTTGAACAGCACATCTGTAGGCAAACATAAATCGTGTCCAACAGGGGTGTGATGGTGCACAAAACTGACGGTTCGGTACGTACCTCGGTTCGGAAGTCACGGTTCAGTACGGGTTCGGTACAGCAGTTTTACAAAATCACTTTTTATTTATTTTTATTCAACAATGGTTTACTGAAAAAATTGTATCTGTCCTTAAATGAATTCAATTATAACTAAAACATTTTCTTAAAGATAATGCTGTAAACTATAGGGAGCCCTTACTCGCACATTACTGTAATATTAAAGGTTAACAACACAGCCCAAACTATTAGCCTAAATTCAGTTATTTATTTTTAGATATAATAATCAACACATAAGCTTCACATTAGGCAGTTTTTGCATTAACTTCTAAATCTAATTATATTTTTTTTCTCCAATTCGTTGTTGAAATATAATCTTTGATACACAGTGGCTGTCATTTTCATGACAGATTTACTTAAACATACATTAAATAAACAAGACATCATATATATATATATATATATATATATATATATATATATATATATATATATATATATATATATATATATATATATTTAGCTAGTGAACTCTCTGTGAGGTAAATGTGATGCTACGTGTCATTGTTCTCAAGCTGTTTTATTGTCTTTCCGTGTTTGAAACACCGATTGAGCGATTACACGACATATGATACATTTCAGTAAGTTGTAATGTATCCTCAACATACCTTAAGAGATATTAATTCATGCTAATTCTTTAGGAAGAGATGATCGCTTGAACTGACGCGCCTATATAGTGATCAGCCTCAGAACATTAAAGAGCATCAAAACGGCATTTATCATTTGAATTTCATGATAAAATGGACTGAATACTTCATATATTCGTGTGGGAACTCGGAGTGAAGTGTGTTCCGCACTTAAAACAAGCCATCTGCTAACTGTTAAAGACTGCATTCGGAACCGTTCGGTGAGTATCGAACGTCCTGTACCGAAACGCTCCGGTACGAATACATGTGCCATTACACCCCTAGTGTCCAAGGATTAATATCTTACAAAACTACATTACTACTGATTTAATTTGACCATTTGTACCATATGGTGAAGCAAAAGTATTAAGTGCTCAACAATCATTAGAAAAAATAAGTAAATGTGTATTAGGAGATTAGATAGCAAAATAAACAGAAGGATCGGGTCTTGAATCAAGTCTACGGTAATGGGTTTTATTTTTGATAATGACGAGCTGACTCCTTTATCACTTACCAAATTAACAAATACACAGAAGATTCTGCCAAGAAAAAGTCACAACTTGGACTGTAGAAGAAATCTGGTCTAGCAGCAGCATTACCAATTAATTATTCTACCAAACACCCATTTTCATCAAACACTTTTGGTGACAGACACGATTCTCCCATCTCAACTCTTCATTATGTTCTTAATTTGGTTGGAATAAATTAGTTAGAAGTTACATTAAAGACACTAGGCAGATACATAGAGATCCCAAGGATTGAGAGATTTAAGGCGCAAAACCAAATAAAACTGCAAAAATATTGACTGTTCTCGAACCGGTTTCCCAAAGACGAATGAAAGTGCCACAGCATTTACACTTCAAGGAAACCAGCTTACAAACGGCTTCTGCGTGCTACCCTGGGACACGAGAATGTATTTTTACCAACATGAACACCAAAACCGCTAAGAAAGCAAAACAAGAAGGATCCATAAATAATACCTATTTATTCAGCGCTATAAATATGACCACAAATGTTAGAGGATGAATGAATGACCACCAACTCAGGGGTCAATAGACTGTGTCAATGTATTTACCTATTTATGACTGAACGTCCGAGTTCATTCCACCTCTATCATACACACTCTATCACTCCACAGATATACCGCTTTCCACTATTTATTTTGTCTTTAATCAATAAACAAACAACTGAAATGACATGAGATAATTTTCTGCTCTTCATCCACTTGCTTTGACTAGTAACCAGTGTTTTTGCATGAGTTTGTGTTTGTCTCCGCTCGCTCAACCATCTGTGAATCTTCACAAGATCATTATGAGCTCCTTTATAAACACA
Organism: Paracanthobrama guichenoti; assembly: GCA_018749465.1. Taxonomy (NCBI): domain Eukaryota; kingdom Metazoa; phylum Chordata; class Actinopteri; order Cypriniformes; family Gobionidae; genus Paracanthobrama; species Paracanthobrama guichenoti. The sequence goes on from CM031943.1 coordinate 27,646,434, forward strand.
CTCTCTCTTCACTATATCTCTGCCTATTAAACACAGCAACACATGCATGTTTACTTACACAACCAAGGACAAATGAGGGCTAAAGCCTACCTTAAACGTCTTGTTTTTTTTAGCATTAGCATAATATTTCCGCCAACCAATGACGCCCCCTGATGTCCCAGTTTTGTCAGATTCAGCTCACTTCTGTAGACAAATTTATCCTCAAAATTTAGGTAAGTAACCGCAAACACAAGGGGCCATACAGTACCACAGACCTTATATAAATCTATAAAACAAATCATAAAAGAAAACATGTTACATATATAAACAGTATTACCTTATTTAGGAACCATTTTCCCAATTGAAGACAAACAAAGAGGGCGTCTTTTTCAGATTTAGCTCATGTATAGCAATCATATTTTGCCCCTAAATCAAACACACACACACACACACACACACACACACACACACACACACACCTCTACTCAAATGCAATCGCTCAGATGCAGCGTGTGTGAGAGAGATGGAGGAGATGTTGGGTGGGGAGAGATGGAGGTCTGTCAGAATGCACCAGCAGTCACTGGCGCCAGCACATTTACACACCACTCACGCGCCACAGCGTTCAGCGCGCCTTTGGCCTGTAACTCAATTTACATCTAATGAAAAATGACCACAACGTGCGTGTGTATGTATGATATATAGGTCTGTGCATGCAGAATGTGCGCTTATGTGTGTGCGTATAGCACTCTAAAAAATGCTGGGCTGTTTCAACCCATGTTTGGGTCAAATATGGACAAACCCAACCATTGGGTTTAAAACCCAATGTTTTTTGTTTTTTTTCCAAATATGGACAAACATCCAATGAAAAACTGTCCAAATATGGACAAACCCAATCATTGGGTTTAAAAATCCCACATTTTGTTGTTCAAATATAGACAAACCCAATCATTGGGTTTAAAACCCAACCCAACGGTTGGGTTTGTCCATATTTGACCCAAACATGGATTGAAACAACCCAGCATTTTTAGAGTGTATGCAATGACGTGTACTTAGGTATACCTTTGGGATAGGTTTGTCCTCAGATGTAAGCTAAATATGAAATTGTGCACATTTCTAAGTAAAATATGTAATTTTGGAGGCATTATATTCCACAAATTCTAAAATACAACAGAAAAACAGAATTGTGACATAGATACATAAACATGCGTGAATGAAGTGATGTGGAATACAGACAGTGATGTGTGTATGGGATTTAACACAGGTTGGGATTTAACTGAACACACACTGACATCCGTTTGGTCGTTCGTTCATTCTTACCTACCTTCTGGTGTTCCCGTATCCACCCTACATCCTCTCCTCTCCCTCTCCTCTCTCCTCTCCTCCCCGATTCACTCTCTTCTCCTCTTCTCCTCCCGTGTCGCCAGAATGCATCAAGATTAAAATTTAATCAGCTGCCATCTTCCAGACGATAAAAGGGCCAAAAAACATGATATTTAAAATCCACCTTACAGAGTGTCTTCAGTTTTAAACACGCGGGAGGAATAATAAACAAGGGGGGTGATATAATCCAATATGAATACAGTCTCCTGACCCTGTTAAGACAAATTAACATATAGCATCAAAAGCATCCATGAGTAAAGGTTTTGGTTTATTACTCATTATGAGCGCAACAGAAATTCTTCGCTTCGACGTCGAAGCGCCGCGATTAATCGCGCGGATTCCGCGGCGTGTCGCCTTTACGCGAAGAACTGTTGATCGTCAAGGGTATTGCAATGAGACGATGAGCTGAGGGTGATCCTCTTCTGGTGGGTTTTCATCGAAAATTAAACACTGGAACAACAGTAACACTAACGATGAGGAATCGAGCTGAGGTAAAAAATAATAATAATAATATATTGCAGGCTATAATAAATCCCCCCCGGCGCCGCTCCCCTTCCACGACCAACCATATACACAGGGTGATCCTTGTCTGGTAGACGGGAGATTTTCATCGAAAACCAAAAATAATCATCATAATAAAAAGGGGGAAATGAGTTGCGTCAAATTGGCGGCTCGCGCCGCTCCCCGAGCAGCGATTTAAATCTCCGTAATAAAATGACACCTATAATCAACAACATCCGCGGCATTTAGCGCAGAACCCATCGTGGACATCCGTGACTAAAACACGGCCTGGCTGAATCTAAACCACATATACACGACGACTAAACACCGTGCGGCTTATATGAACAAAAACCAAAAAAAAAGGCTGCGTTCACATCTGCATTCACCGTGTGGAAAAGCCCAGGATACTCGGTGGGATATAAGGGAGGAGAGCCTGCGATCGTGTCCAGATGTGACGTTCGCAGTAAAGGACAGCAGTGAAGATCCCAGCAGATATCAACAGATCAATGGAAGATGCGGCTGTCATGGATTCCACTGCATACAATGGAGACAGGAGCGGCGGAGAACAGGCTCAGGCCGCGGCGCTTCGGTACAATAACGAAAGGAACCCTAACGATTGACGCTATTGTGGAAGCGCGTCGGCTCCTGACGGGAGAGAAATGCTATTCCCGTTTGTGTAGGATGCGGCAGGCGTGACCAGGCGAACATAACGCAAACGCTTTGGCAGAGAGAACACGAACGCCCTGCTTCATTCCCTCGCGCTCTCTTGTGCGCGCGCGCTTCTCTGTATCACTACACACACACACACACACACACACACACACACAGTCATGACAGTGGACCTGAACATGAGCATCCTTTTTTTGATGTGTTGGGTTGATCAATACGTTGTGTTTGACACCATTCAGTGGGAAATTATTTCTGCGTCCAATTCTAATGGATACTTTATTGTGTAATACTGTAATATGCTCATGCTTTTTGCATAGTTTGATCATTTGGTGCAAAATAGTAAAGTTAACAGGGGAATGATCGCTTGGTGTTGTGGAAGCGATACCACCACTGTGGGAGTGTCAGTTATTTGATAAACTTGGTTATCATTTACACACAATAACGGTTAACGGTTTTCCTTTGGTCTAGATCAGGGGTGTTCAAACTTTTTACGATGCCAAGGACCCAAAACATGCCAAAAAACATTTAAACTGTTGGATAAATAGTAAATGTGACATTATAAATGCAACGTATTGTTTCCGAACTGAAACTGGCTATACTTAGTGTTGGCTGTATAAGCCTCAAGATGAACATTTCCAATTAAAATGATTTGTATAAGCAAGTTTCACAATAAAAGCATGTAAGAAGCTTACGCACTGCGCTAGGAATACTGCTTCACAACCCCAGAGAGCGAGATAGAGGGACTATAGTGAGAAAAACTCGCTAGAAAGACACAAAGCAAACATTTACAATTCTGGAAAGTATGTACGGCAAGGAAGGAGAGAAACCTTTTACTCTCTGAAGATTTCCTGGCCACCCCTGGGCGTCCCCGGACCCCAGTTAGAAAACCCCTGGTCTAGATCATCATATTTTAAACGTAATAATTAACATTTGGATTTCATTGTGCAAGATGTTGGGACAAGGGTAAAGACTATAATAAAAACAGCTCAAATAAACTGAAATAGAAAGGCTCAATAATCCCAGTGCCATCGTTTATCATTTGCGTGGGGAGGGTTGCATTGCTTTCATGCAAATCTCTCTAAATTCCTCCAGTGCCTCAGGGGTCGACTGGATGATTGTATTTTTGCATGTTTACAAACATTTGCATACACCTTGTCCACTTAAATAGAATATGTGTATCAATATAGATCAACCACAGAGCCTTACCTCACTTGAGTTACGCACAAGAGAAATCACAAGCTTTACACAACACACGCAAGAAACGATTACACTAAATCAACAAAACAATACAAATCAACAAATAATGCATTCAAACAGAAGCTTAACTAAAACCATAACATGTGAACATATGACCATATTCTGAGAGATTAGATTATATGAACATTTTTAACTCTCACATTATTTCACTGTAAATGGAAGCGGACGTCGTCAGAGTTTGGTAAACTTCTATAGCGGAGAATGAGGGACTACATTCAATATATATATATTTTTGTGTGTGTTCCCATTTGCTCAAATAGCAAAAGAAAAAAAACGCACGATAGTGTTTTCACAACTTTCAAAAAGAGGGAAAAAATACAGAGAGATTGATGACGGCAGTCGGAAGAGAGAAAGATGTCAATTTTACGGTCACTCCCATAGCCGCTGTATTTTTTGTAATTGGATGCAAAGGTAATATAATTCAAAGTATAGTGTTATAGATGTACATACAGTCACCTAAAGGATTATTAGGAACACCTGTTCAATTTCTCATTAATGCAATTATCTAATCAACCAATCACATGGCAGTTGCTTCAATGCATTTAGGGGTGTGGTCCTGGTCAAGACAATCTCCTGAACTCCAAACTGAATGTCAGAATGGGAAAGAAAGGTGATTTAAGCAATTTTGAGCGTGGCATGGTTGTTGGTGCCAGACGGGCCGGTCTGAGTATTTCACAATCTGCTCAGTTACTGGGATTTTCACGCACAACCATTTCTAGGGTTTACAAAGAATGGTGTGAAAAGGGAAAAACATCCAGTATGCGGCAGTCCTGTGGGCGAAAATGCCTTGTTGATGCTAGAGGTCAGAGGAGAATGGGCTGACTGATTCAAGCTGATAGAAGACAACTTTGACTGAAATAACCACTCGTTACAACTGAGGTATGCAGCAAAGCATTTGTGAAGCCACAACACACACAACCTTGAGGCGGATGGGCTACAACAGCAGAAGACCCCACCGGGTACCACTCATCTCCACTACAAATAGGAAAAAGAGGCTAAAATTTGCATGAGCTCACCAAAATTGGACAGTTGAAGACTGGAAAAATGTTGCCTGGTCTGATGAGTCTCGATTTCTGTTGAGACATTCAGATGGTAGAGTCAGAATTTGGCGTAAACAGAATGAGAACATGGATCCATCATGCCTTGTTACCACTGTGCAGGCTGGTGGTGGTGGTGTAATGGTGTGGGGGATGTTTTCTTGGCACACTTTAGGCCCCTTAGTGCCAATTGGGCATCGTTTAAATGCCACGGCCTACCTGAGCATTGTTTCTGACCATGTCCATCCCTTTATGACCACCATGTACCCATTCTCTGATGGCTACTTCCAGCAGGATAATGCACCATGTCACAAAGCTTGAATCATTTCAAATTGGTTTCTTGAACATGACAATGAGTTCACTGTACTAAAATGGCCCCCACAGTCACCAGATCCCAACCCAATAGAGCATCTTTGGGATGTGGTGGAACGGGAGCTTCGTGCCCTGGATGTGCATCCCACAAATCTCCATCAACTGCAAGATGCTATCCTATCAATATGGGCCAACATTTCTAAAGAATGCTTTCAGCACCTTGTTGAATCAATGCCACGTAGAGTTAAGGCAGTTCTGAAGGCGAAAGGGGGTCAAACACAGTATTAGTATGGTGTTCCTAATAATCCTTTAGCTGAGTGTACGTGACCCTGGACTACAACACCAGTCATAAGGGTCAGTTTTTTGAAATTGAGATTTATACATCATCTGAAAGCTGAATAAATAATCTTTCCATTGATGTATGGTTTGTATATTTGACAGAACTTAATCTGGAATCTGAGGGTATCTAAATATTGAGAAAATATACTTTAAAGTTGTCCAAATGAAGTCCTTAGCCATGCATATTACTACTAATAATACATTTATGATATATTTACTGTAGGAATATCTTCATGGGACATGATCTTAATATCCTAATGATTTTTGGCATAAAAGAAAAATAATTCTGACCCACACAATGTATTGTTGCCACAGATAAACCCGTGAGACGCACGACTGGTGTTGTGCTCCAGGGTCACATATATTTAAACATTTAAAAAAATTATTTAAAAAAAACAATGCAGGATTTACGTTAAAACCAGTCATCACATGTGAAAAGGGTCCATATGCCCAGTGCCTGAGATGAAAAGTCATCCTGGCTGAAATGAAGGCTTGATTACTACGGACTTGTATGTCTAAATGAAAGTCAAATAATCTCTGCAGCCTCTCTGCTGCTGCTGCTACAGGTGTTTCTCACTGATGTGATGACAGAAATACACCTCTAGATGGAGGCATTCTCAACTTCGGGCAGGTTTGTCTGCAGTTGACCGGTGCTTTCATACATTGACTGTAGGAGGATACCGTGTATTTTTAAATAAAAACAACAAGAGATATTTAACAATGAGATTCTGCAGCATTTACAGTATTGTCAAGTGTAGCTGAGCTTATAGATTCTGTGGCAACACAACCTTTCTGTGTGTCATCTACTGATATTTAACACCTGCAAGCTAAAATCCGGGTGTGGAACAAAACAAAATCAGTATTTTGGCTTGTTAAAGGATTAAATAGTTAAATAGTTCACCCAAAAATAAAAATTCTGTCATTGTTTACTCGCTCTCAAATTGTTCCAAACCTGTACAAATTTCCCTGATCTGCTGAGCACAAAGGAAGATACTTGGAAGAATGTTTGTAACTAAGCAGATCTCGGGGGCCCATTGACTACTACTACTACTACTACGGTAGTCAATGGTGCTTGAGATGTGTCTGGTTACCAGCGTTCTTACAAATATCTTCCTTTGTGTTTAACACGTTCTCACACCCAATTCATCACATATTGACGCTTGACCAGGACCCCTCAGCGTCAATTTGTAACGCACAGGGTACCCCTTTAGTGTCATTTTTCGACTCTCGGGGTACTCCATTGATTTCAGGCAGAAACCTTTGCCGTCATACACTGATGAGTTGGGCATGTGAATGTTATCATTATAATGAAATTATATATCGGGTTATGATTTTGCCATTATGACATGTGACATGTTGTGTGATTCTCAATTTAATCAGCCAGTATAATTTTATTTACATTTATGTATTTATTTTTATTTACATTATTTAGACACATTTGAACACGTAACCCATCTCTAAACCTACCCATTTATGTGTTATATGATATAAAACACAGGATATAACAGGCAGATACGACTGCAGGCATAATTTATTCTAAAAGTACAAATATTCTCCAAGTGTTCCGAGGCCAAACGATTGATTTGTGTGAAGAAAATCAGCGTCTCCATCCGCCGAAGATCATGCACACATTCAAAAATTGCCACCCGAAGAAACGTTACGTCAGCTTTGATAGTGAAATGTCATTGGCTCTCGTGTCTTGTGACTGACTGCATCCTGCTAAAGAGTCAGGTGTATCTTTTGAATGAGATATGAATGAGTGTGTGTGTTCACGGAGCGGCGGGTCATTTCAGCGATTAAAACATTAAGATCAACTCTGTTCTTCACATAAAGATATCGTATGACTTCAGAAGACTTGGACTACAACATGAGTTAATACTTTTATACTATTTTTGGTCAGTTTTTACAATAAATACCTGTGACTGTACTTTTATTTGCCTGTTGTGTGTTTTATATTGTTGAGAAGTGGGTAGGTTTGGGTTAGGAATGGGTTAGTTGCTGCAAAATAAAAGCAGCCTATAAATATTTATAAAATCATGTCTGCTTTTACAAATGCAAAGCATGAAATGCGTCTTGATGTGACGCATTGGGAAAACGACTGAAATCAATGAGGTAGGCTACCCTGCACGTCGGAAAATGACGGCGAGGGGTCCCTGCGCTTTAAAAAGTGACGGCGAGGGGTCCTGACCAAGCGTCAATATGTTGGGAGTGAGAACGTGAACATGCAGAACAAAGAAAGTTACACAGGTTTGGAACAACTTGAGGATGATGACAGAAAATTTATTTTTTGGGTGAATTAAGGGTTTCAGGAGCATAACAGCACAGACTTTTTAATGAATTATATTCATTACGTTTTGCATATTTCTACTGTAATACAATTATATTACCAGCATAACCAGTGAAGTCAAAAGTAAAAAAAAAAAATTCTGTCAAAGTATTCAGTATATTTTGCTATAATTAGTATAGGGTTTAGTATACGGTTAAAATGACAACTCACTTAATGCTTTGTAAACTTTGTAAAACAATCTGATCACATTTCATAGACTTACAACCATTTTACTTCGTTAACTAAAAAAGTTAACTAATATTTCAATATCACTATGGGGCTAAAGGCACACCTTAAGAAGAATGTGCTTTTCATTACTCCCATAGTGTATGATCGCAGAACAAAAATATATCTTTGCATTGAACATTGATGGAGAAACAGATTATTTTTGTGAAAATAAATCATAAAAGTGGTTTATTTAGTAAAAAAATCGTACATATGAGGCGCGAGGATCCTTTTACCTCACAGACACACGGGACAAAAGGCACAAATATTTCAGCTAAAATTTTTAATAGTGTCTAAGTTAATACTTGTTCAAAACAATCATTTTAGCAAAGTTTGCACTATTTTCTGTTTATTTTGATTTTTTTACAATAAATATACTGTCATTAAAATATGTTCATTTTAAAAATGCAGAAACAAAATTATTTAAAAAGTAAAGATTCTGAAAGCATCAAGCATTAATTTTTTCCCATTATTTTATCAATTTGATATAGCTTTAAAGTAGTAACAATAAATATATTTTATTATATGATATGATTAATATCATGTTTTGTGTTTCATTATAAATATGGTGATTATCTCTAAGGTCGACACTCAACTTTATATATGATATTTACAATCTGAATCTAACCATGTCATGTCAACTAATGGAAAAGACAGCTAACTATTTATTATCATGTTAAATATTGTGTGTTTTGCCCCAACAGCAGAGGCACGTTTTAATATAATGAAATATACTTAAAATAACTGTAAGTAGTAACACGATACAAACGCAAACGGGACAAAAAATGTGCCCCTGCAAAAAAAAAAAGTGCACCAAAATGCCACACATATCCTTACAAGTACAATTTTGACTGTATTTGTGTCCCCTTCAAAAATTGCCCTTGAGAAATGTTATGTTTATTGTCCCCAACCACTGCTAGATGGAATTTATGCCCGTGCCTGTTGTGCCGTACTATTCAAACTCAACTATGAGATCAGGTGAAATTGCATGTTTTGCATACTTTTGCGGCCTCATTATTTTTGATAATGTTCATTATCTTTTTGAGAAGTCCAACCATTGTTTGTCAGTGTGGTATTATTTTCTCACAATGCTTCTCCTCGCTTATTTAGATGCTTACAGTAAGTAAAGCATTTTGTGACTTGTTGCTCTGCATCGCATGCATTTTCATATGGATTTCAAACTTTCCATGTAACGTTACAGCGGACGGTTCAAGTATGCTGCCATGTCTTTCCTTAAGCAATTACAGGAACAAGTTCAACAAATGCAACACTAGTACCATCATACTCTTGCCAGAAATAGTTGTTGCTAATAATGCTGCTAGTATGCTATTCTGAATTCAATCACTGGCTTAGTACTTTTTTTCACATTCATTTTTCAACAGGGAAATAGTTGTTGTTGCTGTTATTATTATTATTATTATTATTATTATTATTATTATTATTATTTAATTCAGTTTGATTATTTAAGTGACAGTTTATCAGCATCCCTCCATCACACCTTCTCCACACCTTTAGTTCTAACCACTTGCACTTACATACACGGGCACTCTCAAAAAAAAAAAAAAAAAAAAAAATTTTGTACAAATGTGTACCTTTTAAGGTACAAGTGGCCGTCACTGGGGCTGTACCCTTAAGGGCACATTTTTGTACCTCTAAGTCAGGGGTAGGCAAGTTCAGTCCTAGAGAGCTGCTGTCCTACTGATGAACTCTCTAGAACAGAACTTGCCTACCCCTGCTCTAAGTAAAGAAAAACTATGGTATGATTGTACCCTAAGGACCAATTGTATACCTTTAAAGGTACAGTTATACGTTTTGTTCCTCAAATTGTACCTCCTCTGTACCTTTTTTTCTGAGAGTGGGGGGTACTCTGGGTTTGGGCCAAATTCCGAGCTCAAAGCCCTCCCCCCCGGACAGCATGCCAAATACGCATTTAAATTTACTCTCTATAATTATATGTAAGTGTGAACTCGTGAAATTCAAGCACAAAAAGCATTTGGCCGTACCGTGTACATTTATAAAATTCTACCATATAAATCCAGAGGTGTAAAGAGTATCTGAAAACCATACTTGAGTAAAAGTACAGATTCCTTACAGCAAAAATGACTCCATTACAAGTTACAAGTCACCAATTCCAATACGACTTGAGTAAAAGTCTTAAAGTATCTGATTTTAACAGGACTTAAGTATTTTACTCATACTAAATATAGGCTCAACGATGCACTAGTCCTCGACACCTGAGAGACATCCCAGTGAAAATAAACAATTGATTTGTAAGATGAGAAATCATGTTTATTTTCTAAAATTGAAATAAAACTGAATATCTCAATATTGCAATAAATCAAGGTCGACAAACAGCCACTTAAACGTCATAAACTCTCAAGTCTCAGTTGAGCTCAAGTGCATAAAAAGGTCATAAGCAGGGTGCGAACTACGGAGGAGCTCGGGCTCCCATGGGACATGGGCTCCCCTGAAAACGTGATTTGTGAAATTTTGGGGTGTCTCAAAAAATATTGACAATGTGTTATTTTGACGTGCAATTTCATTTTTGTGTAATGTGATCATCGTGGATTGTTATGTGTAAAATTGTAAAAATATAATGCATGACGCCGATTTAAACCTAATTCACTTCAATAAAGATAACTATACATGCTATTCTTGTCATGAGCTTCAAGGTGTGGTGGCGCTGCGGTGTAAATTCCACTCATGTTTGGTACATGTTAACGCAAAGATTCGTAGAAAAAATATAAATGAATATCCACTTCTTGGATTTCTGGACGAACAGCAAAGGAAGCTGACCAAGGCCTCTGTGGTCGATTCTGTGTTAAGGTAAGGCATGTTATTCTCAATTATGTGTTGTGGCTGGGTTATAGGTCTGTGTGACTATCAATGTCTTAAGCCTAATTGAACAGAGGAATTATAGTGTTCTTCTGTAATCTGACAAGTAACTTTAACCGTTGTTCATGTGAACTCAAAGACAGCCGGATGCTTTGTTTATAGACTATTTGTGGGTGGCTGTTTGCTGTTTGACCTATCAATTTGTGTCGATAAAGGTAAAATGTAATGTGCAATTGCATAACTCAACACAAATGTATTGGTGTAAAAAGTGCATTTACTTATTCAAAAATGTAGTCAAGTAGAGAGTAAAAGTTGCTAATATCTTTGATACCAAAAAGATACTTAAGTACAGTAACTAATTACTTTTACTCAAATACTTTACACCACTGTATAAATCTCAGTCTCACTGACGTGTTGTTGTTAGCCTTCTTCCTATTGATTAATGCTTTTTCCTTTTTTAAAGTCTGCTTGGAGCAGCTAAACTGTAAGTTAATTTAGAGTAAAACTCTCAATTACAAAATACAGTTTCTAGCTTGCAAATGTCCGGATGTTATTTGCTTCAAGTGACTGACTGATCGACACTCAAAAGGATTTTAGGATTTTAGGATTTTGTATAATTTAGTAGTGTTTGATTTTACAGCAGAACTCTCTGACTTCTGCCTCACTGAGCAGGTGATATCTGAAGTTAAAGTTTACTTCTCTTGATAATACGTACTGACATAGGTTTACTGACATATACTTTTGTAAATAATTATAAACTTTCACTTAATATACATGATGTGCATAAAATGCATTGATCTGTATTAATATGATTATTTTTTATTTAATTAATACATTCTGGCATATCTGAAAGCCCTAAACTGAGTAATGTCTGTTGCAGTGTTTAACATGAAAACAAATTTGGCTATATTATAGGGGAGCGCAGGGCACAATCTAACGCGGGGTTAGTTGTAACATGCATGGTTTAGAACTTTCCACACATGCCAGGAACAGAAACTTTGTGTATTTACTAGTTGCCATATTAACATTATTTAGAGAAAAAATTGCACCAAAATTAGGAAATCTTTGGAAGATTTCACTGAACATTTATTTAACCATAGCAAAAGTAAAGTTCTTAAGTTTATTTTTCATCTCTGTTTTTTGTATTTAAAATGAGACAAATCTGATATTATTTTAATCTTATATCTGTTATTTAACTGTTGAGATACAATGAGCCCCTATTAGAAGTATGATATTATATTCTATACTTTTATGAATTCTTTTAAGAAACTACGAGAAAAGGGTGAATAATGACCGAGTAAATGTTCAGAAATTATTCATTATTATTATGTTTTTAACTATACTGTACAGCTGTATTAGTGTGTTTATTAGCTGTGTTTGTTGTCAAACTCAAAATCATTAATGTGGGAAAAAATAAATACTCTGAACCCCAAGTGGATTTACACAAACTGAGAAAGTCAAAAGCGTTAGGTTGTGCCCGCTCTCCCCTACGTGTCTTTTAAAAAATCTGATTTAACATGTAACCATGTCATCAGAATAAAGCATTCATCAAAATTAGGCACTTGACTTTTTTATTCTTTAATCAATGACATATTGTAATGTTTACTATAAGAACAAGTAGATTAAGAATATTTTTATTCAGTATTTATTTCAGTATTTCGTGCAAATACTTTCACACACATCACACATCAGCAGTAAAAATAAGTGTTAAAGGTGTCTGAACACCGCAGCAAGCTTCTAAACACAAACTAATTAACCTGTCAGTACGGCATCTTCATCCCTAGACATACAGCATATTTCATTTGGTATGTTAGAAACATTCTTTGCCATTTCTCTGCTGTAGGTTGTTAAATCTGACACAGATATACTGAGCAGTTAGAATAAAAAACCCCAATCCCAGCATAGAGGGGTTCAGTGAATGTGTTGTTGAATGTGTGTAAGTGTGTGAGAGTGTGTTTGTCACAAATGCTGTAGTAGGACAGAGTGCCAGCCGGCCAGTCCAGAAAGACACCTACTCTAGTAGATTTTGAAAAAGGTACAGGAATATCAATGCTGACTTTATCATACCAGAGGGTGAATCTGCCCTTAACACAGCTCAAAGTCCAAGACTTTTTATTGAGTCCATAATCACAGTCATCACTTCTTCCTTTCCTGCTGAGTCCTTTATATGTCATTGCAATATCAACATATCCGCTCCATTCCGCCTCCCAGTAACAGCGCCCAGTCAGACTCTCTCGAGACAGAACCTGCTCATAGAGCTCAAACCTCTCTGGATGATCAGGATATGGCTGGTGCTCTTCCACAAGAGTTGCCTTTCTGTTCTCATCAGACAGAACGAGTTTAGCATTTGCTGTGTTTGGATCCAGCGAAAGAACACAGGCATCTGACCACAAGAAGAGAGGGATAGAGAGATTAGAACATTGACAGCTTTTAAAATATGTTGAATTCATGTTGTGTGTGAAGACCTACATTTTCGCAGTCCTGGTGTGATCCTGAAATGTTCTCCATGATTCAAACTAGACATTTAAAAAGTGTCAGAGAAACAGGAGAGCCTCATTAACACTAACACACAAAAGAAATATCAGTCAAAACTGTCAATCATGTTTCATGTTGATCTAATTACAAACCTAACACTTACTTATTACAGTATTTCTCAATTGCTAACACACTATAACTGAATCATTTGGCACAATTTCCCAAACCACTTAATCAATTCTCAAAACAGACACATTTCTCAAAACTATAAACACAATTCACTTCCAATTTTCTTAATGATTTCTGCAAAACTCTACACAAAAAATGCCCTTATTTTACAGTGGTTTAAACGTTCTCATTCAGAAAACACAAACACATAGTATAATTAACTCAAGTGTCACTATGTAAACTCAAACAGCACACATTTATCCATCAGTATACATCCAGTAGCAAAAATGATGACACACCAATCAGAATCTGGGGATAAACAGGAGCACGGCTGATTGTGCTTTAGAAATTGCATCCTAGACATACTACTTACACATACAGTTACAGTACTCAGTAACAGAACTTTATGTCAGAGAAATTTCACTATTCTGTGTCCAGTAAACTGTAGCACATGTACTCCCTTAACAGAAGACCAAGAAACTGTAACTGTATATTTGGCCAAAGGTGCAGAGGATGGCAAATGTATTTCTTTATTTATGCATTACTGTAATTGACAGTATACTGTACTGTGTTGCATACACAGTTCATATTTATTTTTGTTTTTGAACTTTTTCTGTTGTAAGATTTCATATACTATTTCATATACTTTCATCTACAGTAAGATCACTTTACAATAGTGAAATGAAAGCTCATTTTACTCTATCTGCACTCTCCTTCGTCAGCTGAGGAAGTTCAACCTCCCACAGGAGCTGCTGATCCAGTTCTACTCTGCTGTCATTGAGTCTGTTTTGTGCACATCCATCACTGTCTGGTTTGGTTCAGCTACCAAATCTGACATCAGGAGACTACATCGTACAATCCGGACTGCAGAGAGGATTATTGGTGCCCCCCTGCCAACCCTCCAGGACCTGTACTCTTCCAGAGTGAGGAAGAGGGCAGGTAAAATCATCACAGACTCCGCTCACCCTGGACACTTCCTGTTTGAACTGTTACCGTCAGGACGGCGACTCCGATCACTGGCCACTAGAACATCTAGGCACAGGAACAGTTTCTTCCCACAGGCCATTTCCCTCTTGAACAGTTGAATACCCCCCCAACCCCCCCAGCCGCCTTTAAGTGCAATACTTTGACTGTTTAGTGCAATATATTCTAAACTAGTGCAATATATTCTTAAATGTAACTGTGACTTTATATATATATATATATATATATACATACCTTTATTTTATACTATTTTTCATATTTGTATATTTGTGTTCATGTTGTTATGTATTGTATATGTGCACTGGAAGCTTCAGCACCAAGACAAATTCCTTGTGTGTGCAAGCACACTTGGCAATAAAGCTCTTTCTGATTCTGATTCTGATTCTCTTTCATTTACGTTTTATACTGTAATAGACACTGAGCTCTCAAATTATTCTTGAATCCCAATAAGAGTTTTTGGTTACAATATTATGAATTGATCTCACTAGTACTCACTGGGTAGAAAAGTAGTCTGTGTATTTGCAGGTTTTGTGTGTGTCATCTGAGGCCAAAGTTTGATTTTGACAGAAATTAATAAGTTTTTGACTGAAATATTTGATTTTGACGTGGAAGTTTGAGGTTTTTACAAGTTGGTGTGTAGTTACGAGATTGTGTTTATAGTTATAAGAAAATGGTGAATTGTTTCATGAATTGTCTGTTAGCAATCGAGAAAAACTGTAATAGCTACAAAAGTATTTTTTAAATTTTGTCATGTCCATATTTACAATTCCTTTTCAGTGCAATTTGTATTGTACATTGCATTTGAATTTTGAGTATTTTGTTATACAATGTGATGAAGCTGTTTATCATACTATTATATAAGATTTTTTCCATCCTCTCCTCAGGTCATTTTGACCCAAAATGTAAAAAAGTGTTCATCTGAGTGGTCCAAGACTTTAGGACTTTTGTCGGACTTAAACTTGGAATACACACACAAAAAATTTACTGTATTCGAGGAGTTTCAAAAAAGTAACAAATCCTTCCCTCGAAGGGTCAATTTGATCCCCATAGGAATGAATGGAATGTGAGGAATTGTTTTTTAATGTGTACAAAAATTACTAAATCTGGTACAATCCAGAACAAGCGCACACACAAATGAAGGCATGAGACTACAGAACATACCCAATGCAGAAAACACTAACATTCATTCGCACACACACACACACACACACACACACACACACACACACACACACACACACACACACACACACACACACACACACACACACTTAGTGTGTGTGTGTGTGTGTGTGTGTGTGTGTGTGTGTGAATGAATGAATGTTTTCTGCATTGGCTATGTTCTATAGTCTCATGCTCATTTGGTATGTTCTATAGTCTCATGCTCATTGGGTATGTTCTATAGTCTCATTCATGTTCTATAGTCAACATGAATACTTATTGGGATTCAAACCAACCCGACACAAATGCATAATAAATAGTGAAATTATAACTAAATTTTTGAAGCTTTGACACAATTTTTAATTCTGAATTAAAATTAGCATTTTCAAATAATTTGAAATATTTATTGAAAATAAATATATTCTTTAAGGTTTTATTTATTTCTTTGTTTTTTTGTTTTTTTCCTGCTGTCCACCTTTCTATTTTGAATTACTGCAATATATGACACTTCGGTATATATAGAAAAACCTAAAAGGAAATGGTTAAAATTAAAACTAAAAATGTTAAAACTTTACTGAAAAATATTTGATAATATCTAAATAGATACCTGAATGCATACTGAAGAAATAAACAGAAGAAAAATGGACTTTAAGAACCAGGATAACAGTTAATTTGCTCCATATACAGCTATAAGGCCATCTAGTGGCAAGAGTCATGAAATATCATGTTATATTTTTTTTCCCACATGAGATCAGCAGAGACACCCGATGTGAGATATTCTGAGCTGAATTAACAGGGTTATGCATGAAATAGTGAGTTATTTTGAATTCAAGTTGAAAGAATGTAAATAATGTGCTTAAATTATATTATTTATTGATAAAATCTAGTAATTTAAAAGGTAAAAAAAATCTAACCATTAAAAAGTATATATAAAAAGTGATATAATCTTTCTACACAAAAACAAAATAATAATTTATGGCTTTAGGCCATTTTGAGCGCAAGGGAAGGATAAGGGTTTATAACAACATTGCAGTATTCTTCTTAAGAGTTAAGTATTGAGTAAAACCAATCCCAAATATACACATGCACACACACACAAATGTCTCATACTGCCCCACTTACTTGAGTATCTGCAGTGAGCAGTTTGGATCCTTCAGTTTGTCAGAGAGCAGCTTGACTCCTGAATCTCCTGGGTGATTGTAGCTCAGATCCAGCTCTCTCAGGTGTGAGGGGTTTGAACTCAGAGCTGAAGACACATAACCACAGCCTTCCTCTGTCACCATACAGCCTGACAACCTGCAGAGAAATATGTATTATGTTGCATTACAATTACACATTCAAATTTAGAAACCTTTAATCTGTCAGTATAACTTTGTGTCTAAGAAAT
Organism: Paracanthobrama guichenoti; assembly: GCA_018749465.1. NCBI lineage: Eukaryota > Metazoa > Chordata > Actinopteri > Cypriniformes > Gobionidae > Paracanthobrama > Paracanthobrama guichenoti. The sequence continues at coordinate 27,663,469 of CM031943.1, forward strand.
GTAAATAATATTGCATGTCACTCATGATTTGTGAATTCAGGTGACGTAGTCCTCCATTTCGAAATGTAACCCTTGGTATGTGTGAGGTGGGGGCTGGTTTGATAATGAGTTGCCTGTGGGCTACAGAGGCCTGGCTTGTGTCCTTTTAACCATTAACCTGTCGGTCTGTAGACTTCACGGCGCCGGTCTTGCTTGAGTCATTATAAATAATCAAAGTATTGGTCCGTTGATCATTTATGAGCACCGTCCATACGCTACAGAAATCAGTGTTTTTCATATTAACTCTTAATTTTATAATTTATATATTTATAAAGTATTTATATAGCTTCAACATTGTAAGAATGGATTTCACCTGAGAACGAACTCAAGAGATCTAAGCTGCACTAAGACAATAAAACTTCACTCATCTGAATAAGAAAAAACAAGACTCCACCTGACTCAATCTTATCTCCTCCCCTGCCGAGTTCTGACCCTCTCACTCTTCCTGCCTCGGAGACCACACAATCATGCAAATCTCACAGATACTGCCACAAGGTGTTTCTTTGACTTTTGGTGTTTCTGGTAAACAGGTTTCATTCCCACATCAGAGGAACAGGTCATAATAAAGACAACAGAGCTTGTTCCCCTGGTGTGGGAGATGCTCATAAAGATCTTTTGATAAACATTTGCTGTCATCCCCCAAAGCTAGGTGTGACCATTTGGTCACGAGAAAAGATTCAACCAAAAGCTGCATAAATATTTGGGTGCTAAATGTTTATTGTTCTTTTGTTCTGGTTGGGTATTTAAAGGGAATGGGCAGACCACTCAGGGAAGCATCTGTAACCGGAACTTCCCACACTGTTGAAGTGTGTCTCTATTGCCAGGTAACAATGTCTCTATTGCCAGGTAACAATGACTCTTTGAAACTATTTTTTATGTTTTTTAGAATGATGTTTTATATTGTATGCTGATCAGTTGTGTATTATGGATTCTTTCTAAATTCCTTTATTTGATATGTTTACCTGGCTATAATAAACATTAATCTTGATTTATCTTGTATAAGTCTAAATTCCTTTATTCAAGTAGTGTCGTATGCGGAGTTTTGTAGGAGTTTCCGTAAATCTTTCTGTCAGGGCAGATTCATACCGAGGACCCCATGACCGGTGCATGGCGCTAAGCATGAGGGGCAATCTGATTTCTGACTGTCACTGTTATTAACAAGTTGCAGCTCTCGTGACTATTACTAAAATTACACTTTCTGTTATGAGTAAGCATGTGCGACTCACTTAAAGGTAAAATAGTTCACTCTGTAATCCTCTGTAATATCAGAACTGGCTAATTTGCGTCCGTGAGGTAATGTAATTATAATCGCGAGCATTATCCTCTGAGCGACTCCGATGGAGGAACGAATAGTTGCAATTAAGAGATACTAAGAAAATCAATGATCTAAATTAAATCACAACTAAACTTATGATCAGCTGTTAAGTTACAAATGCAACTAAATTACAAAGAATTGGAGTCAGATAAAATTATTCATGGAGTCAGATTTTGAATTGGATCTTCACATTTTAATAAATTAAAGTGATTTTTCTAGAAGTGCCAGAAAAGACATACATGCAGAAGTCCTTCGACCAGCTGCTGGATTCCAATCAGCTGGACCTTACAACATACCTGTATATATCCTAATTCAATTTATAATCAAAGCCTTAATATTAATCCTCATATATTATTATAATGATTTTTAATGATTCTTTCCAGTTATGATATTACTTAACCCCCTGGAGTCAGCTGTCGTGCCGGCGTGATCAACTCGCTTTTTTTCTTATCAGTGCCAAAGAGACTCAAATAACTGTCGTTTTTTATCATTCAGGCAAGTGTTATGCATCATTATAATCTGTTAAATTTCTATATTTTTTGTGAACAGTGACAATAAAAAAATTTTGTGTTTGAAAAGAGATAGATGTCAGTCGTTCGTGAGTGTCTCATTATCGTCTCATTACCCGCTAATGCACCACGCCCACGGAGCGTGTGTTCTTTTGAGATTAAAATCTGACGCGATCCATGCGAGAACACAGTCAACACCCAAATCAACTCAAACACATCAACACTTCACATCGGTTTGAGACGCGGTGAAGAATAATTTACCTTAGAAAAAGCTGTTTATTTCTAAGAGCAACGGATCCAGGCGAGGATTGTGAGGTAAGTTTATTCTGTTAGTTTCTATGGATATTAAACGCAAAACACCATTTAAATACGAATCCTGCTGCAACATAAAATGTCATAGGTGCAAGACCTTTTAGACAAGATTTATTTGGCCTGTTTTGGACATATTATGGTGCGTTTATTGTAAAATAGCCTAGTGTCACATAAATACAGGTTTTATTCACAAATGTCTGCTCAGATGCTATAAATATAGTACCAGTAAAACGTATTTTGTTTAAATATTATAGCCTAATGGTGTTTTTTTAATTTAATATATGCTGATTGTGAAAAGTGAACAGCATGAGTAATAAAGGACACATCATTTGATGCGCAATATATCAGAAGACTTGGAGTTTATCAGAAATGATTTTGACGCTTCATTAAGTTTTGTTTTGTAGAAATTTCTTTAAAGTGAATTTTGTTTTGTATAAATTGTATCTTAATTTTAAATCAATGTTTTTAATATATTTACTTTATATTTAATAAGAATTTTTGTCTTGTTTCTAGTCTAAATAAGATAATTTTGCTTGTTTTAAGCAAAAACTCACTTAATTTTTACCCCAGTACTTACATTTTTTTAACCACACATTAAAATTATTCTCTCAAAAATACAAGCATGTACATATATGTTGCTCACATATTATGGTAGCCCAGTTTGTGCTGAATACAGTGTAATTACACTTTTGCCATTAATATGTTTATAAGCAACTGAAAAATGCACAAATGTCAGAGCATGTCAAAACTTCTAAAGGGCCCCAAAACAGCTCAGACTCCAGTGGGTTAATCAATAGACTGATTGTTTATTTCTTCATATATGTTTTCTAAAGTTTGTATTTGGTTTCTGAGGAGTGACTGAGGGTCTGGCCTAGGGATGTCTGATGTGTCACTAAACACTTTATAGCAGAACTGTTGTTGTGTGTTTGGATTTTGGAGGTATCACACACCCCTAACATGCCAGGAGTGCTACAACAGTGCATGCTCACTTAGCCCGACTTCCAGATATGAAATATGGATTTGTCTTTCATTTTATTTATTTTTTATTCATTTTATATTTCCTTTTACTGAAACACTAAAGAATCAAGATAAATATTGCCTGTACTACTGTCTGTACCTCTCAATGAGAGAAAGCACATGTTATCAGTATTTTTTACTACTTTCTGGTTAGGACCAGAGCTCAACCAACTCCAACCTTGGAGAGACTGTGTATCTGTGTATGTGTGCAATATTCTGTGTTACAGATCAGTATTGGAGGTGGATTATGAGCATCCTAAGAGATGGGTGGACTTGTTGTTCTGGACAAGTTGGCACCTGTTCCAGACCTGGAAGATCACTATGTGCCTAATTCCGGGGTGAAAGCATCAACAAGTGCTCTATGGACACGTGCATCTGATTTACTGACAATGTGTGGAAATTTACCATGACTGTTAATTTTCTCTGAGCCAATCAGAATCATCCACCTTGCAGTAATGATGTGGCTAGGCCTTGAAAAGAGTATAACTGTTGAGAAATGATATGTACGATAGACTGGTAGAGAAGGAGCACAGCCTACGAGCTCCTTATGAGACTTGAAGCTGGCTTCTTCTGATGAAACTGCAAACTATTCTTCAGTAAATTTTTATTTAATTAATTGCACTCCTGACTCCTGGTCTGATATCATACATGATATCAGAACACTGCAGAGTTATCAAATAACCACATTTGGGTGGTGGTGGGTGTAAATGTTCCACTCTATTCACCTTAGTATCTGCAGCTGACAGTTTGGACTCTTCAGTCCATCAGAGAGCAGCTTCACTCCTGAATCCTGCAGGTCATTGTTACTCAGGTCCAGCTCTCTCAGGACAGAGTTAGAGGATTGTAGAGCTGATGACACAATTTCACAATGCTGATCAGTGAGATTACAGCCTGTAAGACTGAAAGAGAGAAAAGCAATTATTTTCAATACAATTCAATATGACTATTTTGTGTGAACATGATACATTATAATGCCATTCAGAGAGGATAATGCTGCTCTGCAGAAATATTGTTTTCTTTGCAACACTCACAGAGCTTTTGTGCAGTTGATCACAGCTGGTATCAGTCTTCTGCTACCCTCATCTGATGTGTTGTATTTCTTGAGGTCCAGCTCATCCAGCACCTCCTCTGACATCTGAAGCATGTAGGCGATTGTTGAGCAGTGAGCAGGAGAGAGTTTCTTCTCTGAGTGTTTGTCTGATTTCACAAATTCATGGATCTCTCTGGACAGAGTCTGATCTTTGACTTCCATCAGACAGAGGAACAGATTGATGGATCTTTCAGTGGAGAGTCCATGTCCATCTTTGATCTTCTCTTTAATGTACTGTGTGGTTCTCCTGATGCTCTCTGAGCTGTTCTCTGTGTGTGTCAGTAGATCCTGTAAGAGTCTCTGATTGGACTCCAGTGAGACACCCAGCAGGAACCGCAGGAACAGATCCAGATGTCCATTCTCACTCTCAAGGGCTTTATCTACTGCTCTTTTATGCAGATTATGCAGTGAATCTAAACTTGCTTCTTTATTGCTGCTTATGTGGTAGTAAAACACAAAAAAAGCAGCAAGAAACTCCTGAATGCTCAGATGAATGAAGCTGTAGATTTTCCTCTGATGAATCAAAGATTCTTCCTTGAAGATCTCAGTGCAAATCCCAGAATACACTGAGGCATCAGTGACATCTATGCCGCTCTCTCTCAGGTCCTCCTCATAGAACATCACATTGCCCTTCATCAGCTCTTTGAAAGCCACTCCAGCAAGTTTCACAATCACTTCTCTGTTGGATGGCAGGAGTTTCTCTGGATCTTTCGCTTCATACTTCTGATTCCTCATGTTGATCTGAATCAGCAGGAAGTGGATGTACATTTCAGTCAGAGTTTGAGGGATTTCTGCACTCAGATCTTCTTCCAGGAGCTTTTGAAGCACAGTGGATGAGATCCAGCAGAAGACGGGTATGTGGCACATGATGTGGAGGCTTCTTGCTCTTCTGATGTGTGAGATTATTCTACTGGCTTGATGCTCGTCACTGATTCTCTTCCTGAAATATTCCTCCTTCTGAGGCTCATTGAATCCCTGAATCTCTGTCAGACGGTTGATGTATTTGGAGGGGATCTGATTGGCTGCTGCTGGTCTGGAGGTGATCCAGATGAGAGCAGAGGGAAGCAGTTCTCCTTTCATGAGGTTTGACATCAACACACCCACTGATGAAGTCTCAGTCACATCAGAAACTTTCTGAGAGTCTGAAAACATCAGTGTGATTCTGCTTTCATCCAGACCATCAAAGATGAACACAACTTTACACTCCTCATAAATCCTTGAGTCCAGATCTTGAAGTTCAGGATGAAAGTCCAGCAGAAGTCTGTGAAGACTATACTGATGATCTTGGATCAAGTTCAGCTCTCGAAATGGGAGCACAAACATGAAATCTACATCCTGATTGTCTTTTTCCTCGGCCCAGTCCAGAATGAACTTCTGCACAGAGACAGTTTTTCCGATTCCAGCGATGCCTTTAGTGAGAACAGTCTTGATTTGGTATTTCTCCTCACATCCTGGTTCAGGTGAGGCTTTAAAGATGTCATTGCAGTAGATTGGAGTGTCTTGTGAGTGTTGTGTTCTGGCTGTTTTCTCCATCTGTAAAACCTCATGTTCTTCATTCACTCCTTCTGTCTCTCCCTCTATGATGTAGAGCTGTGTGTAGATCCTGTTCAGGAGGGTTTGATTCTCTTGGAGTTTATTTCCCTCAAATAATCTCTCATACTTGTTCTTCATGCTGGTTTTGAGTCGGTCTTTAACTCTTTGTAGTTCATCATTTACTGGTTTCTGCAGGTCTCCAGTCTCCTCCTGCTGTGCGATGTGGGTCTGACAAGAGTTCACAGATCCGATCAGGCCATCTCTCTCCACTCTTTGGAGAAATTAAGAAACAGACAAAGAAAAAATGTTTCAATGAAAAACTCAAAACATTCAAACGCCATGAAATTTTCTTCTGTGGAAAAGAAAAAAGAAAACAGATTTCACAAATATTTGTCAAACTCATGAGTTTACTGTTTATTCAGACTAACTGAAATGGCATGCTTTACGGATCGCTTAACAGAGAGGGTGAAACTTTCAAACGCTCAGTCCAAGTATTTAGCGAGTGAAAATATATATATGTGTACTAATTCCAGATTGTAGAGGTAGCTCCTATTTTAGCGATAAACTCCTTCTCAGCTTCACAGCCGCCTGCACATGAGCTGCGAATGGGTCGCATCAACTAGGTTTTATCATTATTATTGTGGGAAGACAAATTCTTATTGTGGGGAGAATTTCTACCGGTATATCGCAAACAATAAAATATCGCCCATCCCTACTGTTCATGCAGTGCATTTTTGTTTTTACAATGGGGCAATTGTTGCACAATAGCTTACACACAGCACAAGATTTCAAACTAACTTTTTAACAAAAAGTAAACAGTAATAAAATAAGAACAAATAAACAATGTACAAGCAGTAGCACAAATAAATAAAATAGAATAAAGATACAAATAAAATAAAAAACAGTGCTTTAAGTTTTTACTAACAATTTACTAAAGAATCAAATCTAACATTGGATGGTCTTCCCTGAATAAATTAAATCAGATTAATCCTTACAATTAAGGTTTACTTTCACTTTAAGACCAAATGCACGAATACTGTTACATACAGTTACACAAATGTTAACGTTCACACAACGTTAACATCAAGACGGTAATTTTGTACATACATTTGTGTGTATTTGACCATTTCAGCGCATTTTTGTACCTGTGTGTGTGTGCTTTGAGTGTGCGTGAGCTCACAGTCTCTTGGAGAGTGTGCGAGTGCTGAGTGGTTTGAACACTGGCAAGAAATGCAAATGATAACTTTAGTGACAATGCGACACTGCCTCAATTGTGCAAGTGGCAAATACTGTGTCAACTGTGCAGCTCTTTTAGTGCAGACGCGATGTGCTAATGTGAAGCCATTTGCGCATATTGAGAGGAAAGGAGAGAGAGCATGCAGTGATTCACTCCACTGTTTGTGAACTTATGTCTAGCAGAAAGTTTTCAAATTACTTTGCAAGTTATTTAATAAAGAAATACGAATTGTACCTCACCTTCAGCATTATACACTCACCTAAAGGATTATTAGGAACACCATACTAATACTGTGTTTGACCCCCTTTCGCCTTCAGAACTGCCTTAATTCTACGTGGCATTGATTCCACAAGGTGCTGAAAGCTTTCTTTAGAAAAAATATGGCCCATATTGATAGGATAGCATCTTGCAGTTAATGGAGATTTGTGGGATGCACATCCAGGGCACGAAGCTCCCATTCCACCACATCCCAAAGATGCTCTATTGGGTTGAGATCTGGTGACTGTGGGGGCCATTTTAGTACAGTGAACTCATTGTCATGTTCAAGAAACCAATTTGAAATGATTTGAGCTTTGTGACATGGTGCATTATCCTGCTGGAAGTAGCCATCAGAGAATGGGTACATGGTGGTCATAAAGGGATGGACATGGTCAGAAACAATGCCCAGGTAGGCCGTGGCGTGTAAACGATGCCCAATTGGCACTAAGGGGCCTAAAGTGTGCCAAGAAAACATCCCCCACACCATTACACCACCACCACCAGCCTGCAGAGTGGTAACAAGGCATGATGGATCCATGTTCTCATTCTGTTTACGCCAAATTCTGACTCTACCATCTGAAATTGAGACTCATCAGACCAGGCAACATTTTTCCAGTCTTCAACTGTCCAATTTTGGTGAGCTCGTGCAAATTGTAGCCTCTTTTTCCTATTTGTAGTGGAGATGAGTGGTACCCGGTGGGGTCTTCTGCTGTTGTAGCCCATCCGCCTCAAGGTTGTGCGTGTTGTGGCTTCACAAATGCTTTGCTGCATACCTCGGTTGTAACGAGTGGTTATTTCAGTCAAAGTTGCTCTTCTATCAGCTTGAATCAGTCGGCCCATTCTCCTCTGACCTCTAGCATCAACAAGGCATTTTCGCTCACAGGACTGCCGCATACTGGATGTTTTTCCCTTTTCACACCATTCTTTGTAAACCCTAGAAATGGTTGTGCGTGAAAATCCCAGTAACTGAGCAGATTGTGAAATACTCAGACCGGCCCGTCTGGCACCAACAACCATGCCACGCTCAAAATTGCTTAAATCACCTTTCTTTCCCATTCTGACATTCAGTTTGGAGTTCGGGAGATTGTCTTGACCAGGACCACACCCCTAAATGCATTGAAGCAACAGCCATGTGATTGGTTGATTAGATAATTGCATTAATGAGAAATTGAGCAGGTGTTCCTAATAATCCTTTAGGTGAGTGTAAATATTTTACCAGCGCCAGAAAGAGAATGAGACGATGATGCTGCATGTCATGCCCTAGCTCTCACGGCAGACACGGGTCTTTATGCGTCGTCAGCACAAGATCGGTTTATGAGATTAGCAATTTTAGAGAATCGGCCTATAGAGTTCGGTAACCGATCAATCGGAGCACCCCTAATATACAGTGAAAGTCAAAAGATTCAAAACACCTGCTCAAAACTATTTTTTATTCATGAGTAATATTGCATAATGTGTGCTTGTACAAACTGATAACCACAAGTGAATCACATTCAATTATTTAAAATAAATGGAAATAATTGTTTTGTTTGCAATTTCAAGTATTTACATCAGGGATGTGCACTACGAGTAATTTGACAGTAGTTTAAACTGAGGTTTTGTAATGACAAGTCAAATGGTCTAAAATTAAGAAGCCTCTAGAAAACAGTAAAAAAAAAGAGCAACATTATGTGTATGTGTGATTCATTTAAAATAGTTAAATTAATCCAATATCAAACTATGATACTAAATCCCACAATAAAAAGGGTTTATATTTGTGACATGCTGTCTTTGCATTTTATTGCACATTATAAACAGGACAAGCATTAGCTGAATAAATGTTAGCCAATACAAACATGTTTATAGAAAACTGTTGACAATAGACCAATAAGAGCAAAACAACTTTCACTTATTCCAAAAAGAATATCAAGTCAAGAGCGATTCAAAGGGAGTTTTATTTGTCACATACACAGTTATATACAGAATATACAACTGGCAGTGAAATGTAAACAAAGTATAAGTTAGCCGAATCCGACATATAATAAGGAGTTAAGTTAGCGATAAAGCGTCCGTCATTTAACAAATCTTAAAAACACGGATGGATAATACAAAATGCTTTCGGACATTGACAAAAACCCCCCCAAAAAAACACAAACGAGAACAAAATTTAAACCTAGCATGTCAATTTTTGTGTTTGTGAGAGGGAGCTCATGCAGCACTGAAACAGCGATACTTTTTAATCCATTAGTAACTAACACGCTAGTTTTCATACAAAATAAATATGTAACATAATTAGGTACTTTAGTTATTATTAAAACAATACCGTAACGCATGTAGGCTACGTTTCTCAACACTGAGAATGAATTAATAAACGGCTGTTTCTCCAGACTTGCGCTCATCAGTCATCCATGATTTCAGTTTTAAAATCTTTGCTAACCTGTACATTATGTTGTGCTGAAGTATTAAAGACTACGACTGTGTAAGGCTGTGAAAACAAGAGTGAATCATCTAAGAATGATTTTAATTTACATGCCTTTCTTTTCACTGCCTCTTCCCACATTCCTCCAGAATTCACCATCAAAATCTGTATGGTTTAATGTGAATTCTCATAATACAATGTTATACATGTTTGATATTATTTGAAATGTCTCAGTGTGACTGGTACAAAGGTCTCATCCCCACTGAAGTAAACTTAAAGGTAATAAAGGTTTTAAGAGTTTAGAAATATTTTGCTTAATGTGTGATGGGTGTGGTGTGTCTCCGGCCAATTGGTCTTTACCTCCTGTCTATAGGACTTGATTAATGATAATTCCCATTGTTAGCACATGTTTACATTTGAAAGAGTTTTACATCTTGATCTGATATTTCAGGAGATGTTTCAGAAAGGGTCAGGGCTCGAACTTTCATATGGGTCAGCCCGTAACGCTGAGTGTCTCCTATAGACACTTAGCGTTATGTCATTTTAAGAAGTCAGGTATCCATATATGTATTTGATGTTATGTATGGACTAGCTTTGAATTGATTATGTAATCACTGTTATACATTTACCTGACTGTTAATAAATTGTTACATTTTGATCTATTCTGATTTACTCTGGAATTATTAACTATCTTTAGTAGAATATGAATGGGTATAATTTCAACAAAGGGTTAACCAGAATAATTAAATGTGTGTTAATTATTAAATATAAATTACCAAATAACCAATTGGCATTCTAACCTAAATTTGAGGTTAAGATAAAATGGAGTCAGATAAAAGATGAATTGGAATAAAATCCTTTTGCCCAGCTGAAAATACTGAGCGAGCAGCGACCTTCACCCGCAGATCGTTACCCTCATTGGAACGATTTTAGCGGGCCTTACAACTGTAAAGTGATATCAGTCTAAATTATGGCCAACTTCCTGTTAAAGCAGTATTTTAAACTAAACACTGGTCATAACCATTAAAGGCAATACTCATATTTACTGTATGTCTGTCTTTAATTTCTTCATTCTGCCAAAACACTAAAACAGTACTGAACTGTCCTCGCTAAGAAATCAGTCAAACGGCAGGAGTGGAAGGGGGATAGAGTGGGATTTTGATTATTTTTAACCAAAAAAAAAAGTTACAGACAGCAGCTTTAAGTAAGGCACGCTGCCAATTGAGTGCATAGGAATCGGATCAGCTGATATGGGCGGGGTTTGAACATGACATGAATAAAACCTTGTGCATGGTTACTTAATAAGGAATTGATAAAGCAGACCACACAATAACACATAGTGATATAGCATAAGAAAGACTTCTGAAAGCGCTCTGGAATCGCTAAGGCCAGGGCCGTTTTTAGGCATAGGCAAACTAGGCAGTAGAATTTTGTGTGTAAAGGGTGTCACGGACACCCTAAAATGTTATTGCCGCCCCCACTAGTTCCCCCACACTACTGGATCAGAGAACCGTCAGTCTGATGATTCCTATATGCCATTGGATCAGAGTACTGTCAAAGAAGTTTGCGTTTGGAGCGCTCAACAACACCATTAGATCAAAGAGCTCGGTCAATGCTTTGGCAAGGTAATGCTTTAACCATACAATAAAGCTAAATTCAAGCTAAAGGCCAATTTAAAAAAAAAAACAAGTACAGTAAAAAGTGCACAAATCTGTATTTTGTTAGGGCAGTATTTGTGGCAGTCGAGTAATCACGCTGTGAAATGGGCAGATGTCAGATGTTGTTTATGTCAGAGGCAATGAAATGCTGAAGTGAGTGTGCAGTTATATTTTGACTCTATAAAGCTTTCTTCTCTTACTTGTACCTCCAAAAGGTTTTTGCACCAATGCATTATTAAAAGAATCAGTGTGTTTTGTAATCGCCCCATATAAAACTTTAACGGCCAATTTCAAAATGGTATAGTAAAATGTGCCAATTCACAACATTAATACATCCTTTATTAAATCAATTTGTCGAATTTAACGCATCTTTATGGATGGTGTTGAATGCTGAATTGTTTAATTCAGTTCTAATAATGCTCAATGCAAGCAGTGTGATACAGAGAGCATAGCGTCGAGCTATTTAAAGGGGAAGTTCAAGCATCAATGAGTAACAAAAACTGCACTGAATCAGTATTTATTCTTATTACTTTCATGTGAAATGTAATAATAACACGTGACAGTTATATAGTTATGTCTGAGAACAATTTCTTAGCAACTAGGGATTGGATGTGTGTGTATATATATATATATATATATATATATATATATATATTTCGTATATATATTATCTTAATATTTGTTAAGCTATGGTTTTAAAATGGATTGAAGCATGTCTCTCAATATTATGATTAAAAGTTCAAATATACAAATCTACCATAAATATTCTAAAAGTAGCAATCAATTAAAATGTTATTGCATTTATATGTTAGTGTCTTTGTTTACGTAGCATCTTACTTGGGGTCAGAGGTCACTGTTCCATCACTCAATACAGGAGGTTCCCTCATAGAGTTGTTACTCTTCAAAGACACACAGCTGGATACTGCAGATGCTGCTGTCTGGGTTTGATCCCCTCTCTCCTCATGGAGACTCATTTTAGAGGCAGCGCCTCCATCCGGCCTCTCCAGAATCTGTGATCTGTTTGAGGAAACACAATACATAAAATATACAATGAATTTTAACATCTGTAAATTACATTTTTGGATGACCAATGTCTTTAATGATTATTTCACTTAATTACAACTTAAAGTTACTAACTCTTGGCTTATTACTCTACATAATACATCAGATATTTTAAAGGGGACATATCTAAAAAAATTGAGCTAAAACTTCACATACATACTATGGGGACATCAGAGACTTACTTTAGAGACTTACTTCCCACAAAGAGCATATATAGATATTTTTAGATCTCGTCCATCTCATGAATTACGACGACACCAGCTTCTGTGTTTTTCTGGGCAGGACTGAACATTCAAACAAAGGCATGGGCCAGAGCCTATGCTTGCTACAGAGCCAGAGCTAGCAGCCTTGTCTCTCCCGGAGTCTGACCAGGGGTGTGAGCCGGTTCCTTCGTACCTGTGGGAGTTCTAGTGGAGCTGGGTGATGAAGTGAGTGGTCACCCCATCCTCTAGTATCGGAATTCAGTTTACCTCAACCTAGAGTGATAGATTTCCTGATGAATTCCTGTACCCAAGCCCTTTCTTCTCCACTTGTTCCATCCGGCATCGAAGTCTCCTCGTCTTCACTGGTTGTGCTCAACCCCAAGTCTTCTTCATCTTCTCCTTCATCTCTAAGTCTTCTTCATCTCCAAGTCTTCTTCATCACCACTAGTCCCACCCAGTTCTCAGTCTTCTTTGTCACTGGTGGTCCTGCCCAGCTCCAAGTCTTCATCATTGCTGATGGTTATGACCAGCCCCATGTCTCCTTCGTCTCTGAGGCTCATGCAGAGTCTTCCACTCCCTCCTCTACCAAGTAAGCCATCCAGTTCTCGGTGTTGGCTCTGTCGGTACTGTTAGGGTCCTCTCTCCTCCTCCTCTGCTGACTCATCCCAATGATGCTACAACGCTTTGGGTCTCCGAATCCACCACTCAGCCCATTAACCAGTCAGCTCCACCTTGGCTCCTCGCTCTCTCGACTCCACCTGGGACTGTTGTCCTTCCAACATCACCTTGGTCAGTCATCGATCTACCTCCGCCAGACTTTTAGGCTTTCGGCTGTGCCTCGTTCTCCCACCCCTTCTGTTCTGTCTTGCTCCTTATTCCCTCTGGCTCTGCCTCAGTCCTCACTCCCAGTGGCTTTGCCTCAGTCCTCCGGCACCCTGACTCCACCTCGGCTGCTCACTACTGTGGCTCCATCTTTGTCTCCTGGTCCACCGGTGTCCCCTGGTCTATTCGCCCGTGTCTCCACATCTCCCGGTGGCACCTGTCGATTGGGCTGATTGATCCACCCTGGCTCCTCCCTCCATCGTTTCTGCCATGGGCAACCATCATTCTGGCCAGCTTCTGGGTCACTCTGAGCTCTTGTCTGCTGCCAGCTTTCCCATGACCTCGTCTGCTGCCAGCTTCCCTCTGGTCTCATCCATGGCTGGCTTCCCTGTGGTCTCTGCCACCACCAGCTCCCCCAGGGCCTCTTCTGTCAATGGTCTTGCCTTTTCATCATCATTTGTGTCCTGTGTAGATGTCAGGAGCTGCCTCCAGAGGGGGTTGGGGGGTGTCTTCTGTTATCATGATTGCTAAGTATTTCATGGTTACTAATTGTTTTTTACTGATTTCACACACCTGCTCCTTGTTTAGTTTAGTTAGTTGTGTAAATTTTTGCCCTCTCTCAGTTCAGTTCATTGTCTGGTGTTGTTTGTGTTAGTTATATTATATTTTGTTTGTACTACTTATGTTAAATATTGTGTCTTTCTGATCATTTTTAATCTTTTATTACAGAACCCCTTTGATAAATGTGCTGTGTTGGAACAAGTATCTTTTATACACATCTAACAATTTGTTAAGCAAAATAAAGTATTTTTAGTATAAATAAAAAATCTAATCAATTAAAATGTTATTGCATTTATATGTTAGTGTCTTTGTTTACGTAGCATCTTACGTGGGGTCAGAGGTCACTGTTCCATCACTCAATACAGGAGGTTCCCTCATAGAGTTGTTACTCTTCAAAGACACACAGCTGGATACTGCAGATGCTGCTGTCTGGGTTTGATCCCCTCTCTCCTCATGGAGACTCATTTTACAGGCAGCGCCTCCCTCCAGCCTCTCCAGAATCTGTGATCTGTTTGAGGAAACACAATACATAAAATATACAATGATTTTTAACACACTGGAAAAAAAACCTGTATATTAAAAATAAAATTTGGGGTGAGCACAAGATAGAGACTCAGTAGAATCAACCTCACTTTCTGACAGAATCTACAAAATATGTGTAACCAGTTCTACTAACCCGCTCAGAGCGGGAATCAAACCGTGGTCTCCGGCATGGGAGGCGGGCGCTCTAACAAGATTAGGGAAGTGAGGTTTACACACACAGCTCTTACTGGCTTCCTCCTTCTAGCCATGCTCTTTCATTAAAAAGAGGTGCAATGCTCCAAATGTCCAAAAAAAAGAAAGTTTAATCCAGTTGATATAGGCTAAATACAATCTTGGAATAGCCTACTGTATGTGTATCTGTGTGGTTTCCTACAAAGAAATACAAAATACAAAAGGTTACACACTATCACCGAATTGAACTAGAGGCTGCTACACATCTTTACATAGGCTATAAATCATATTTCATACCAATAGGCTATACATCGAGTAATGGTAAACTAACAGTTACTTAGATTGATGCTTAAAATGGCGTCTTTAAGATGCACAATAAGGTGCAAACAGAATACAGTGACATCAAAATTAGTTTTAATAAGCAATAATTTTAGTTTCACACCAAACTCTATTGCGGTAGTGAACCTGTGACGAGTCATGCATCTATAGCATGTGATAACAGATACACTTTAAAGCAAAATAATCATATTCAAGCATTTACATATTCATAGTTAATTGATGCACACAATACTGCACAAATGATAGCAATCATAAAAGGTCTTCACTCCCTCTGTCCCAAACACATTCAATCTGGGCCAATATGAACCGTCTACCACAGTAAGGTGGATAGGCTATATACTGCACCCCATCAGTTATTTGGTTCTATACTACCACCTGTTGGTGCAGATGTGTAAGATTAAGTCGTGATGACCAGAAAACAAGACAGAAAGAAATAATAATCTGTGACCTCTTAGGGCTTCTGTACCGCAACAATCCCTTATAAAAATTAACCATGGTTTTATTATAGTAAAAGTGTAGTAACCATGTTTTTTTGGATAATTGATTACCATTTATTTAACCACAGTTTTACTACAAATACCATGGTTAAACTGTGGTTAGAGTAGCAAAGCCATGGTTTGTGGTTACCATGGTTTAACTATAATAACCATGTTTTTTTGGCTTTATTTGTAGTAAAACCATGGGTCATTTTCGTAAGGGATGAGCTCTTCATCAACTTTCACATGTACATCATTGTACATTAGTGTGTAGGCTACTAATGATGGAAGCACTATCCGTACCTTCAGTGGGAGAATCTTGTGCAAGCACATTAGAGCCCTCTCCACTGTTGGATAAAGCTGCGGCTTCATCTTGCTGTACATTATCAGTTATTATCTACAGCAGTATTCACCTGTCCTGTTGCGGATTTACTTCCTTCTCAGCCTCCAGGTTGTCTCACATGACCCTGTTTCCCGCAGGTAAAACATTTCATTGAATCAACAGTGATAAAGATGGTATAATCTGTCCCAATCAATGTCAGTTTTACAGCAACTTCCAGGTTTGAAACTCAGCATTTAAAAGTATGAAGCCTACATGTGACTTCTAAATTACATTTAATTAGTTTTTTTAACCAAGCGGAATCATTTTGATCGGTCCCATTAATTTGCCTAAACGCACAAGTGTGCACTCAAGTGTATCATTTTGGAATGAATGGAAGACAATCGGAAAGGATAACTTTTTTTGGAGGGAGACAGCGGCAAAACCAGAATGAATGCATCTCTCACAGACAACCCATGTTCAACCAAACCATCTACCATAGACGTTTCCCTTTAGAAAAATTCCTTGTTCATTCTCGATGCAGACAAGATGCTCAACTCATTACCAACAGCAATGAAACAATCTTCCACTAACACCCCTTACGAAAATGAACCATGGTTTTACTACAAATAAAGCCAAAAAACATGGTTATTGTAGTTAAACCATGGTAACCACAAATTAGGCATGGTTTTGCTACTCTAACCAGTTTAACCATGGTATATGTGGTAAAACTGTGGTTATATAAATGGTAAACCCTGGTTACTACACTTTTACTATAATAAAACCATGGTTATTTTTCGTAAGGGACGGTCTCATCTGATACACATTTGCACCTGTGGTCAAGAAAGCAAAGCCATCAGGATTCAATCCCATTGCTTCTCTCTTTAGCAAAAAAAGAAGGAAAAAGTTTGAACACTCACTCAAACACTCCGCACATGCGCACACACACACACACACACACACACGCACGTTTCCATCCAAAGTTGCGAATGTAACTTATGCAAAATTGCATAAAACATTTGCGAAGTTCGCAAGAGAACGTAATCGTCACTTCCTGATAAACTACCGCTAAAAAATAAAATCTCTCAGAAACACAGGAGAAGCCAGCATATCTAATGCGTTTGGTATTTAATGGTTCGCGTGCGTCTCGATGCACGTGTTGTGCTGCTGTCAGAGGCACCAGCGTCTTTGGCCACAGACTTCAGAATGACCATCTCAGATGCTCTGCAAGCAAGACTTTCCCGCTGGTTACTACAGTTATGCTCTTACATCGCGAATGCCACATGATTTTTATTTTATTTTTTTGCGCATCGAGGAGTTTATTCGGTAAATGCATTTCCAGTCACCGTTTTTTTTATGCAATATCCCAAAATGCGCATAAAAATAGGTGGATGGAAACACAGAGAGTAAACCACCTATAGGTGCCTAAATTTGTGTGATTAAGTGGTTCAACATAAATTAAATTAAATTAAAATATATTGAAAATACCTTTCTAGAGAAAACACTAACTTTAAATTATAATAATATAAACCATGTCTGTTTACTTTCCAGGAAGTGTAAACGATCGGCGAGGAAACGGTGCATTTTGTACTAATGACTGTAGTTTGACATAAATGATGCATGTATAAACCAAGCATCTCTCTTTAGGCAAAACAAACTAAAGAAACTTACGTGATGGTGTTTTAGGTTCTGGTTAAAATGTTGCAAATGTCATCTGTCGAGGAGTCTACTTCCACTTTCGGTTTGAAGAGGCAGATTAAGCTCCGCCCACAAGTGTGCCGCTGCTTTATTATTTAAACTTCAGTGAAATGAACGTATTACACAACAGTGGGGAGAGAGGGAGAGAGGGAGAGAGGGGGAGAGAGGGAGAGAGGGGAGAGAGGGAGAGAGAGGAGGGGAGAGAGGGGAGAGAGGAGAGAGGGGGGGAGAGAGGGAGAGGAGGGAGAGGGGAGAGAGGGGAGAGGGAGAGAGGGAGAGAGAGGGAGAGGGGAGAGAGGGGGGAGAGGGGAGAGAGGAGGGGGAGAGAGGGAGGGGGGAGAGAGGGGAGAGAGGGGAGAGAGAGGGGAGAGAGAGGGGAGAGAGGGGGAGAGGGGGAGAGGGGGAGGGGGAGAGAGGGAGAGAGGAGAGAGGGGGAGAGAGGAGAGAGAGGGAGAGGGGGAGGGGAGGGGGGAGAGAGAGGAGAGAGGGGGAGAGGGGGAGAGGGGGGAGAGAGGGGGGAGAGGGGAGAGGGAGAGGGGAGAGAGGGAGAGAGAGAGAGGGAGAGAGAGGAGAGGGAGAGAGGGGGGAGAGGGAGAGAGAGGAGGAGAGGGGATGGGGCGAGAGGGAGAGAGGAGAGGAGGGAGAGAGGGAGGGGAGAGGAGAGAGGAGAGAGGGAGAGGGGGAGAGGGGAGGGGAGGGAGGGAGAGAGGAGGGAGGGAGAGAGGGGATGGGGAGAGAGGGAGAGAGGGGATGGGGAGAGAGGGAGAGAGGGGACAGAGGGAGAGAAGTTTGGGAGTCCTACACTCATTCTCTGAGATCTTCTCTCCAGAGTTTGTCAGTTTATTGATAAAGCTGGAACTGTAATTGTGCACCAATCTGTGTGTTCCTGTTAACATGTGCTGTAAAACAAATAAGGCTCTTGTGTCTGATGTAGCATGTCTTTAGAATTAGAATTTATAATTCAATAATAAATAAATAATTTGAACAAATAATCCAGGTGTTATAGACCTCACTGATCCTGCCGGTGAACGGGTGTCTATTACTATGATAGCTAAGTATGTAAATGAAAAAGTATTATAAAGTAGTACATATTAAAAGAATCAATGTAAAAGTTGAAACTGTTTGTAAAATCTAATTTCAACATTTCATTGTCATCATAAATAGATCAGCTCTTATTAAAATCCACTGGATTGTCTGATTGGTCTCAGTCCAGAAGGGGGCACTAAATGACAATCTAATCACAACTGGGTTTGATAGCGGGTGCTTCTCAAGTGGAAGGCCGCCTTGATCCTTTAAATCCAGACGGCCTTTGATGAAGTGGCAGCCGAGATGTGCAGCCTTCTGATTGAGAAGCACCCAGAGATTATAGAAAGGCTTTTGTGTGACAAAACAGTGTTACAACAAATCACCATCTCTAACGTTAACATTCATATTTTCTTTAAGTTATTTATTCTTATGTGTAATGTTTGGGTCTAGTAATAAATTAAATCAAAAAGAGAGAGGATGACTTGTTTCCATAGACAGTAAATGACAGAAATGGACACAGCGACTCCATAGACTTCAACAGAGAAAAGTGAAGTCCATTAGAAGTACTCGTGTCCTGACGGCTGTGACACTGTGACGTGAGCAACCTGTCTGACTGTTGTGCGTCTTCTAGTAGTTGTGAAAAGTCAAATCTGAATCACAGAATCTTGCAGAGATTTTGGCTCTCTATGGGCTTCTCCCCATGCTCCTCCCTTGACCTTATGCCTCCACGTCCCCCCCGACTGCCTCATAGACAGTAAAAGATTGCCTGCGAGCTTCTCCTCCTGTCTCCTGACAGAGTCGTGTGGTTATGACGCAATCATTAGCCTATTTTTTACAAAAATGGCTTCCATGGGGTGATAGTGTAAGATACAAGGTAATGGAGCCTGTTATACATTGTTGTGTTTCTTTAGAAATAAACAATGGACAAATGGAGTCTTTAAACGCCTCAGATGTAAAGTTATTCGCTGTCAAAGTGACACCAAAATGAATGTGAGTCAATGGAATGCTAACAGCAGGTGATGGCGTGGTTAGCAATGGCTGCCCCTGCGGAAGGTACGCTTTCCGGGTGCTGGATTAGCCCCTTGCTTGTTTCACAACATTATCAGCACTTTCTTTATTCTTCTCCTCTTACTACTCTGACAGTAGACCATTCTCTCTCCTGTATTGCAGTTTATGAAAACTAACACAGAACATAACCAGAGATGGGTAGAGTATCCAAAAAGTACTTATAGAAATATTTACTCAAAGTAAAAGTAAATTGACTCAAGTTAAAGTACCCACATTTAAATCTACTCTTAAAATAAAATCTACTCTCCTAAATAATACTCAAGTAAATGTAATGAAGTAAATGTAAATATACTGTGTTACTACCCACCTCTGAACATAACAATATAATGCGTTGAGCAACAAAGCTGCTTGGTTTCATCTATATAAGAGGTTTTTCTTTCCTTTAAAAAACAAACAGCACCTAATACATCTGGAGGAACCGGTTTATTACTTTTTCATTCGCATTCCACAAACCAGACCTCATGATAATCCACTGCCCTCCTATTATGCTCTTCTAACTGCTGAATGTTTTTTTCTGATTTCATAAACTGAGATCAACAGTAAAACGCCAAGCAGGTATTAACAAATACCTTAGAATATTGACCCTGAGTTTGAGTGTTATTTATCTGTGAGATTGTGGATGTTATAGTCTTCTGTCTGACAGTCAGGAGATGAACATTTTGAGAGTTTTCTTCATCTATCAAATGATCTCCATTACAGTGGAGATTGTCATATACAGAAAGTGCCCGTCCTAGTCTGTGTTTTTAAATCCTAATCAAGTCCCACATCCCTTAAGCCTTACTTACAGAGCAATTGTACTATAAATAAACAACATATAATGAGTGTCAAATAATATTTGTTTTATTACTTTTTTAATCTGAGAAAAGGCCAACATTGTATACAGTGCCACATTTAAATAGAAAAAGGAACATAAAATGAAACAAACTGCATATCTAAAGTTGTAACGTACACAAATTAAAAATACATACACATTGCTGGAAGTGCCGACTAACCACAAGAACCAGCTGAGCACGACACCAACTGTAATATAACTCTGATTTTACATTGTTTTGATGACTGAAGTTCAGTATACGCCTAAAGTGCATCTCAATAAAAAACATGTTCTTTTATGATTCACCTTCATTTTTCACAGCATGTTTACATCAATTAAAATCTGTTAGTTATACATGTCTCTAAACCTGAACCTAACACTACCCATAACCTATCCCTAAAATCTGAGGGAAAGGACAGGTGAATAGCACTGATGTAGAAGCACCTGACCCTGTAATCCAAAATGTAATATAAACGGTAAACTTGTCAAGTCACCTTTATATGTCTGTAAACAGGACGTTAACACAGCCAGAGATGAGACAGGCTGAAGACAGATGCAAAGAGAAGAACAGAGATGAGCCAGCAAATACTGTTGCAGCCACAACAAGCTCACTGTCTGTGGTGCTCAAAATATTGGAAGAAAAATATAGACATTGAATTGGGGGTGGGGATTTATGTTATCTGCAGTTTTTGTTTTGTGCAGGTGTCTTATGTAGCATAATTTAACAAATCTAAAGTCAGACCATTAAATTTTTGCTTTAAATCTTGAAATCCTACAATATAATCTTTAAATATTACAACTGCTCATGCTATACATGTTTGTTTGGATAGTGATTACAATGCAGTGGTTTCTTCTAATTTCAAACAGCTAGAGATATTTTTTTGTTTGAGGCCAGTTTGCCTGTTATAAAGCAAATAAACAAATCAATTAGCTTAAAGAAAAAAATTGGCAACTGGTATTGAAATCAGCAAATTTGCTTGCAAAAAAAATTGGAATCGGCCATGAAAAATCAGGTTTTTAGCAGTTTATCCGTGTGTCTGTTGTTAAATCTGACACAGAGACAGTTCAGACTCAAAAACCTTAAACCCAGCATACAGGGGTTCAGTGAATGTGGTGTTGAATGTGTGTAAGTGTGTGAGTGTGTGTGTGTCAGAGACGCTGTAGAAGGACAGAGTGCCAGCCGACCAGTCCAGATACACTCCTACTCTATTAAATTGTAAATTATTTGGTATTTGAATAGTTTTTTTACTATTCATATTTTTGTGCCAGGCAGCAAATCCATTACTATTGCAAAAAAGACTCCAGGATTTGTCATTGTATCCAAATTTACAGACTGTCCCTTCTTTCCTGCTGATTCCTTTATAGGCCACTGCTATACGAGCCCAAGAGCCCCATTCAGCCTCCCAGTAACAGCGTCCAGTCAGTCTCTCTCGACACAGAACCTGAGGAACATCAGCAAATCTCTCTGGATGATCAGGATACGGCTGATGATCTTTCACATATGTGATCTTTCTGTTCCCCTCAGACAGAATGAGTTGAGTATGTGCTGTGTTTGGATCCAGTGTGAGATCACAGGCATCTGAACACAATAGGACAATATTATTAATCTCATTTCTTATCATTAAATGTGCAAGAGTATGTCAGAGAAAGAACCTACATTTTCGTAGTCCTGGTTTAATCCTGAAGGGACCGCCATGATTCAAACTAAAACGCACAAACATGCATAAATAATTATAAGTAGTTGGAATAGTTATTCATATACAATCTGTTTAATATAAGGAGCCAAATCATCATTCTAAAGCGGCTTTATTGTACGTCTCATGCTTCAGTGTCTACTGAACTTCTACACAGGATATATGATTTACTGGTTTTTAACCCCAAATGAACAGACAAAGGAGCTAAACATTTTTTTTTTGTTGTTTTGAATTATTTACCTTCAGTAACTCTGCACCCTATAAATATCCTCATACAGGTATCTCTACTATCTTCAAATTCTTATCCCAATCTTCTTAATGTTTTTAGTTTTATTTCCAATACTTTTTCCATCTTAGATGTAGATGCATGTTGCACTTTTACAGGAAAATGTTACTAGATATTTAAAAACAGCAGTAATGAATATGGTATGAATGTGAGTTAAAATAGGGGAACACTTTAAGACAACTATGTCTGCAGCTCACAGTCCAATACTCTTATCACTACATTCAGAAATGAGAAATAAGATGAGAAATACATTTGCAAACAGTAATAGTTGTATTCCCACATACTCGAGTATCTGCAGTAAGCAGTTTGGATCCTCCAGTTTGTCAGAGAGTAGCTTGACTCCTGAATCTCCTGGGTGATTGTAGCTCAGATCCAGCTCTCTCAGGTGTGAGGGGTTTGAACTCAGAGCTGAAGACAGATAACCACAGCCTTCCTCTGTCACCATACAGCCAGACAACCTGCAGAGAAACACAGTCAGCAAACACACTTCAACTTAATGAATGGCTGACTGTACATTATCCCTTATATGTTCTTAATACCTCAGTATTTCCAGATGACAGTTTGGACTCTTCAGTCCTTCAGAGAGTAGCTTCACCCCTGAATCCTGCAGGTCATTGTTACTCAGGTCCAGCTCTCGCAGGGCAGAGTTTGAGGATTGTAGAGCTGATACCAGAGTTTTACAGGATTGACCAGTGAGATTACAGCCAGCAAGACTGAAAGAGTAAAACAATTATTTTCAAATTATTACATTTCAAAATTGTGAATTTTGCAAAGTCAAATCTGAATCACAGAATCGTGCAGAGATTTTGGCTCTCTATGGGCTTCTCCCCATGCTTCCACGTCCCCGCCGATTGCCTCATAGACAGTAAAAGATTGCCTGCAAGCTTCTCCTCCTGTCTATACGGGTCTATACGGTAATTTCTCTACTGTGTGACAGTTGCATGGTTATGACGCAATTGTTAGCTTATTTTTTACAAAAACTGCCTTTTCCTTTATTTCTTGTGAACATCATAAAGGATATTTCTGCTCTGCAAACATTTTCTTCATTATAACACTCACAGGGCTTTTGTGCAGTTGATCACAGCTGGTATCAGTCTTCTTCTCCCCTCATCTGATGTGTTGTATTTCTGAAGGTCCAGCTCATCCAGCACCTCCTCTGACATCTGAAGCATGTAGGCAATTGTTGAGCAGTGAGCAGGAGAGAGTTTCTTCTCTGAGTGTTTGTCTGATTTCACAAACTCCTGAATCTCTCTGGACAGAGTCTGATCTTTGACTTCCAGCAGACAGAGGAACAGATTGATGGATCTTTCAGTGGAGAGTCCATGTCCATCTTTGATCTTCTCTTTAATGTACTGTGGTTCTCCTGATGCTCTCTGAGCTGTTCTCTGTGTGTCAGTAGATCCTGTAAAAGTCTCTGATTGGACTCCAGTGAGATGCCCAGCAGGAACCGCAGGAACAGGTCCAGCTGTCCATTCTCACTCTCAAGGGCTTTATCTACTGCTCCTCTAAACAAATTGTGCAGTGGATCAAAAAATGTAAGGGTATCCACAGTGCTGCTTAAATAACAGTAAAACACATGGAAAGCAGAAAGAAACTCCTGAACGCTCAAATGAATGAAGCTGTAGACTTTCCTCTGATGAATCACAGATTCCTCCTTAAAGATCTCACTGCAAATCCCAGAATACACTGAGCCGTCAGTGATGACTATATCGCTCTCTCTCAGGTCCTCCTCATAGAACATAACATTGCCCTTCATAAGCTGTTTGAAAGCCACTTCAGCGAGTTTCACAATCACTTCTCTGTTGGATGGCAGGAGTTTCTCTGGATCTTTCTCTTCATACTTCTGATTCCTCATGTTGATCTGAATCAGCAGGAAGTGAATGTACATTTCAGTCAGAGTTTGAGGGATTTCTGCACTCAGATCTTCTTTCAGGAGCTTTTGAAGCACAGTGGATGAGATCCAGCAGAAGACGGGTATGTGGCACATGATGTGGAGGCTTCTTGCACTTCTGATGTGTGAGATGATTCTGCTGGCTTGATGCTCATCACTGATTCTCTTCCAGAAATATTCCTCCTTCTGAGGATCACTGAATCCCTGAATTTCTGTCAGACGGTTGATGTATTTGGAGGGGATCTGATTGGCTGCTGCTGGTCTGGAGGTGATCCAGATGAGAGCCGAGGAAAGCAGTTCTCCTTTCATGAGGTTTGACATCAACACACCCACTGATGAAGTCTCAGTCACATCAGAAACTTTCTGAGCGTCTGAAAACATCAGTGTGATTCTGCTTTCATCCAGACCATCCAAGATCAACACAACTTTACACTCCTCATAAATCCTTGAGTCCAGATCTTGAAGTTCAGGATGAAAGTCCAGCAGAAGTCTGTGAAGACTGTACTGATGATCTTGAATCAAGTTCAGCTCTCGAAATGGAAGCACAAACATGAAATCTACATCCTGATTGGCTTTTCCCTCGGCCCAGTCCAGAATGAACTTCTGCACAGAGACGGTTTTTCCGATTCCAGCGATGCCTTTAGTAAGAACAGTCTTGATTTGGTCTTTCTCCTCACATCCTGGTTCAGGAGAGGCTTTAAAGATGTCGTTGCAGTCAATTGGAGTGTCTTGTGAGTGTTGTGTTCTGGCTGATTTCTCCATCTGTAAAACCTCATGTTCTTCATTTACTCCTTCTCTCTCTCCCTCTATGATGTAGAGCTGTGTGTAGATCCTGTTCAGGAGGGTTTGATTCTCTTGCATTTTGATTCCCTCAAATAATCCCTCATACATGTTCTTCATGCTGGTTTTGTGCTGGTCTTTGACTCTCTGAAAGACATTGTCCACTGGTTTCTGCAGGTGTATAGACGCTTTCTTCAAGGCTGCTTGTGTGTAACAGTCAGCAGAACTGGATCCTTTCATGACTCTGTGTGTTCTGGATCTCTTTCTGCACTGAGGACAGTCAAAATCTTCTGATGGTCTGGAGTGGTCCTTGGAGAAACTGATGCACTGTCTGCAAAAATTGTGTCTACAAGTGACAGAGACCGAATCTCTCAGGACCTGCTAACAAACTCTACATCTGGACTGGACTTGGATCAGATCCTCCCTCTTACCACTGTCAAAGGAGAAATATTAACTGCAAAACTGATAATCACAAAAGGGAAATTTAAGTATTTATTTGCCCAATATATTTATTATATTTATATGTATTAGCACCAGCTCACCTTTGCAAAACAATTATTGCTACAATGACAAAATAATTGACAAACTCCATTATCAGCCAGTTCTGTGTACACGGGCTGCTTCCCCAGTGAATAACTTTTAATGGTTTTATTATTATCTTTACATGTTCATACAAGGATATTTTGCAAACAAAATAAGTAAGTTACCATTGAACTTTAAACGGCTTTACTCATAACATCAAAGGATTCAGCAAATTGCTATTATATTTAATATCAGTGTTTTGTCTCACCTGATGACAGAGGTCACTGCTCCATCATTAAGATCGGGGGGAATTCTATGGATTTATCACACCTCATAGACACAGCTGACTTCTGGAGAGGCTGCAGTGGCCCTCGCCTCCATCTCATTCAGAGTCTATAGAAAATACATATATACATTATATATGGAACACAATTCACATTCTCCATACAAAACCCACTAATCGAGTAACCATGACAATGAGACATATTATATACACACACCTAAAGGATTATTAGGAACACCTGTTCAATTTCTCATTAATGCAATTATCTAATCAACCAATCACATGGCAGTTGCTTCAATGCAATTAGGGGTGTGGTCCTGGTCAAGACAATCTCCTGAACTCCAAACTGAATGTCAGAAAGAAAGGTGATTTAAGCAATTTTGAGCGTGGCATGGTTGTTGGTGCCAGACGGGCCGGTCTGAGTATTTCACAATCTGCTCAGTTACTGGGTTTACAAAGAATGGTTTGAAAAGGGAAAAACATCCAGTATGCAGCAGTCTTGTGGGCGAAAATGCCTTGTTGATGCTAGAGGTCAGAGGAGAATGGGCCGACTGATTCAAGCTGATAGAAGAGCAACTTTGACTGAAATAACCACTCGTTACAACCGAGGTATGCAGCAAAGCATTTGTGAAGCCACAACATGCACAACCTTGAGGCGGATGGGCTACAACAGCAGAAGACCCCACCAGGTACCACTCATCTCCACTACAAATAGGAAAAAGAGGCTACAATTTGCACAAGCTCACCAAAATCGGACAGTTGAAGACTGGAAAAATGTTGCCTGGTCTGATGAGTCTCGATTTCTGTTGAGATATTCAGATGGTAGAGTCAGAATTTGGCGTAAACAGAATGAGAACATGGATCCATCATGCCTTGTTACCACTGTGCAGGCTGGTGGTGGTGGTGTAATGGTGTGGGGGATGTTTTCTTGGCACACTTTACGCCCCTTAGTGCCAATTGGGCATTGTTTAAATGCCACAGCCTACCTGAGCATTGTTTCTGACCATGTCCATCCCTTTATGACCACCATGTACCCATTCTCTGATGGCTACTTCCAGCAGGATAATGCACCATGTCACAAAGCTCGAATCATTTCAAATTGGTTTCTTGAACATGACAATGAGTTCACTGTACTAAAATGGCCCCCACAGTCACCAGATCTCAACCCAATAGAGCATCTTTGGGATGGTGGTGGAACAGGAGCTTCGTGCCCTGGATGTGCATCCCACAAATCTCCATCAACTGCAAGATGCTATCCTATCAATATGGGCCAACATTTCTAAAGAATGCTTTCAGAACCTTGTTGAATCAATGCCACGTAGAATTAAGGCAGTTCTGAAGGTGAAAGGGGGTCAAACACAGTATTAGTATGGTGTTCCTAAGAATCCTTTAGGTGAGTGTGTAATATAAAACCTTTATTACAAAATTTAATTTCATTTACAAATTTATTTGAAACAACAGCAATAATAAGAGATTCCAGTCATAACAACAACTAATGTGGTAATGGATGCAACACTGTGTTAGAAGTTTTTGTTGTTTTTGCTTTTTGTTTTTTACTGACAAAACACACTATTCCAGATCCAGCCCAATGCTGTCCTTCAAACAAAAGTGTCAGCTGAGTGCTATGAAAACATACATATTGAATATATACTTACAAAAATTAACCATGGTTTTAAAACAAAACAACAACAACAACAACAATAATAAATAAAACCATAAATTAACCATGGTTTAACCATGGGTTTGGCAAATATTGTACAAAGCGCATCTTAAACATATCCTATATACTCAGAAATAATATAAAAAAGGCTAAATATTTCCAGAAAGTAATAGCAATAAATAACATCAGTAATAGGCTATTATTAACAGTAAATGCTTGTAAAAACAGCACCTAACAGCACCTTTCAGCCTTTCATGCAAACATGAAATATCAAACATGCAATAGTAGTTCTTTACAGGTTTTTGCATTCCACTGGGCTATTTTTTCTATTGTTTCTATGTTTGGCTGTTACACACTTATGTTTCACGCCTTTAGCAACATCTAACCCATGAAACGACATTCTAAAACCGAGGCGCTCAAGTTCAAAACTCGCATCTATATCTTTGCTTTTTTCCCATTCCACTGCCCACATCTTGTTTTTTTCAACACAATAGTGCATGCTGTGTGATCAGCCACTTAGACGGGATGTGTTCTGTTATCATTGCTGAATTATCAACATGTCTAAATGTAATGTTTGCTAACATTTTTATTCAAAAACTTCTCACTTTAAAAATAGTAAAGTCATGGCAAAACATTAAATTCATTTATTGAGGCATTTATTAATTTTTCCAAAGGAAAAAAAAAAAAAAATCAGCAAACAAGAAGTATTTTTTTTTGCAGTGGAAAACGAGAAAGAAAAAGCGTATTGTTTTTATATTGTGTCTGAGTGCTCTTGTTTTCACTGGAGGTTTGGCAGCTGTTACAGAAGGCTGACAGAAACACTCAAATAAATAGCCATTGCTATGGAAAATAAATACAGTTGATTCTAGTCACATTGGTATAAACTGGCAGGTTACACTCTGTGTACTACAGCGGTCGCAAATGACACGTCTACATTGGATACATGCTACGGATGCTAGGTTTAAAATGGCACTTTAAGAAGCTTGATAAATACGGGCCCTGATGTTCTGAGTAGGGTTGTTAAAAACAAAATTGTCATTTGAAAAGAGCATGCCATTTTTGTATAACTGCACAGTGCAAAACAAAATGGAGGATGTCAAACTCAGGAGGAACCAGCCAAACCTGCCACGGAGTCATGCTTATTATTAGACATTATGAGGTGTTGACCCAACAATCACAAGGACATACTCTTAATTTCAATCACAAAATGTTAAACGGTTCTTAGTTCTCAAATAAATTTCTTCCTGAATCCAATTCTTTCATCTCTCTCTCTGTTTTAATGTTAATTTTCAATTAAAAATATTTTGGAATGTCTTAAGAATGTTCTCCTCTTTCTTCTTAAGACTGTTCTTAACAAAAATAATTAAATCATTTAAATAACTTCTTAAAGTTAGGTTAACCTCGAATTTACCAACTCCAGTATTACAAAAGTTAAGACATTTAATTATCACAAACAATGAGTTATGTCAATACTAACACATCTCTTGCACATAACATCATACTTCCTAATAAAATCATAATTAAAAAAAAAAAAATTTATTCTAGATTTATAATTTAAAGATTTTAATAGTCTACATAACAGTGGGTGTCACAAATATCGTTTAACATGGGCTTTTTCCCACATTTTAAATAACCCAACTCATTACATGCAGTGTTACTTTATTCAGTTCTTACCCAGTATAACTCTCCCGCTGGGAATGTTTCAGCCTTGCTCCTTGTCGATGGAAACTAATGTAGCCTATGTGGCGTTTTAGTTTCGTTTTAGTTTTACTTTGCCTGGAGGTGTTTCAGAATAATTTAACATCTTATAATTCGCTCAGTGCAAGTTGTTCACCAAACATTTCGCTTTCAGATACAAAGGTAACTTTCAGGGCATGTCAGCAAAAACAAATGATTCCGTGTACCTGACGTGATCACGGAGCAGGTAACCTGGGTTAGTTTGCTTCAGGTAAACCACTAGTGATGTTCGACTCTTAAACGAATCGTTCTTTTGAGTCGGTTCATTGAAACGAACTCTCCGAAAGAACCGGTTCGCGGAAATGAATCTAGAAGCCACGACACGACGATGCTGTCAGCGCATGCGTGCTCAGTGTGTGTGAAGGAACAAATGACAATATTAATGATAAAATTAATTTTAAAGTAGCCTACTGTAATTTGTATATAAAGCAATTTAAAATTGAAAGTCACTGAAAGCCGACTTATGATGAAAACAATGTTTTTAATGGTTGCTTCTGCCAAAAACAATTTAAAAGATAATTGCAACTATTTATCTCACAATTCTGACTTGTTTCCTCATAATTGTGTTATAAAGTCCAATTCTAACCAATTTTAATTAAATATGGCCCTAAAGAAATGCAAAAATGACATACACATATCTATAGATGGTCATCTGATGTTTACCCCATTGTTGTGTGTCATAACATATAATAGTGAAGGAGTCCAAAAGAAACGCAAACTCAATTAAACACAAATATATGAAATCCAGCTTTAATTCTAAGCCTGCTTCCTTAAATTCAAATTTAAAAACAAAATATTCTGAATACTGTTTGCTTTCAATATAATTTAATTAAAATTCAATTTAGAATGCAGCTCAAATTCAGGAATTTTTAGACATTGTCAGTTCAGTTCTGAATTGTGGACATAATAAACATTACAGGAGACCTTTCTTTCTCTTTCCAGAAGGGGGAGCTACATGTTCATCACAGAGAGTCTCCTAAACTCAATCCACCATTAAAGGCCCAGTCTGATACGAACCGTGTGCTGAAGTGTTCATCGAGCGTAAACATTCAAAACCTCTTCATATTTGTATGCATGTAATATTTTGCCATGATGTGCATTAGTGTAAATATGCGTTTGTTTAAAGCAGGTTTGCCAAAAACGTATATAAAGTGAGAGTTTGGGTTTGTGTGTAAAAGCTTGAAGACTTCACACAATATACAAGTTCTAAGTCAAACCATACACATCTACATTTATGGATTTGGCAGACACTTTTATCCAAAGCAACTTACATTGCATTCAAGGTACACATTTTTACATTTTGTCAGGTCTTGCTTTCCCTGGGAATCGAACCCATGACCTTGGCGTTGCTAGCGCCACGCTCTTATTGTTTGAGCTACAGGAAAGCATCTAATGTTCTTTTTCTTTAACATTTCCATTTAACATTTCTATGGTAAGCAGTGGTAAAACATGAAATGTTTACTTACGTCTTACTGTATCTCACACTCTTTGACCTCAGTCATTTTGACACTGATGATCAGGGCCGCCTTTAGATAACCAGAGGATTACAGTAGAAGTACCCCCCACTTGGCCATTAGTCAATACATACTTTAATCTGAAAATCTAATTTCTGGAGAAGAAAATAACACTCCATAAACCCACCAGCTCATTATACACAGAGCCATTTGTAACACCACTTACTAGCATAAAAATATAAAACAATGAACAAATATAAATGCTATTTACATGTTTTAATTTAAATGCTTATCATTAACATTAATGAATGACTGACATACTTTACATTATAATTAGTCTTTCCTGGCCTACATGGCAACACCTTTTTACACATCTCTTTTCTATAGAGAGTTCAATACATCAGTCAATATAACACGGTGCTCTGTTATGGTAGTTAATAGTTAATAATGTCCTTTCAGGAGCTTGACGTCTGTCTTTTTATGGAATAGAGCTCCAGTTGTGGAAGAGTGTAAAAATTCTTATGATGAAAAATGCAGTAAAAACAGTAACACTGTGAAATATTGTTATAATAATAATAATAATAATAATAATAATTAAAAAAACTTTTTCTGTGAATGTATAGTAAAGTGTAACTTATTCCTGTGATCAAAGTTGAATTTTCAGCATCATTACTTTTTACTCTGATATACTGAAAACTGCTGAAAATTTATTTGCGCATTTTGTGACGAAATAACGTAAATATCATTACAATCACAGAAATTCAAAAAGGTCATAGTAGTTTGCATGCCTGGAAATTAAAGTCAGTCGTTGAACATTTTTATTGTAAATAGTTGGCAAATATTGCTTTATTGTCTTCATGTTCAGGTTACATCTAACCTTGCATGAAAAAGTGCTGTGCTGTTTGGGCTGATGGAAGGAACTAAATTTACTTAAAAATAATAATACATAATGATAATGAATTCTTCATATATATTTATGTCCATGGAAGTACATGCGTTCATGTGCCCCTTGATGAGCGCTGTTTGGCCGCTGAGACAAACAAGCCTATATTTTAACTTTTTGTCATCCTCAAGTCCATTATCCACTTATTACAGCCACAGGTTGTGTTTTTGGGCCTTATTTCTAGAATACAGTTGTGTATTTTATCCAGCTACGACACCAGAGGATCTTCAAAATCCTGCCCCGTATTAAATGACATTATACATGTCCAACTTATTGTTATTGTATTGTACTCACGCATCAATTCTGTGTCCTAGACTCGACGCTTCCTGTGTGCGAACCGAATGGAAATGGAAAACAGCTATTTTATTTTTATTTTTTGTAAGACACATATAAACTATAAAATTATAATCAATCGCTATAATCAGTCACTCTTCACAGAGGCAGCGTTTACGTATGGCAGAGTATGTCACATTTGGTTAGGACACGGTGAAGGCTTATAGGGCTGTTTCAGTATTTGCATTGATTTTGAATTGTTGTCAAGTCTGTTGTTAAGTTCTTTTAGTGGATTTTTGTCCCCATTTTGTTTAGATATAATGTGATTATTTGGAAATGTCGTTTGGCCAGAAGAACTCATACCATATCCTAGGTTTTTGTGAAACGCAGCTAATGCTCTTACGCACAAGATGAAATCCTAGCATGAGATAATTAATTCAAGCGCACTGTGGAAGTGTGGAAGCACCCATTCAGCTGTGGAAGTGATGAACAAATATGAAAACTTTGGTGTTTAATGTTTATTGAATTTTATTTTTGACAGTACACAATGTTTCCAAGCATACAATAGGATTTTTATTGATTGGTTAAAATGCAGAACTTCCTCAACTTAAGGGCTTTGTGCAACCGGACCCAGGTTTACAGTAAACACACTACAGAAACAGCCTGGTGGAACCAGTTTATTCACTTTTGTCTCGCACAATTCTGAGAAAACAGGAGGATCCAAGTGAATCTGCATTCCACACACCAGTCCTTTTGTGAAGCTTTGTTAAAAACACCTCTGACATCTGAATCTTGAACTGCTGACCACTTCTCTGATTTCATAAACTGGTAAAGAAATTACTAAAGAAATTACTAATTAACTAGTTTGTCCTAATATTCACATGCGTTTCTTTATAACATAAAATAATTTTACACATTTGTGTTTTACAAGTGCATGTACTACGTTTTGCATTTAAGATTTCTATAGTTAAATATATACATTATATACATCAAGCTTTTTTATCAATAGCCATATGGCCAAGATTAAGATGGAGGTAGAAAACGTTGTCGATTGTGCGTATCTGTTGTTAAATCTGACACAGAGACAGTTCAGACTCAAAAACCTTAAATCCAGCATAGAGGGGTTCAGTGAATGTGGTGTTGAATGTGTGTAAGTGTGTGAGTGTGTGTGTGTCAGAGACGCAGTAGAAGGACAGAGTGCCAGCTGACACGTCCACATACACTCCTACTTTCTTAGATTGTGGTACATGGGTTTTTATGCTAGTGCTCTCATTATTGTACCAGACACCAAATCCAGTATTCGTGCAGAAAAGGCACCAGGATTTGTCATTGTATCCAAACTTACAGACAGTCCCTTCTTTCCTGCTGATTCCTTTATAGGCCACTGCTATACGAGCCCAAGAGCCCCATTCAGCCTCCCAGTAACAGCGTCCAGTCAGTCTCTCTCGACACAGAACCTGAGGAATATCAGCAAATCTCTCTGGATGATCAGGATACGGCTGATGATCTTTCACATATGTGATCTTTCTGTTCCCCTCAGACAGAATGAGTTGAGTGTTCGCTGTGTTTGGATCCAGTGTGAGATCACAGGCATCTGAACACAAGATGACAGATAAAAACAGTTTATTAATCTAATTTGTTGTCATTAAATGTATGTTATGTGTGATGAGTGTGTCAGAGAAAGAACCTACATTTTTGTAATCCTGGTTTGACCCTGAATGGTCCTCGATGATCCAAACTAAAAAGGCACACAAACATACAGACAAAACGACTCTTTAGTCATTGGAATAGTTATTCACATACAGTCAATTAATATAAGGAGTCAAGTCATATTTATTTGTACAGCACATTTCCCAATACAAATTGTTCCAAAGCAGATTTACAGTGCCGTATGTCTCAGGACGTTTTCCCACTAGCAGTTCAGTTCGAAACGGGGCACAGTTCGCACGAAAAGTCGTTAATGTGAAAGCTGTCATGCGGACCCGGGTGCACACCAGGGATACCGAACCCGAGACTACCTGAAGGAGGTGATTGGTTGCACTCGAACTGTGCCACGATTTGTGTGAATGTGAAAGCAACATGGACTTGGGTGCATGCTTGTTCAGGAAGTAAAGTAACCTGCACATGCGTTTTAGCCAATTTTTAGCCGTTTTATTGAGTTCAAAAGAATACATATAAGGGATGATAGTGTTGATAATGTACCTTGTATACGAGCAAGAGCGAGCCTGCAGTGTAATCGCACATAGCGAGTGCAATCAGGGCAGAAAATGAATGGCAATCCATTGTCTCCTCAAAAGAGTTGCCTTCATGCGATGCATATATAGTAAACCCAAGTGTCATTTACACAGCTGCGCATAATAGCACCAAATTAATAAAAAACATAATCTATTGACCCACGTTCTGTTTTCTATCATGCAGCATGCACGTTTGTGATAACGTAAGATAAATGCAAATGCACCAGGGTTCGATAGAATCAAGTTAAGTGTGCAACCAGACCAACGATGCGGGTAGGGGGCCGGGAACAATCGCGCTCGGACTGCAGCAAACATGCCAAAAACATGCCCTTAATGTCTTTGAACCCCCAGTGAACAGCCAATGGAGTTAAAAGTGATCTGATGTTTGTACATGATCTTTAAACAACAACAGAAAAAATATTATTTAATATCCAGTTGTAAATTGTTTGCATTCAGTAACTAAGATATAAATATTATAATATAGGCATCTCTTGTAACATATGTATTCTCTGTATGCTCTGTTTTGATTTAGTATTCATTGTGTTTGGTTCTGTTTTCCCTATGCCTGTTTGACCTAGTTTCCCAGTGTGTTTGATTAATGATCTTGTTCACTTATTGTCTTATTAATTAAATCATTAGCTC
The DNA here is from genome assembly GCA_018749465.1 of Paracanthobrama guichenoti. Taxonomy (NCBI): domain Eukaryota; kingdom Metazoa; phylum Chordata; class Actinopteri; order Cypriniformes; family Gobionidae; genus Paracanthobrama; species Paracanthobrama guichenoti. Next base: position 27,698,333 of record CM031943.1, read on the forward strand.
TTTTGTTCCTCTGTCTATTTAAGTCCTGTCTTCATTCATTTCTTTGTTTGATGTCATCTATGTTTAATGTCTGTTATTCTGTTTCCCCGAGTGTTCCTGTAATATTTTGGATTAAAGGCTATTTCTTTGTATTCTCCATTGTCGTGCATTTCCTTGCAGCAGCCTACCGTGACATCTCTGCCATCTTCAAATTTTTTATATCTTCTAATTAATTTCCTGTTTGTATTTTATTTTAAGCAAACACTTTCTACATTTTAGATTTACATCGAACAAAGAACATTTTGCCCATGTTGCACTTTGCCTCTAAATTCTTCCAGTAAAGAATATGTTACAAATACATTTTGTGAGCTAATATAATGATTTTATCAGTACATGCAGAAAAGTGTTGGAAGAAAAAAATATTTTACATTCCATGCAAAGTTTGGGCTCCAACCATTAAGGTATCTTTAGATTCCCACATACTTGAGAGTCTGCAGAGAGCAGTTTGGATCCTCCAGTTTGTCAGAGAGAAGTTTGACTCCTAATTGTCCTGGGTGATTGTAGCTCAGATCCAGCTCTCTCAGGTGTGAGGGGTTTGAACTCAGAGCTGAAGACACATAACCACAGCCTTCCTCTGTCACCATACAGCCAGATAACCTACACACACACACACACACACACACACACACACACACACACACAGAGAGAGAGAGAGAGAGAGAGAGAGAGAGAGAGAGAGAGAGAGAGAGAGAGAGAGAGAGTGAGATCATCTACAGACACACATCAACATTATGACTGTACTTTATTCCTTATATGTTCTTACACACCTCAGTATCTGCAGCTGACAGTTTGGACTCTTCAGTCCATCTGAGAGCAGCTTCACTCCTGAATCCCGCAGGTCACTGTTACTCAGATCCAGCTCTCTCAGGACACAGTTTGAGGATTGTAGAGCTGATACCAGTTTTACAGGTCTGATCAGTGAGATTACAGCCAGAAAGACTGAAAGAGAGTACACAAAATGTTTATTTTAACCTCTTGTCACATTTTGTCAGAGTTTGAGTTTTATTTGAGTTATATTCTTAGTTCGTTTTGCACTGTTCCTGTTCTGATTACTTTGTTAACATTTGTTACCATGGTTATTCATTGGTTGATTAATACACTGCACCTGTTTCTTATTTCATTCATTGGTTTTGGTTAGTATATACTGAGCCTGTTTGTTACTAAATAGAGACTGCTCTGATTAGATCCTGCTCTTTTTCATCTGTGCTTCAGCTGTGACAATTCTTCAACTGGTATTTCAATAGTATCAACTCTATTCTCATAAAAGAGGTTAAACAGTGGTTTACTAAACAAACTATGTCTTTAGCAAACCGTCTTTAACTACAAATTTCATTACTGCTGCATCTGGCTGCAACCTAATAAAAAGTCAAATTTAAAAGGGGAGCGAGGAAAAGAAAAAAAAAATCTTGGTCCGGTTCCTGGACACACTGCTGCTTGGTCCTCAATCAGCCGAGAGGCTCTCACTCGCAGTGCCATTTGAAGGTACTGGACGCTCCTTGGTGGTGGCTTGATCCACCTCCTGGCAGATGGTGTTGTGGGTAACCAGCAGTGAGTCCCAAATCATGGCAGACAGCAGCAGGCTTCGGCCTCCTGGCAAACAGCGCCAAACTCCTCCGTTCCTCTCGTACAGCAGTAAGTTCTCTGTCCCACCTGGTCTTCCAATGCTCCAGCACCATCTGGCATTCACCGCTCCTTCGTGCTGCCTGACATCCTCAGCACTGTGATCCCTCTCAGCAGCGAGGGCTCTCCGTCAACATGTCCTTCCTCCCTTCCTCTCATGTTTTCGGCACCAGTGTAACGTGGTTTGTAGTTCAGGGAAGAAGGAGGTTCAGGGAACCGGCAAAAGTCAAACACGGACCCCCTCACAGATGGCTGCCACACAAACATAAACAAAACACAACAGAAAGTCCAGGCCTGGTCCTCTCTTTTAAGGCAAAGCAACATGAGCCCATTGCTTTCAATGGAGAGTTGCTGATCTGAGTGACCAACATGAGTGACTTTGACCATTGGCGACAGGACGTAGGCATGGATGTCCAACAACATGACGAAATTGAGATATATTTAACTAACTGACTTTTGGGAGCAAAAACCAATAGGAGTGAAGTCATTCGAGCATGCATGATCCTGTAGTGTTGTGTTGGTAACAAGATGGAGAAATTCATTTTTAACGTTCAGCAACTTACTTACTAATTTATTATAATGTGGTACTCGCCATGCTGACTCTGAGTCTAAATGGATTTGTGAACCCAGATAAACCAGCAGCTGTGCTTTTGCCACGGATAAATATAAAACAAGTTGATAAGCAGTTAAATGTGTCAGTTTACACACAAAGAAGCAAATAAGCTTTTCAAAAGTATAAGCATAAAATGTTAATTTACAGACTGAAAAACTTCATGTGCTGTTTTCTAGCAGTTTGGTCTTGAATAAAGAGAGATAACCTGCACTTAACCTTTTCACAGACATTTTGTTTTCATAGTTAGACATGAAATTGATTGATTGTCTAGCAATATATTGATTATCACAGAATTGCTGTATTGTGGTATTATCGGTATTGTGAGCCATGGATTGTGTATTGTGAGGTGCCCTGTAATTTGAAATCTGATAATGTATTAAAGTATTAAATACTGTACTTGTTCAGTGCACACACAAAACAGAAAGATCCAGAGATTTGTGGTATGAAAGCATGTTCCATTACACGCTAAGATAGTCTAACCAAATATACTGAAGATGCATTAATTAAACAACAACAAAAACTGTAATTCTATTTTTTTACACTCTTCACTGTAACACAATAAATCACTCACAGAGCTTTATTGATCACAGCTGGTATCAGTCTTCTTCTACCATCAGCTGATGTGTTGTATTTCTTGAGGTCCAGCTCATCCAGCACCTCCTCTGACATCTGAAGCATGTAGGCGATTGTTGAGCAGTGAGCAGGAGAGAGTTTCTTCTCTGAGTGTTTGTCTGATTTCACAAACTCCTGAATCTTTCTGGACAGAGTCTGATCTTTGACTTCCAGCAGACAGAGGAACAGATTGATGGATCTTTCAGTGGAGAGCTCATGTCCATCTTTGATCTTCTCTTTAATGTACTGTGTGGTTCTCCTGATGCTCTCTGAGCTTTTCTCTGTGTGTGTCAGTAGATCCTGTAAGAGTCTCTGATTGGACTCCAGTGAGATGCCCAGCAGGAACCGCAGGAACAGGTCCAGCTGTCCATTCTCACTCTCAAGGGCTTTATCTACTGCTCCTCTAAGCAAATTATGCATTGAGTCAAAAAACTTAAGGGTCTCCACGGTGCTGCTTAAATAACAGTAAAACACATGGAAGGCAGCGAGAAACTCCTGGATGCTCAGATGAATGAAGCTGTAGACTTTCCTCTGATGAATCACAGATTCCTCATTAAAGATCTCAGTGCAAATCCCAGAATACACTGAGGCATCAGTGACGTCTATGCCGCTCTCTCTCAGGTCCTCCTCAGAGAACATCACATTGCCCTTCATCAGCTGTTTGAAAGCCACTCCAGCAAGTTTCACAATCACTTCTCTGTTGGACTGCAGGAGTTTCTCTGGATCTCTCTCTTCATACTTCTGATTCCTCATGTTGATCTGAATCAGCAGGAAGTGGATGTACATTTCAGTCAGAGTTTGAGGGATTTCTGCACTCAGATCTTCTTCCAGGAGCTTTTGAAGCACAGTGGATGAGATCCAGCAGAAGACGGGTATGTGGCACATGATGTGGATGCTTCTTGCTCTTCTGATGTGTGAGATGATTCTGCTGGCTTGATGCTCATCACTGATTCTCTTCCGGAAATATTCCTCCTTCTGAGGCTCATTGAATCCCTGAATCTCTGTCAGACGGTTGATGTATTTGGAGGGAATCTGATTGGCTGCTGCTGGTCTGGAGGTGATCCAGATGAGAGCAGAAGGAAGCAGTTCTCCTTTCATGAGGTTTGACATCAACACAACCACTGATGAAGTCTCAGTCACATCAGAAACTTCCTGAGAGTCTGAAAACATCAGTGTGATTCTGCTTTCATCCAGACCATCAAAGATGAACACAACTTTACACTCCTCATAAATCCTTGAGTCCAGATCTTGAAGTTCAGGATGAAAGTCCAGCAGAAGACTGTGAAGACTGTACTGATGATCTCGGATCAAGTTCAGCTCTTTAAATGGAAGCACAAACATGAAATCTACATCCTGATTGGCTTTTCCCTCGGCCCAGTCCAGAATGAACTTCTGCACAGAGACAGTTTTTCCGATTCCAGCGATGCCTTTAGTGAGAACAGTCTTGATTTGGTATTTCTCCTCACATCCTGGTTCAGGAGAGGCTTTAAAGATGTTGTTGCAGTAGATTGGAGTGTCTTGTGAGTGTTGTGTTCTGGCTGTTTTCTCCATCTGTAAAACCTCATGTTCTTCATTCACTCCTTCTGTCTCTCCCTCTATGATGTAGAGCTGTGTGTAGATCCTGTTCAGGAGGGTTTCATTCTCTTGGAGTTTGTTTCCCTCAAATAATCTCTCATACTTGTTCTTCATGCTGATTTTGAGCCTGTCTTTGATTCTCTTTAGTTCATCATCTGCTGGTTTCTGCAGGTCTCCAGTCTCCTCCTGCAGGGCTGCTGGTGTGTAACAGTAAACAAAACCCCAAGAACTGATTTCTTTCATGACTCTGTGTCTTCTGGCTTCTGTGTCTTCTGATGGTCTAGACTGATCCCAGTAGAAACTGATGCATTGTCTGCAGAAAATGTGTCCACAGATGACAGAGACCGGATCTCTCAGGGCCTGCTCACAAACTCCACATCTGGACTGAACCTGGATCAGATCCTCCCTCTTACCACTGAGTGAAAACAGAAATATTTACTTTTACTGACAGTCACAAATGGAGAATAAAATATTTAATTGCCAAAGATAACTTTTTTAGCACTAGCTAACACAGTCTAGTCATATAACACAGTTATATAACATATATATATATATATATATATATATATATATATATATATATATATATATATATATATATATATATATATATATATATATATATATATATATATATATATATATATAAAACATGAATCATAGGATTCAGCCAATCTTTATTACATGCTTCATGTGATATTCAATATCAGTGTTTTTGTCTTACCTGCGGTCAGCGGACACTGTTTTATCACTGAGATCAGGAGGATAATCTATGGATCTGGTACTCTTTATAGACACACAGCTGGGATTTGGAGAGGTCTCTGCTCCATCTCCTCAGACTATAGAGATATACAGAAGTAGGCAGCTATTAATACACTTATATACTTATACATATATACTTCACACACAATATTGCAAAAAGTTTTGGGACGCCTGCCTTTATATGCACATAAACTTTAATGACATCCCATTCTTAATTTGTAGGGTTTAATATAGAGTTGTCCCACCCTTTGCAGCTCTAACAGCTTCAACTCTTCTGGGAAGACTTTCCACAAGGTTTAGGAGTGTGTTTATGGGAATTTTTGACCATTCTTCTAGAGGTCAGGCACTGATGTTGGACGATAAGGCCTGGCTCGCAGTCTCCGCTCTAATTCATCCCAAAGGTGTTCTATCGGGTTGAGGTCAGGACTCTGTGCAGGCCAGTCAAGTTCCTCCACACCAAACTCGCTCATCCATGACTTTATGGACTGACGCTTTGTGCACTGGTGTGCAGTCATGTTGGAACAGGCCATCCCCAAACTGTTCCCAAAAAGTTGGGAGCATGAAATTGTCCAAAATGTCTTGGCACACTGAAGCATTAAGAGTTCCTTTCACTGGAATTAAGGGGCCGAGCCCAACCCCTGAAAAACAACCTCACCCCATAATCCCCCCTCCACCAAACTTTACACTTGGCACAATGCAGTCAGGCAAGTCCGTTCTCCTGGCAACCGCCAAACCCAGACTCATCCATGGGATTGTCAGACAGAGAAGCGTGATTGGTCACTCCAGAGAACACGTCTCCACTGCTCTAGAGTCCAGTGGTGGCGTGCTTTACACCACTGCATCCCACACTTTGCATTGCACGTGGTAATTTAAGGCTTGGATGAGCTGTGCAGCCATGGAAACCCATTCCATGAAGCTCTCTCCGCACTGTTCTTGAGCTCATCTGAAGGCCACAGAAGTTTGGAGGTCTGTAGCCATTTACTCTGCAGAAAGTTGGTGACTTCTGCGCACTGTGACCCTCAGCATGCGCTGAACCCAATCTGTGATTTTACGTGGCCTTCCACTTTGTGGCTTAGCTGCTGTTGTTCCCAATTGCTTCCACTTTGTTATAATCCCACTAACAGTTGAGCGTGGAATATTTAGTAGTGAGGAAATTTCAGGAATGGACTTATTGCACAGGTGGCAACCTATCACGGTACCACGCTTGAGTTCACTGAGCTCCTGAGAGCGACCCATTCTTTCACAAATGTGTGTAGAAGCGTCTGCATACCTAGTGCTTAATTTATACACCTGTGGCCATGAAGGGATTGAACACCTGAACTCAGGGATTTGGAGGGGCGGCCCAATACTTTTGGCAATATAGTATATATGGAAGGAAAATTCACACTTTAAACAATGTGCAACAAAAATAAAATTATGCAACAGTAAATATATAGCAATATATTGAACAATATATAGCAATATATGCATACTGCAATATATTGTAAATAAATGGACATAAATATTAGTACTGTAACTTTAAGAGTAAATATAAAATGCATTATATAATATTAAATATTATACTATTTTAAAAATAGATGCTTTATCTCTGTGTCTGATTTAAAGTGGGCAGAATGCTAGCTCTAACAACCCATAGCCAAAATAACCAACAAAAGTTAACCGTTATTCTTACCCATCCAGTCAACTTTAACTTTCCAATGCTGGCAAATGACCAATACCAAAAATACCTAAGTTTCTGAGTCATAATTCTGAAGATATATATATATATATATATATATATATATATATATATATATATATATATATATATATATATATATATATATATATATATATATATATATAAATATAAAACATGAATCATAGGATTCAACCAATCTTTATTACATGCTTCATGTGATATTCAATATCAGTGTTTTTGTCTTACCTGCGGTCAGCGGACACTGTTTTATCACTGAGATCAGGAGGATAATCTATGGATCTGGTACTCTTTATAGACACACAGCTGGGATTTGGAGATAGAAACATTTATTCAAAAGATTAAATAATTGATATATTTACTTGCATGTCATGTGACCATTAATCAACATCATTAGTTAAACACATGACATGTATTATCTATAGAGCTATTGACAGATGAACATTTCTTTGTTGCCAGAAGATACATGTCAGTGAGTCACAGCCATCTCTGGCTATTTAAAAGATATTTTTCAATTGTAACCTTGAAACATGCATTTCCTGTAAAGCTACTTATGTATATGTCAAATGCACTATATGGTTTTGCTAAGGTAAAACTGTAGTAAACATGTTTTTTTCTACTATAGCAATATTGTAGTAATGGGTAAAATTGTGGTAATCGTGATACTAACCATAGATTTTGAAACGATGGTTAAGTTTGTAGTTACTGTATGGTTTTAATGCAAATCCTTACATGTTAATATATATATATATATATATATATATATATATATATATATATATATATATATATATATATATATATATATAAGCTATATATTTAAAGAGTATTTGATATATATTTAAAGAGTTATATTTTAGATTTGTAATTTAAAGACTTTTAACAGTAGGTGTCACAGGCAGGTGATTTCTACATCTACAAACGTTTCACATATTACAGTTCTATCATTTTAAATAATCTAACTCATTACATGCAGTGTTACTATTTTAAGTACTTACCAAGTAAAACTCCCCCGCTGGGGAATGTTTCAGCCTTGTTCCTTGTCGATAAAAACCACTGTGGCTTTTACTTTCGGATACCTATTTCAGAATATTTCAGAATACAACAGCTAAACCATGTTAAAAGTTGTTCACGAAGATTTTGCTTTCAACAACATTTGTAACTTTCCGGGTATGCAAGCTACCATAACTTATCCCATGTACACGACGTAATCCCGGAGCAGTTTTTATCCAGTATGTGGGTTTGTTTGCTTCTAGTCTCGCCCAGACAGACATTCAGATGGTTTGTGGGCGTGGCGTCTGAGACTGAAACTGGTTTCTTCAGGTAAACCACACCAAATTCAAAAACAATCCATTCCCCCACACTAGAAATGCATGGCATTAACCCAGTATAGCCTATGCAAAATCACTTCTGCCGCTCGACAGAGCAAGATATATAGAAAAACTGAGCCGTATATGGGTGGGATTGTCCGTACAGTATCTGTGACTGGACAAACGACCCAACAGAATCAATGGCCAGAGGTGTCACTTTCTCGTCAAAATGCTCCCCCAAATACGTATGACATGCCGACTTCATAAATCCCCCAGTCTTTCGATGAAGACATTTATTCAGTGTTGCTGAATTTAATGGATTTAAAATATGTATTATATTACATGACCAATTAAAAATAAAAAATTAGCCCATGATTTACTCACCCTCAAGTCATCCTAGGAGCCGTGTGGAGCACTTTTACAATGGATAGATGCACTTTTATGGACTTCAAAAACGAACCATTGTTTGAGTTCCTTTGAATGCCTTTATAAAGCTTGGAAGAGCCAGGACATTTTTAATATAACTCAGATTATATTCGTCTGAAAGTAAAAGGGTGAGTAAATCATGGGCTAATTTTCATTTTTGGGTGAACTATCCCTTTAATTGTATGCCCAATATGATAAATAAATAAACAGCTAATAAAATTAGCCTCTGAAAACATGTTTAGTGTTTAGATTTAGCATGATTAACAAGTCATTTCAGTAATACCACTGAGCATAAAATGAATTAACAAAAATGAACAGCATATATGTGGAACTTGTATATTTTCATCTTTGAGATTTTGTAATGTAATGGCATGTAATTTACAGTCACCAGGTAATTTGCTTTATACAAAATTGTGCTAAACATCCTGACAGTGTACATGACAAAAATTTAAATATAGAGCGATGAAATTAATGAAAATACAGGTAATGAAATATTCATTAAATACAAAATTCCAGGTATCATTTAAAGCATTGAAACCATCTAATGTTTCTGGAAATACCACATGTGTTTAGTTTATCATAAGTCATAGTAAATTCAAAATGAAATGCAAAGTAAAATACAACACATTTGAATTTCTTTGATTAAAATGCAACTCTGACCCACTTCCTTGATTTAACTTTTAAATTACAGTTCTAAAACTTGTTGGCTTCCTTACATTAAATTCAATTAAAATTCAGGAATTGACAAGATGTTATCAATTCAACTGTGAATGGTGACCATAATAATAAGTGTTAATGGAGAATGTTCTTTCTCTTTCCAGAAGGTGGCGCTATGTGTTCATCACAGATAAAACAGCCCAATCCATCACAGAATGCCCAGTTACATACCTGTGTGTGCTAAAGTGTTATGAACTCATCTAGTAAACATTTATAATATCTTAATATTTTAAACCAATATATTTTGGTCCTCTGCCATACATTAGTGTAAATGTGTGTGTCTGAAGCAGCTTTATTAAAAGAAAAACGTGTATAAACATTTTGTCTAAGTGAAGAACTCATAAATGTTTCATAAAACAAACATCTATTTTTCCATTTTAATGAATCATAATATTTAATTGTTTTATTTTAAAATATGAACTCTCTTAATCGCATGCATAATTCGTCTCGTGACAAATCATAAATAATGACGAGTTATTTGCTTTACTGGACATTGAATGTTTATTTATTGACCTATCTTTTCTCATAGTCCTTGAAATGAACTGAATTCCTACTCGTCTTCTGTAGACAGTAAAGCCCCGCCTCCTTTGATATGATTGGTCATCTCGGTTACATTGAGTGCTGTTAGACCGCTGAGACGGACCAGCATGTCTGGACAGACCGGTTCATTCACATTTGTCTTGCACGCTCAACTGTGAGAAAACAACACTGAATTTCTGTAACAGGTGTCACAAGATACTAGACAGGCCTACCTGAGAATGTTTACTCTTTACTCTTGAGTTTTCTGAGTGAATGTGTTCTTCTGTAGATCAAATATTTTTGTGTCATGAATAGTGTAGCTTCTCTCTGACAGTCAAGAGACTGTCATATTAAAGTATCTCTAGGTTATAATATACATTACGGGTTTTTAAAATGTATTTACTCCTTTGTGCACTGACAATATGCCAACAGCATATACAGTGCCACATTTCAATAAATAAAAATAAAATGAATATACTGTAAAAGGAAACAAACTGCACATCTAATACATAAATACATAAACATTGGCTGAAAGTGCTGAATAACCACAAGAGCATAAAATATGCAAAAAACTTAACTGTACAGTTGTTTTTAGCCCAAGCTGTAAAAACTGCACTTTCCAGTGTTTTGAGAATCAACACGTCAGAGTTACAGAAAATAATCTTTTTTTTTAATTTTATGATCATGTCAATCATCAAGAGGTGATTTTATCTATATGATATACTGAACAGAGAAAAAACACATTGCCCCAACAGTACCTGACAATCCAGCAGGATGAAACTGAGCCTGTGGATCCCCTGAAACAGTGACAACATCTACAGTAGCTTTTATAAGATCACACCAAATGAAGAACCAGAGTGTTTCTACAGCACCTTTGACTCACTTAAGTCTCCACAGACTCACACACAATAAAGTCTTGGTTACTAATGTAACCCCTGATCCCTGAAGGACAGGAGTTGTGGTGACAAGACATAACATCTCTGTTCACCCCTTCAGGGAACGGGGGTTACATAAGTAACCAAGACATTCCCTTTTAGTCAGTCACGGACAGATTCATTGGGATCCCTAAGAAAAATGCCATAACTGCTGCGCCTTCCAAGTGCCCCGTGTAAGCCACCTAGTCCCCCTACACCTGGTGGGGCGGAAAAAGGGCAGTTCATAGTTGAGGATGCAAGGACAGTCTCCGCAACTTTCGTAAAGATGCGGGACGACGGGGGCAGCCCAAAGGAGAGGACCTTGTACTGATATGCCCAAGACAGGCAGAGACTTTTTTGGGGAACAATGAAGTATGGGCTGTAAATCTCTTACCTCACATCGGCTGGAGGGACCAGCTCTATTGAGTGATGAGATACTTAGCAGACTATCATCACTCAATGGCTGGTTGTCTAAGTGGTGTCTGCAAAATAACATAGGGTTCATAGACAATTGGAAAAGCTTTTGGGGCAGACCTGACCTGTTGAAGAGGGACGGCATCCATCCTTCTTGGAGTGGTGCTGCTCTTCTCTCTAGTAATTTGGCATATAGTCTTAAAGCTAAACCTTGACTAACTGGGGCCCAGGTCAGGAAGCAGACGGACTGGCTTACCTGACCATCTGCTAGCTGTCTCCCATTACAGAAGTCAGATAAATCCCATCACATAGAGACTCTTTCACCTAGATATTATCACATAGAGACTGTGTCTGTTCCCCGAATTAGTAAATACAAAAAAACATCAAGACCATTCAACAGTAAAAACTTAATTGATGTCAAACAAATAAACAACAGATATAATACAGATGATCAAATGATAAAGCTCGGGTTGCTGAATATTCGATCCCTTTCCCCAAAAGCGCTTATTGTTAATGATATAATTACAGATAATAATCTAGATGTGCTGTGTTTGACAGAAACCTGGCTAAAACCTGACGACTACATTACTTTAAATGAGTCCACCCCACAAGATTATTGTTATAATCCTGACGAAATTTACCAATTCACAAGATTAACGGAATGCATAGCTGATATAAAACATTGGATGTCTAGTAATTTCCTGCAACTTAATTCAGAACAAAAAAAACATTTTAATTATTGGACAAAAAAGCTCCACAAGTTGTAACCTAGAATACTGTCTAACACTCGATGGCTGCTCTGTCAAGTCCTTGTCATCAGTTAGGAACCTGGGTGTGCTCTTTGATACCAATCTTTCATTTGAAAGCCACGTTTCTAACATCTGTAAAGCTGCATTCTACCATTTTAAAAATATATCTAAATTACGGCACATCCTTTCGATGCAAAATGCTGAACAGTTAATTCATGCGTTCATGACCTCAAGGCTAGATTACTGTAATGCTTTACTGGGTGGTTGCCCTGCTCGCTTAATAAACAAACTCCAGCTGGTCCAAAACGCAGCAGCTCGAGCTCTTACTAGAACAAGGAAGTATGACCATATTAGCCCGGTTCTGTCAACACTGCACTGGCTCCCTATTAAACATCGTATACATTTTAAAATCTTGCTTATTACTTACAAAGCACTAAATGGTTTAGCTCCCCAGTACTTGAGCGAACTCTTAACGCATTATACTCCATCACGTCTATTGCGGTCTCAAAACTCTGGCCACTTGATAATACCTAGAATATCAAAATCAACTGCAGGCGGTCGATCCTTTTCCTATTTAGCGCCTAAACTTTGGAACAGTCTTCCTAGCATTGTTCGGGAAGCAGACACACTCTGTCAGTTTAAATCTAGACTAAAAACGCATCTCTTTACTATGGCTTACACATAAAACATTATCAATTTCTATTACTCAAATCAGTAAATGATTGTTAGGCTGCATTAACTAGGTCAGCCGGAACCGAACACTTCCCATAACACCTGATGTACTCGTTACATCATAAGAAGAATGGCATCTACGCTAATGTTAGTCTCTCTGTTTATCCCGAGGTTTACTACAGTCAGCCGGATCCAGGCCGTATCCAGATCAGATGGTGGACCAGCGCCTGGACATGACCAACGCATCCCTGAAATGTCTGCAGAGAACATGTCAAATAAACTCCCCCCGTAAATGCTGCATCGACACGGCATCCTCATTAAACCCGTCTCCGGCATGACGACTCCAATCTTTCGAATAATCTTACGAATATCTATTTGCCTAATATGAATTAAGACCTGCACTGTTGCCAGAATTATAATCATACACTGTTTGTTCGTCGGCCAGAGGAGAACTGGCACCCCGACTGAGCCTGGTTTCTCCCAAGGTTTTTTTCTCCATTCTGACCCTGAAGGAGTTTTGGTTCCTTGCCACCGTTGCCTCTGGCTTTTGGCTTGCTCAGTTGGGGACACCTAAATTTCATCTATATTACCGATCTGCCTGCATTGACACTATATGATACTTGAAATTAGCTGGATAACATCACCGTTTCACCAGAACGGCTGTACAAATTCTGTTGCATTATTTTCCTGTTAACAATGTGAAGCTGCTTTGAAACAATTGGACTTTGCGCTATATAAATAAAGGTGATTTGATTTTATTTGATTTGATATTGCATCCATTGTAGGACCACAATCTCCACACACTGGAGCATCCTTTTCTGCCACTGAGGTAAACCAGATGCCGCTGAACCTGGGGGGATGCCAGATGAACTGAATCACATATCTGAGTCTGATCATCCGAATGAGCCAGCGAGATGGGCTGGGAAGGGCTAGCCAGGCTCCCAGACACCACGCAATGCACATACTGATCAAAATGCTGTCATCATGAGCAGAAAACAAACTAGTAATTTTAAAGTTTTAGTTGTCTTTCCTTGCCAACTCCATCAATAATTGTTTAATTTTAACATTGTTTATTATGGGATGCTCTTAATATGCTGATTAATAATGCTAATTGTAGATGGAAAATGGCATCACAAACGTATGACAGCTAAAAAAGCTGCATTCTTATTTCTGCAGTGTTTTAGTGAAAGTATCAATCTACTTGGCTGTTCACATGCTTCTGATACAGTTGTTAAAATAACTGTCATCTGCCGCTCTTGTTGTGCTTTACCTCTTTAGCAGAGAGAAGCGACACACATGGAGCAGAAAGGCCTTGAATGAAGCGTGTTTGGCTCTTGATAAAAATTAGATAATATAGCGCTGAAAGATAATTATCATAAATGACCGTGAGCACTTGTGTTGTCAAAACAATGGAGTGGTGCTCGTGTTACTCATTTTAAACTGTAGGGACAGTAAAATGATGCTACCATGACATTATGTCTCATGGCCTGGCGGAGCCAAGCCGGGGTTCGAAATCAGACCACAGTCCGCTATTTGAGGAGCTCTGTTCTAAAGGCTCCAATAAGCGACAGAAAATCTGACCAATCCCATCTTGAGCACAGTTCTTATAACATTATGGTTCCACCAGCCTCATGCTTACAAAACTAGACTCAAAAGGTTTGATAAGCTTCATTATTTACAGTTTAATTTTATTTTTCAAGATCAGTATTATACACTTAAAATGAATCTCAATAAAGAAGACATGTCAATTGTTCATATATGATTGACTATATTTAGTATTTTAACACATTTGTTTTACAGCATGTTTTTCTAAATATTTACATGTATTATATTTTGCATTTATTAATTTTGTAGTTAAAAATCATACATTATATAATGTATAAAGTGATTCATATAATGATATAAGTATACAGTTTACAAGTATACGCTTTTTCATAATGTATAGACATATGACCAAAATTATTATGGAGGTAGAAAGCATTGACCGATGTGTATGTGTGTGTGTGTGTGTGTGTGTGTGTGTGTGTGTGTGTGTGTGTGTGTGTGTGTGTGTGTGTTAGAGAGACATGAAGTCTCTCACATGAAGTGTATTTCTGTCAATTGTTATTATTATTATACATTTTATTTATAGGTGCCTTACATGACACTCAAGGACACCTTACAAACACAGTAAAACAATCAACATTAAACAAATAATCATTATTACAGACTGAATACAAGCATACAAGTAATTACATAAAACTCTACATAAAGATTTACAAAACACTAAGACTTTCACTTTTTCGAGATTAACCTGTGGCAGCAAGTTCCATAAATGAGCTGCATGACTAAAGGCTCTGGACCCCATAGAAGTAGTGCGAGTTCAAGGGAGAACAAGAGTCAGTGCAGAAGATGATCTTAAAGTATGAGTAGGAGCGTAAAAAGGGACAAGATTATTGAGTGCCTTGTAAAAAAGAAGAATTTTAAAATCAATATGATATTTAACTGGGAACCAATGCAAGTGTTGTAGTATGGAAGTAGTGTGTTCAGCTAGGGGAGTTCTGCAGATGATTCAAGCAGCTGAATTCTGTACTAGCTGGAGTTTGTAGAGAAGCTTTGAAGGCAAGCCATAAAAAGAGCATTGCAGTAATCAGTACGGGATGTGACTAAAGCATGAACAAGAATCGCAGTGTCCTTTCCTGAGAGAGCCGAAAGAAGTCAGTTAATTTTATGTATGTGGAAATATGCAGCGTGAATGACACTGTTTATATGTGCTTCAAATTATAAAGCACATCCAAACTTGTAACCTGTTTAAAAACAGACACTGGAAAGTTATCAGTATTCACAGATGAACATGTATATTTGGTTTTTGAACCAACAAGAAGAATTTCTGTTTTACTGCTGTTAAGTTTAAGAAGATTTCATGTAAACCACTCTTCAATCTTCAAGAGGACAGATGGAGGAAAAGTATAGGTAGGTTAGGAGGATAGGTAAAGTTGGGTGTCATCGGCATAGCAATGGAATTCAATACAAAATTTCCTAAAAATACTACCAAGGTGTACAAGATAAAGGGGCCCAGAACTGAAGCCTGTGGAACACCCATATTAATGTACGGAGGCTTTGATCTAAACTGTACAAATTGAGTACGACCCGTAAAATAAGTTTGAAGCCAAGTCAAGAGGGTACCAATTATTCCAATAGACTCCAATCTGTCTAACAGAACGCTGTGTGGGATAGTATCAGATGCTACACTTAGATCGAGCAGAATAAGTATAGACAAAAGTCCAGAGTCAGCAGCTGACAGTAAGTCAATAGAGATCTTAACTAATATAGTCTCAACACTATGATAATGACGTCTGAATTGTGTGTCTGTTGTTAAATCTGACACAGAGACAGCGAAGATCCAAAAACCTTAAATCCAGCATAGAGGGGTTCAGTGAATGTGGGGTTGAATGTGTGTAATCGTGTGAGTGTGTGTGTGTCAGAGACGCTGTAGAAGGACAGAGTGCCAGCCAACACGTCCACATACACTCCTACTCTATTAGATTTTGGTAAGTGGTCTGGTATGTTCTTGCTCTCATTATTGTGCCAGACAGTAAATCCATTACCAGTGCAGAAAAGACACCATGATTTATCATTGTATCCAAACTTACAGACAGTCCCTTCTTTCCTGCTGATTCCTTTATAGGCCACTGCTATCCGAGCCCAAGAGCCCCATTCAGCCTCCCAGTAACAGCGTCCAGTCAGTCTCTCTCGACACAGAACCTGAGGAATATCAGCAAATCTCTCTGGATGATCAGGATACGGCTGATGATTTTTCACATGTGTTATCTTTCTGTTCTCTTCAGATAGGATGAGTTGAGTGTGTGCCGTGTTTGGATCCAGTCTGAGATTACAGGCATCTGAACACAAAAGGACAAATAAAAACACTTTATTAATCTCATTTGTTTTCATCAAATGTGCAAGACTAGTGACCTACATTTTTGCAGTCCTGGTTTGATCCAGAAGGTCCCTCCATGATCCAAACTAAAGAGACACACAAACATACAGACAAAAAGAATCATAAGTAGTTGGAATTAATATTCACATATATTCCATTAATATATAGTCAAGTTATATTTATTTTATAGAACTTTAAAGAACTAAAGCAGCTTTGCAGTCACAATGTCTTCCGGTCCGAATGAACAGCTATAAAGGTCATATGCTTTACTGTCTTTGAGCCACCAATGAGCAGCCAAATTTTATATATTTATACAATTTTAAACATTATTTAATTATCAGTGGTAAATCATTTTTACAACTGCATTCAGTAAATCTGCTACCTATAAATATCACCATATGGTTATCTCCAGCTCCCACTGCAAACCCCACATACTTGAGTATCTGCAATGAACAGTTTGGAGCCCTCAGTTTAGCAGAGAGCAGCTTGACTCCTGAAACCCCCGGGTGATTGTAGCTCATATCCAACTCTCTCAGGTGTGAGAGGTTTGAACTCAGAGCTGAAGACACATAACCACAGCCTTCCTCTGTCACCATACAACCTGACAACCTACAGAAACACACAGTCAGATCATCTACAGACATCAACAGTGAAGATGACATAATCTGTCATAATCATTGTTGACCTCACACATTTAAGAAACTGCATTCCATGTACCCAAATAATTTAACTGTGCCTTTTTTTGATTATCAAGGTGGACATAACAAAAAGTATTTGTTGAATGCAGATGACTATACATTTGATTTAAAAATTATGTTAATGACCCATTGCCTTGACAAAAACGCGAGAGAATTTATAAATGATTAATGTTCTTACACACCTCAGTATCTGGATCTGACAGGTTGGGCTCTTCAGTCCATCAGAGAGCAGCTTCACTCCTAAATCCTGCAGGTCATTGTTACTCAGATCCAGCTCTCTCAGGACAGAGTTTGAGGACTGAAGAGCTGATGACACAATTTCACAATGCTGAGCAGTGAGATTACAGCCAGCAAGACTGAAAGAGAGTAAAACACACAATCAAATTCCTAACCTTATTTTACAATTGGTATTTCAATAACATCATCTTCATTCTGGTTAAAAAAATAAAATAATAATAATAATAATAATAATAATAATAATTCTAAAAGTAACCTGCAATATACACTGTAAATTATAATTAGTTAGACAATGGTAATTGCTAAAGTTACATAGGAATGGTATGTTGTACTGACAAATGCTTAGTTAGTATATTTCACACACTCAAGAGTACTAGTAACTAAAAAAAGAACAGAGAGTATTTGATAATTTACTTTAGATTTACTCTTGACTTAGTATAGCTACCGTTGTTGTTACCATTGTTGTGTTTTGATGCTGAATGTTGAAGTAGCTGTGTGACTCAAGCTTGGTCAATTGCAAGATATTGTCACAAATATAGAGGAATTATAACAACCCAATTAAAAGTTTTCATAAGGTGTTTAAGACATAATTGTTAGCAATAAAATTGTAAAAGATCATTATACAACATGAAGGGAGGTAATAAACAATAAGCTTTTTAAAGGTCATCTAACTTCTGACTTAATTATGTAACTATAGTTAATGATTTAGTCAGAATTTAGGTCACCTTTTAAAGGCAACATATTTATTACGTCTCTTTGAAACCAAATGACTGTGATTTCTTGTTGCATCACTGCATCAACAGGAAGATAATTACAATGATATAAATGAAGTACCAAGTGCCTAACCAAAGGGAACACCATAATGGTTCAAACAAAACCATTTTAGGAAAATCAACATAAATTTATCAAAACAGCTTGTGATGTTGTCTCAAATTTTTCAGTTGTATTGACAAATCAGCATTCAAGATGACTAGAGAACTAGAGAAAATGTCCTGCCTCAATATTTTTTTTTTTTTTTTTTTTTTTTTGCATGACAAAATGGCACTCAAATCAATCAATTAATCTTAACTTGGGTTTTCCGAGTAAACAAGGCATAGTATGTGAATATAACATATTACTAGATTTTTACAATTAAGACATTAAGTAAAGTTAACAACTGTTGGATTTTACAGTGTAGTAAATATGTATTGCTTGGCATAACAACAGAAACTGTTGTTTCAATTTAGAAAGGACTGTAACATGATTAAACACTCACAGAGCTTTTGTGCACTTGATCACAGCTGGTATCAGTCTTCTTCTACCCTCATCTGATGTGTTGTATTTCTGAAGGTCCAGCTCATCCAGCACCTCCTCTGACATCTGAAGCATGTAGGCGATTGTTGAGCACTGAGCAGGAGAGAGTTTCTTCTCTGAGTGATTGTCTGATTTCACAAACTCCTGAATCTCTCTGGACAGAGTCTGATCTTTGACTTCCAGCAGACAGAGGAACAGATTGATGGATCTTTCAGTGGAGAGTCCATGTCCATCTTTGATCTTCTCTTTAATGTATTGTGTGGTTCTCCTGATGCTCTCTGAGCTCTTCTCTGTGTGTGTCAGTAGATTCTGTAAGAGTCTCTGATTGGACTCCAGTGAGATGCCCAGCAGGAACCGCAGGAAAAGATCAAGGTGTCCATTCTCACTCTCAAGGGCTTGATCTACCGCTCCTTTAAGCAAACTTTGAACTGAAGCAAAATTCTTTAGTTCCTTCATAGTTGTATACACATGGTAATAAAACACATAGAAAGCAGCGAGACACTCCTGAATGCTCAGATGAATGAAGCTGTAGACTTTCCTCTGATGAATCACAGATTCCTCCTTAAAGATCTCAGTGCAAATCCCAGAATACACTGAGGCATCAGTGACGTCTATGCCGCTCTCTCTCAGGTCCTCCTCATAGAACATCACATTGCCCTTCATCAGCTGTTTGAAAGCCACTCCAGCAAGTTTCACAATCACTTCTTTGTTGGACTGCAGGAGTTTCTCTGGATCTCTCTCTTCATACTTCTGATTCCTCATGTTAATCTGAATCAGCAGGAAGTGGATGTACATTTCAGTCAGAGTTTGAGGGATTTCTGCACTCAGATCTTTTTCCAGGAGCTTTTGAAGCACAGTGGATGAGATCCAGCAGAAGACAGGTATGTGGCACATGATGTGGAGGCTTCTTGTTCTTCTGATGTGTGAGATGATTCTGCTGACTTGATGCTCATCACTGATTCTCTTCCGGAAATATTCCTCCTTCTGAGGCTCATTGAATCCCTGAATCTCTGTCAGACGGTTGATGTATTTGGAGGGGATCTGATTGGCTGCTGCTGGTCTGGAGGTGATCCAGATGAGAGCAGAGGGAAGCAGTTCTCCTTTCATGAGCTGTGACATCAACACATCCACTGATGAAGTCTCAGTCACATCAGAAACTTTCTGAGTGTCTGAAAACATCAGTGTGATTCTGCTTTCATCCAGACCATCAAAGATGAACATAACTTTACACTCCTCATAAATCTTTGAGGCCAGATCTTGAAGTTCAGGATGAAAGTCCAGCAGAAGTCTATGAAGACTGTACTGATGATCTCGGATCAGGTTCATCTCTCGAAATGGGAGCACAAACATGAAATCTACATCCTGATTGGCTTTGCCCTCGGCCCAGTCCAGAATGAACTTCTGCACAGAGACGGTTTTTCCGATTCCAGCGATGCCTTTAGTAAGAACAGTCTTGATTTGGTCTTTCTCCTCACATCCTGGTTCAGGTGAGGCTTTAAAGATGTCATTGCAGTAGATTGGAGTGTCTTGTGAGTGTTGTGTTCTGGCTGTTTTCTCCATCTGTAAAACCTCATGTTCTTCATTCACTCCTTCTCTCTCTCCCTCTATGATGTGGAGCTGTGTGTAGATCCTGTTCAGGAGGGTTTCATTCTCTTGGAGTTTGTTTCCCTCAAATAATCTCTCATACTTGTTCTTCATGCTTGTTTTGTGCTGATCTTTGACTCTATGCAGAACATCATCTATTGGTTGAGGAGAATCCGGCTGCTGGTCTGCAGTCTGATCATCTGTTTCCACACTGCTGAAACAAGACGAAAAATAAGTGTATACAGGGGTTCAGGGCCCACCACTAACTACAGAGATGCACAATGTGTCATGAAATTATGAAAGGGATTAGAAGACTCCACTCCATTGAAGGGTCGGAGGGACACTGGAAACCATCAGAGGCAGAAGGTGTCAGAAAAAACCCTCCCTATTGAAGGATAGGAGGTCACCATCAACACCTCCCAAAGCTTCACAACCGTTTCCTCTTCATGGGTTCGACATTTCATTCAGGCTTTTGGCTTATCCACCTTTTGTGCTATTGGCGGGTTTAACATGATGACAGACAGAGAAGCGATGGATCGGTGCCTGTTGATCATGCCTATGTAATACCAGCCACCAGTAATGTAGTGTTTAAATACATTCCTATGTACACTACCAGTGGACTAGCCTACACAAAACAATTCTGATATGCAGAATTAGGAACATATCTGTTTTATATCAATATTCTAAATCAATATTTTCAAACAATGTAAGTTTAATAAGACTGTACATAAAACTATGTACAAACCTGATTCCAGAAAAAGTTGGGACACTGTACAAATTGTGAATAAAAACAGAATGCAATGATGTGGAAGTTTCAAATGTCAATATTTTATTCAGAATACAACATAGATGACATATCAAATGTTTAAACTGAGAAAATTTATAATTTTAAGGGGAAAATGAGTTGATTTTAAATTTCATGGCATCAACACATCCCAAAAAAGTTGGGACAAGGCCATGTTTCCCACTGTGTGGCATCCGCTCTTCTTTTTCTAACAGTCTGCAAACGTCTGGGGACTGAGGAGACAAGTTGCTCAAGTTTAGGAATAGGAATGTTGTCCCATTCTTGTCTAATACAGGCTTCTAGTTGCTCAACTGTCTTAGGTCTTCTTTGTGGCATCTTCCTCTTTATGATGTGCCAAATGTTTTCTATGGGTGAAAGATCTGGACTGCAGGCTGGCCATTTCAGTCCCCGGATCCTTCTTCTACTCAGCCATGATGTTGTAATTGATGCAGTATGTGGTCTGGCATTGTCATGTTGGAAAATGCAAGGCCTTCCCTGAAAGAGACGATGTCTGGATGGGAGCATATGTTGTTCTAGAACTTGTATATACCTTTCAGCATTGATGGTGCCTTTCCAGATGTGTAAGCTGCCCATGCCACACGCACTCATGAACCCCATCCCATCAGAGATGCAGGCTTCTGAACTGAGCGCTGACAACAACTTGGGTTGTCCTTGTCCCCTTTAGTCCGGATGACATGGCGTCCCTGTTTTCCAAAAATAACTTCAAATTCTGATTCATCTGACCAAACTCTTTGCAATTTTTCTCTGAGAAACTCCTTTCTGATATTGCTCCAGTATGTTTGGCCGCAGCATTGGGGGAATTGGTGATCCTCTGCCCATCTTGACTTCTGAGAGACACTGCCACTCTGAGAGGCTCTTTTTATACCCAATCATGTTGCCAATTGACCTAATAAGTTGCTCCAGCTGTTCCTTATATGTACATTTAACTTTTCCGGCCTCTTATTGCTCCCTGTCCCAACTTTTTTGGAATGTGTAGCTCTCATGAAATCCAAAATGAGCCAATATTTGGCATGACATTTCAAAATGTCTCACTTTCAACATTTTATATGTTATCTATATTCTATTGTGAATAAAATATAAGTTTATGAGATTTGTAAATGATTGCCTTTTTATTCACAATTTGTACAGTGTCCCAACTTTTTTGGAATCGGGTTTGTAAAAAAAAAAATATTGAAAAGTATATTGAAAAGGAAACAACAAGCAAAGTATACTTTGAATACTTATTATACTTTGAATTATACTTTTAAGTACATCTCGATCAAAAAATTGAGTACAAGTATAGGCCGTATAAGTCAAATATACTTAAGTGCAATTTTAAGTATATTTCTGAGAAATACATAAAATATATAAAAAGTAGTATAGTATATAAAAAGTAGACTGAAAGTATACTTTCTTCTTTTTAGTTTAAAAGAAGTATACTAATAGAACACTTAAATGAATAATATTTTGTAAGGGCACGAATCTGACGGCACTGCTTGGATATTATAAATAAAACTACCGCCCTATTTTGAAAAATAAACTTTGGAGGTAGGATCATTTGTTTGTGAGAGTCTAATGTATACAATCATTCAGTTTTACAACATAAACGGTGCTCAGACTGCACAAAATGAACTCATCAGTAACTAACAGATATAGTTTCTATCTCTGTCTACATAGACCTACTGTAGATTAATGATATGCTGTAGGCATATAGTAATAACCTGCATTTGTGAAGATTTCATGACATTGATGGTTGAGTGTTTAATGTGCAGAAGTCCATCTACTGTATTGGCTCATTTTTTTTGTTATTAATTCTCACAATGCATAATGCCTTATACTGGTTTCACTAGATATTATTGTGGCTCTTCCATAGATTTGATAGGTAACAGCTGTATGCAGAATGTAAATTTAATTATAAAATGTAATTCTTCTGTATTTTTTCTAATGAATGTTCACACATGAACCAATATGTTAATGAGCAGTATACTCACATAGGATCAGTCACTGATTCATCACTGAAATTAAAAGGAATGCCTATGGATTCACAACTCCTCATGGACACACAGCTGGGTTCTGGAGAACTCCGGGACGGAGAACATCCCTCCTCTGTTTTCTCTTTGAGACTCATTTTAGAACCAGCGTTGCTCTTCTTTATATCCAGAAAGCTGTTAGCCCTGCCAATACATATACTTTATAAATGAGGAAAATTCACATCATTTATCCACATAAAGACAGTAGACACCACATACAGAAAAGCCATTCGCTTTAAACGTGTACTTACCATGCAAATATCCTGCTGGTTTATCAGCCACAGCCTTAGATGAAATCAACTGAAAAGACATGAAATCTCTTTGTCATTTTGTCTACAGTTCTTTTTGAGAATTAACAGGTTTAGATTTTGATTTATTGAAAATGTTTGGTCACCATTATGGTGATCAGTGTTTAACCATGTTTGTTTGTTTTAACCCTTTTCACAGCATAAGCAATGTGGTTCAGAACATATCATATTGTTAGATATATTGTACAGTTCATTTGAAGGAGTGAATGAAAACGAGTGCGTGAATTCGTGCAGCTGTTGTGTGTACATCAGTTGTACACTCGTTATTGCGGTATAATGTGGGATTAATTGAGTGCACTCAACATCCACTATGGTTTCAGACACCACTACAAATGACTGTATAGGGGGCGATTTCGGATTCAGCCTGGGGATTTGGAGATGAGGTGAACTAACAGACTTCATAGCCCAAAGACCCTGCTTCATCATTTCTTTCTCATAATTTGGCCTTGGCTGCATTAGCTTATAGTTTATTTTTATTTCAAATGTTTGAGTAAATACTATATGTGTTGGGAAATTATATTATGTTGAAATTAACAAAATGAACAAAATGACTTGGAAAAAAGATTTGTTAATTTTGCTGAACGAGATTCAAAGATCCGAGTCCGTATGATGATCCGAACTTTCCACTACTACTCTAGTGGAAAGAAAATATATTTCAATATATATAATGATCAATATATTAAATAATATGTTAAGGAATTGCTGCTTTTCATATATTGAAAAATATGTGACTACATATTTACAAATATATCATAATGTATGTAATTTTATATTCAGTAATACATTTCATAATATATAGATATATATGAGTCCATGTGTATAATATATCGCAGATATATTTACTCATGCAGTATAAACACACTTATATGGAGAAATATACAATGTAATATATTTCTTATATTTATATTTACTTACATTATAAATGTTTCATATTTATATACTATATATACTAAAGTATTTAGCAAAGATACTATCACTGCACTGAAGAGAGCACAGCCGTTACTTTTTAAATAAAGTAATTATAGTCTTAATGACACTCTGCTAATCATCATGCTCAGCAAATTACAAAATAATACAACTTTAAACACTAACAGATCTCCCCCTATATTAATATTGAGCAAAACAATGTGAAATTTACTCTCCTTTAACAGTCAGAAGCAAAGCATGTTGGGATCTAGAAATCTGCTGTAACTGTGTGTGTGTGTGTGTGTGTGTGTGTGTGTGTGTGTGTGTGTGTGTGTGTGTGTGTGTGTGTACATACATTCACATTTATATGGGAACATGTTTGTGCAATATATGTACACAATAAAGGTTAAAACTTTAAGCTGGCTGGTAAAGTGGATAAAACATTATGAATATTACTTGTATTTCTATTTTGGTCTTCATTTCTAAATATTTTATATGTATCAATTTATAGTCGTATATGGTCAATGCATTTATTGCAGTATATTGAAATATATAAGCACTAGTTTCCCATATATGGATATGTATTATGTAAAATAATGCATTATATTTTGCAGTATATTTCAATATATTTTTGTTCTGTAAGGGATAAGTTGCATGAATTACAATATGACTGTTCATGACTGGTCGCATTGCAAAACATCCCACCTGTATCTGATTTAGTATACACATATGGAAGTGGCCCAAATCAGAATCTAAAAAATTATGAAGTTATGTTATGAAGTCACAAATAAGTAAAATGCTTTGATTTGAACCACTTGCAGTCTGAACGTAGCCTTATAGTCAGTAGAATTTCTAAAGGGAACCATCAAAATAAATGTTACCAAAATAACAGCAGTGTTTACATCATAACACATTAATATTTCTAATATTCATAAATGACATGGAGAAGAAAAGAGCACTATAGGAGATACGTCCACCAAACACTTGGATTACTTGCTCAGTTAAAAATGATGGCTGATATCTGACGTCATGCCTTTTGGGTGCAGCAGTCGAATAATTCAAACTAGTCAGTTGTTGAAAATATGCAGTTATTTTTGTCCGTACGTAATTGCACTATGCAAAATAAATCCACCTTGTCCTATCTATTACAAAACATTTATGAGCCGATAATCACATTGAATCACATAAGAAAAAGGAAAACACAGCCACCCATTTTCCATAATATACACTGGTCTCTTTTCAGACCAACTGTAGTTTTAAGAAAATGTGCGACGGGTAGTGCAGAATTCAAAGCCAGACTCTTTATTGGCTATAATGAACATGGGAAGGCATTTTTTCACAATGACAATAACTGGAGTTATTCATGTCATGTGACAGCGGCATATTTATTTTATGGATCATTAAAGAGATGTTATTAATTCTTTAACTATTCATAATTGATAGGATGATGCACACACTAGACTTTATTTGATGTCAAGTATAAAATTAAAGGATGACACTAGCAAATCCAAGGTCATGAGTGGATGATGCTTTAATGCAATGTGAATGTCCATTTATGCTCCTGTGTAATGACCCTGCATTCAGTTATATGAATGATGAAACAGGCTGTAATATAGGCGATGCAAAGGTCTGAAAGTATTGTATAATAAAACTAAGTTTATAACCTCAAAACATAAACAAACCATAAATATAGCCATAAAAATGTCTATACACCAGCACTACAAAATCAACTTTTTTTACTTGATCAAATGTATTTAAGTATCATCACCAGTTTCACATTAAAACTCTCGCTTAAACTGCATGAAATACATGTGAACAGTGACCGAGGAAACAAACAATAGTGATACTAGCATTTACAAATAACGTGGAAAAATTTTTGGTGCCAGGTGAAATCTCCCCAGTTTATAACACCATAACAACTAATTTAATTTATTGTGGGATAATCCCACCATAACATATTATGGGATTTTTTTTTCAGTCTCTTTAGACACCATGTATCCAGGTTCATTTTCCACTGCGTCGTAACAACAACAACGCCTTCCCGTTTGCAAAGAAAGTGTCAACCATTTCTAAAAAGACTCTCAGCTGCAAAATATCCCTTACGACAATGAACCATGGTTATTTTTCGTAAGGGATCAACCACGGATGTAATCTAAACAACACATTTCTAGCTGTTGTACATAAATGTACTTACGGAGAAGAACTCTCCCGCTGTTACAGCCGGCTTCCTCATCGAACTACCTCTGTGTGTGTGTGTGTGTGTGTGTGTGTGTGTGTGTTTGACCTGTTCTTCCTGTTTCACCTGCTTTAGTCAGAATTCCAGAAGGCTTTAGAACAAGTTCTTGTAGGAAGAACTCTTAACTAACTCCAACAAAAACTTTGCAATCAATTGTTTAAGAAAATCTACAGTAACATTTTAAGGAAATCAAGAAAAACAAAACAGGGTAAAACATTTATTTATTTATTACAAAATATTCAGAGTGATTGGATTCAATAAACGCCCATCCACATATTTACAGATGCAGGATTATGTGTGCTTCACTTTGCTTTCATTTCATCAGAGCTGCACTGATGTGCACAGACAGTAACATATGAATGAATATTCAGAAGATGACTAGAGATAAACAGCCCTAACGTCACCAAACCACTAATATAGTTGTACTTCCGATGACTGTTAGTTATGCTGTGAGTTATTAGAATGAGAGAGATCAAAATGTAAGAATAAATGTACAGCTTTGTCACACACCTATGTTTATCTGACACATGAGAAGGACCTATTGTGAGTCTATTGTGTTCATTCAATGTCAGTGTTTAGTGAACATCTCCCTCTAGTGAACATCTTCCTCTAGTGAACATCTCCCTCTAGTGGACATCTCCCTCTCTAGTGAACATCTCCCTCTAGTGAACATCTCCCTCTAGTGAACATCTCCCTCTAGTGAACATCTCCCTCTAGTGAACATCTCCCTCTAGTGGACATCTCCCTCTAGTGAACATCTCCCTCTAGTGAACATCTTCCTCTAGTGAACATCTCCCTCTAGTGGACATCTCCCTCTAGTGGACATCTCCCTCTAGTGGACATCTCCCTCTAGTGAACATCTCCCTCTAGTGGACATCTCCCTCTAGTGAACATCTCCCTCTAGTGGTGCACGTGAACATCTCCCTCTAGTGAACATCTCCTCTAGTGGACATCTCCTCTAGTGAACATCTCCCTCTAGTGAACATCTCCCTCTAGTGGTGCGTGAACATCTCCCTCTAGTGAACATCTCCCTCTAGTGGACATCTCCCTCTAGTGGACATCTCCCTCTAGTGAACATCTCCCTCTAGTGAACATCTCCTCTAGTGGTGCACGTGAACATCTCCCTCTAGTGAACATCTCCCTCTAGTGAACATCTCCCTCTAGTGAACATCTCCCTCTAGTGGTGCACGTGAACATCTCCTCTAGTGAACATCTCCTCTAGTGAACATCTCCCTCTAGTGAACATCTCCTCTCTAGTGGTGCACGTGAACATCTCCCTCTAGTGAACATCTCCCTCTAGTGGACATCTCCCTCTAGTGAACATCTCCTCTAGTGAACATCTCCCTCTAGTGGTGCACGTGAACATCTCCCTCTAGTGAACATCTCCCTCTAGTGGACATCTCCCTCTAGTGGACATCTCCCTCTAGTGAACATCTCCCTCTAGTGGACATCTCCTCTAGTGGTGCACGTGAACATCTCCCTCTAGTGAACATCTCCCTCTAGTGAACATCTCCCCTCTAGTGGTGCACGTGAACATCTCCCTCTAGTGAACATCTCCCTCTAGTGAACATCTCCCTCTAGTGGTGCAACATCATCTCCTCTAGTGAACATCTCCCTCTAGTGGACATCTAGTGGACATCTCCTCTAGTGGTGCACGTGAACATCTCCCTCTAGTGAACATCTCCCTCTAGTGAACATCTCCCTCTAGTGGACATCTCCCTCTAGTGAACATCTCCTCTAGTGAACATCTCCCTCTAGTGAACATCTCCTCTAGTGAACATCTCCCTCTAGTGGTGCACAACTCTCCTCTAGTGAACATCTCCTCTAGTGAACATCTCCTCTAGTGGTGCCATCTCCCTCTAGTGAACATCTCCCTAGTGAACATCTCCGGGACATCTCCCTCTAGTGGTGCACGTGAACATCTCCCTGAGTGAACATCTCCTCTAGTGGACATCTCCCTCTAGTGGACATCTCCCTCTAGTGAACATCTCCCTCTAGTGGACATCTCCCTCTAGTGGTGCACGTGAACATCTCCCTCTAGTGAACATCTCCCTCTAGTGGACATCTCCTCTAGTGAACATCTCCCTCTAGTGGTGCACGTGAACATCTCCCTCTAGTGGACATCTCCTCTAGTGAACATCTCCCTCTAGTGAACATCTCCTCTAGTGGTGCACGTGAACATCTCCCTCTAGTGAACATCTCCCTCTAGTGGACATCTCCCTCTAGTGAACATCTCCCTCTAGTGAACATCTCCCTCTAGTGGTGCACGTGAACATCTCCCTCTAGTGAACATCTCCCTCTCCCTCTAGTGGACATCTCCCTCTGAGTGAACATCTCCTCTAGTGAACATCTCCCTCTGGACCTCCTCTAGTGGTGCATCTCCCATCTCCTCTGAGTGAACATCTCCCTCTAGTGAACATCTCCCTCTCTAGTGGTGAACATCTCTAGTGAACTCCTCTAGTGAACATCTCCTCTAGTGGTGCACGTGAACATCTCCTCTGAGTGAACATCTCCCTCTAGTGGACATCTCCCTCTAGTGGACATCTCCCTCTAGTGGTGCACGTGAACATCTCCCTCTAGTGAACATCTCCCTCTAGTGAACATCATCCCCTCTAGTCTCCTCTGTGAACATCTCCCTCTAGTGGACATCTCCCTCTAGTGGTGCACATGAACATCTCCCTCTAACATCTCCCTCTAGTGAACATCTGAACATCTCCCTCTAGTGGTGCCCGTGAACATCTCCTCTAGTGAACATCTCCCTCTAGTGGACATCTCCCTCTAGTGGACATCTCCCTCCTGAACATCTCCCTCTAGTGAACATCTCCCTCTAGTGAACATCTCCATCTCCCTCTAGTGAACATCTCCCTCTAGTGAACATCTCCCTCTAGTGGACATCTCCCTCTAGTGGTGCACGTGAACATCTCCTCTAGTGAACATCTCCCTCTAGTGAACATCTCCTAGTGGTGCACGTGAACATCTCCCGTGAACATCTCCCTCTAGTGAACATCTCCCTCTAGTGAACATCTCCCTCTAGTGAACATCTCCCTCTAGTGGTGCACGTGAACATCTCCCTCTAGTGAACATCTCCTCTAGTGGACATCTCCTCTAGTGGACATCTCCCTCTAGTGATCTCCCTCTCTCCTCTAGTGGTGCATCTCTCCTCTAGTGAACATCTCCCTCTGGTGGACATCTCCCTCTAGTGAACATCTCCTCTAGTGGTGCACGTGAACATCTCCCTCTAGTGGACATCATCTCCTCTAGTGAACATCTCCCTCTAGTGGTGCACATCTCCCTCTAGTGAACATCTCCCTCTAGTGGACATCTCCCTCTAGTGAACATCTCCCTCTAGTGAACATCTCCTCTAGTGGTGCACGTGAACATCTCCCTCTAGTGAACATCTCCCTCTAGTGAACATCTCCCTCTAGTGGACATCTCCCTCTAGTGAACATCTCCCTCTAGTGGACATCTCCTCTAGTGGTGCACGTGAACATCTCCCTCTAGTGAACATCTCCCTCTAGTGAACATCTCCCTCTAGTGGTGCACGTGAACATCTCCCTCTAGTGAACATCTCCCTCTAGTGAACATCTCCCTCTAGTGGTGCACGTGAACATCTCCCTCTAGTGAACATCTCCCTCTAGTGGACATCTCCCTCTAGTGGACATCTCCTCTAGTGGTGCACGTGAACATCTCCTCTAGTGAACATCTCCCTCTAGTGGACATCTCCTCTAGTGGACATCTCCCTCTATGGACTCTCCTCTAGTGAACATCTCCTCTAGTGGTGCACGTGAACATCTCCCTCTAGTGGACATCTCCTCTAGTGAACATCTCCCTCTAGTGAACATCTCCCTCTAGTGGTGCACGTGAACATCTCCCTCTAGTGAACATCTCCCTCTAGTGGACATCTCCCTCTAGTGAACATCTCCTCTAGTGAACATCTCCCTCTAGTGGTGCACGTGAACATCTCCCTCTAGTGAACATCTCCCTCTAGTGGACATCTCCCTCTAGTGGACATCTCCCTCTAGTGAACATCTCCCTCTAGTGGACATCTCCCTCTAGTGGTGCACGTGAACATCTCCCTCTAGTGAACATCTCCCTCTAGTGAACATCTCCTCTAGTGGTGTGCGTGAACATCTCCCTCTAGTGAACATCTCCCTCTAGTGAACATCTCCCTCTAGTGGTGCACGTGAACATCTCCCTCTAGTGAACATCTCCCTCTAGTGGACATCTCCCTCTAGTGGACATCTCCCTCTAGTGGTGCACGTGAACATCTCCCTCTAGTGAACATCTCCCTCTAGTGAACATCTCCCTCTAGTGGACATCTCCCTCTAGTGAACATCTCCCTCTAGTGAACATCTCCCTCTAGTGAACATCTCCCTCTAGTGGACATCTCCCTCTAGTGGTGCAATGAACATCTCCCTCTAGTGAACATCTCCCTCTAGTGGTGCACGTGAACATCTCCCTCTAGTGGTGCACGTGAACATCTCCCTCTAGTGAACATCTCCTCTAGTGAACATCTCCCTCTAGTGGGACATCTCCTCTCTAGTGGTGCACGTGAACATCTCCCTCTGAGTAACATCTCCCTCTAGTGGACATCTCCCTCTAGTGGACATCTCCCTCTAGTGAACATCTCCCTCTAGTGGACATCTCCCTCTAGTGGTGCACGTGAACATCTCCCTCTAGTGAACATCTCCCTCTAGTGGACATCTCCCTCTAGTGAACATCTCCTCTAGTGGTGCACGTGAACATCTCCCTCTAGTGGACATCTCCCTCTAGTGAACATCTCCTCTAGTGAACATCTCCCTCTAGTGGTGCACGTGAACATCTCCCTCTAGTGAACATCTCCCTCTAGTGGACATCTCCTCTAGTGGACATCTCCCTCTAGTGAACATCTCCTCTAGTGGACATCTCCTCTAGTGGTGCACGTGAACATCTCCCTCTAGTGAACATCTCCCTCTAGTGAACATCTCCCTCTAGTGGTGCACGTGAACATCTCCCTCTAGTGAACATCTCCCTCTAGTGAACATCTCCTCTAGTGGTGCACGTGAACATCTCCTCTAGTGAACATCTCCCTCTAGTGGACATCTCCTCTAGTGAACATCTCCCTCTAGTGGTGCACGTGAACATCTCCCCTAGTGAACATCTCCCTCTAGTGAACATCTCCCTCTAGTGGACATCTCCCTCTCTGAACATCTCCCTCTAGTGAACATCTCCTCTAGTGGTGCACGTGAACATCTCCCTCTAGTGAACATCTCCCTCTAGTGAACATCTCCTCTAGTGGTGCACGTGAACATCTCCCTCTAGTGAACATCTCCCTCTAGTGAACATCTCCTCTAGTGGTGCAGTGAACATCTCCCTCTAGTGGTGCACGTGAACATCTCCTCTAGTGAACATCTCCCTCTCTAGTGAACATCTCCCTCTAGTGAACATCTTCCTCTAGTGAACATCTCCCTCTAGTGGACATCTCCTCTAGTGAACATCTTCCTCTAGTGAACATCTCCTCTAGTGAACATCTCCCTCTAGTGGTGCACGTGAACATCTCCCTCTAGTGAACATCTCCCTCTAGTGAACATCTCCCTCTAGTGGACATCTCCCTCTAGTGGTGCATCATCTCCTCTAGTGAACATCTCCTCTAGTGGTGCACGTGAACATCTCCCTCTAGTGGTGCACGTGAACATCTCCCTCTAGTGAACATCTCCCTCTAGTGGACATCTCCTCTAGTGGACATCTCCTCTAGTGGACATCTCCCTCTAGTGAACATCTCCCTCTAGTGAACATCTCCCTCTAGTGGACATCTCCCTCTAGTGGTGCACGTGAACATCTCCCTCTAGTGAACATCTCCCTCTAGTGGTGCACGTGAACATCTCCCTCTAGTGGTGCACGTGAACATCTCCCTCTAGTGAACATCTCCCTCTAGTGGACATCTCCCTCTAGTGGACATCTCCCTCTAGTGGACATCTCCTCTAGTGAACATCTCCCTCTAGTGAACATCTCCCTAGTGGACATCTCCTCTAGTGAACATCTCCCTCTAGTGGACATCTCCCTCTAGTGAACATCTTCCTCTAGTGAACATCTCCCTCTAGTGAACATCTCCCTCTAGTGGTGCACGTGAACATCTTCCTCTAGTGAACATCTCCCTCTAGTGAACATCTCCCTCTAGTGGTGCACTTGAACATCTCCCTCTAGTGAACATCTCCCTCTAGTGAACATCTCCCTCTAGTGAATAACTCCCTCTAGTGGACATCTCCCTCTAGTGAACATCTCCCTCTAGTGAACATCTCCCTCTAGTGGTGAACGTGAACATCTCCCTCTAGTGAACATCTCCCTCTAGTGGTGCACATCTTCATCACATTCTCAGGTGAGTTGCTGCTGATTCACTGTACATGAGCATATTTCTCACATTCAGAGAAATGTGAAATAACTGAACACGCACTAAAACAGAAAACTCAATTTATCAGGAAAGCAGCGATCATTTATTAAATATTCTCGTTTAATAGCTTAAATATGGGCTTATTTAACAATTCTAACCCCATACAGTTGTGCTCCCTCTAGTGGTGAAGAGCACCAACACATTCTTAAAGGGTAACTAAACCCTAGAACAACTTTTTTTAGTTAATGATCTGAAGACTGGGTTTTTATTAGTGCTGTTCATTGATTCAGTAAATGTTTTGACATTTTGGGTATAAAGTGTTTTAATTCTATAATATATGGTGTAAAAAAGTGCTGCCCTCTTAAGGTTGAACGGTGGCTACTGCAGTTGAGTTTTCCTATTGGATGTTGTAGGTCATCATGACTATGTTGGCTCTTCCAACTGCTCACTATCCGCGCCCCTGGCACGAGCTCACCACGCCCTTCTGTCCCTTTTGTCTCCGCTGGGCTCCACCCACTTTTCCAGCTTTTCTCAAATATTGCCAGTGGGTGGAGTTAGGCTCTGATCTGGGGTTGAGTTACCCTTTAAAGGGGACCTATTATGCAAAATTCACCAAGTGATACTCACCGCAGTCAAATGATTTCCAGCTCCACCTCTCTGGACATCTAAAGGGGTGGAGGGATCGAGTTGTAGGTGGTAGGGGGTGTGTTTGGATATTATAGATCCACCCATTAGGCCTAAATTACATTCACTGGGTGGAGCTTGCATCTAGCTCCTACTCACTAGACGTCCAGCAAGGAGGAGCTAGACGTAAGCTCCACCCATTTGCTCTGCTGCAGGTCAGAAGTGTGTGTACACAACCACCCTATAATGATAAAAATCCACCCATTCCTCTTTATTTAATCCCTATAAATCGGAAGCAGTGTCTCAGAACAAGCCGTTTGCAGATGCTGCTGTTTATGGTAGTTGGCACATATATAGAGAAATGTATAATGTAATATATTTCTTATATTTACTTAAATTATAAATGTTTCATACATTCAAGCTAATTAACAATAGCACACCTGATAGGGGCGCACTCCAGATAGGGGTGATTCATGTTATATATATTTTTTTTCTTATGAATATTTTAATTACTTTCCTTCCATTCATTTCCAGCGTTTATCCTTCCTCGCTGGGGTTATATTTTCTGCAAAGAAACAAGATACTGTGAAAAGTACTCAACAAATGAACTGATCAAATTCCAATTACAGTTCATTAATTGATGAGCAAACTGACAGTACAAACAAAATGAACACACCGGTTGCAGTGATTGTTAGAAGTTTACACTAGTCTATCAAAACAATCTAAAGAAGCTTTTAATATCTATGGTATTTTTCTCAAGTTCAAATTATTGTATTCACTTTAAACACTAATGCTCAAATTAATTGGTTTTAATTAATTGGTTCGGTAAACTTAAATGAGTTCAATCAAATTAACTTTATGAGAATTAATTTTTCTTCTGAGTTTATAAAACTGACACATTTTAAGTAATCTGAACTGCTTTATTGTTTTAAGTTTTGTAACTTGTTTCTTTTAATTTAGACTAAATTTAACTAAAACTGGGCTGGGATTTATATTTCCCAGCATGCTTTGCGATGACACTCGAAAGGGAGAGTTAATGCTAAAATTAAGAATATTGTTGTACTCATTCAGCAATTGTTATGCTATGCTATCAAAGCATTGTGTTAATAATTAGCATTTGTTGAATTAGCTAGTTAAAGCTAGGCAAAATTCCACTACTAAAAATATTTAAGTTGAGATTACATGATAATTTAAATAAAATGTATGAATTAGCTTACTCAAATGCTTATTAAAATATGAGTAAAACATTGAAATCTGCCAGTTCTACTTATTTAAATTTTGAATTTATTAACTTTTTACATTTGTTATGTAACTGAATACCTCAAAATGTTTTGAGTTTTGCCAATTTATTTAGGTTTACAGTCTAGTTTAAGAAGAAAGGTTAAAAATGTTTTTTTATTTTTTTATTTATTTATTTTACTTTTCTCTCATCCCAGCACATCAAAAAGTTTATTTGTTACATGACATCCATAAAATTTAAAACCCATAAAAAACAAAGTAAACAAAACTGCCAACAATATTTCCTATAGCTCCCACTATAACCAAGAGCAGAAGAAAAACTCAAGAAATAAAATAGTTTCCACCTTGTAACAAAAGTAAAATAAATTAAAGAAACCTTTACAAGAATTTTGCTTCAAAAAAGTTTGAAGGATCTAGTTACACCTAGTAACTGGCTGTTATTTAAAAAGTGCGAGTCCCCAAAACACATGTACTTTATATCCAGATACTCATGAATGCCATATTTAGATCCTTCTATGCCCAGTCCAGACTGTTTGACGCCACCAAAAGAAGCTTCTGGAGTGGAGATCAGACTCTCATTGACACCGACCATGCCCACCTCCATCTGCTCAGCTATGCGCCAGATCTGACTGATGTCTCGAGAGTACAAGTAACCTGTTGAAAGCAAACAGTTGTGAGAGCTCTGCAAATGTAAAATATATCCCTGCCTCTGCTGAATTATTTTTATAATAAAAATGTATGAGAATGTATGAGTATGAGATTAATACAATGTTTCTGCTCACTCTATTGTGACCTAATACAGATATTATATATAATAAACGCATAAATGTATTACGAGACAGGATGCAGAAGATTACAGTCACTGTAATCTTCTGTCACTGTTCATTACCTAGTATCATGTATACTTAATTTAGCTAAGGCTGCAAAGCCATCCCCTCGCTTCAAATATGGCAGAACTATCACTGCCGCCACTAAAAATTGCTTTTTAAATAATCTTCCTCATCAATTTCATCTCCTCAGCATCCCAGATAGCCTAGAGGAACTCGATTTTGCAGCAGAAACTATTGACTCTCTTTTTTCCAGCACTTTAGACACAGTTGCTCCCCGGCGCTTAAAGAAGATTAAAGAAAATAGTCCAACGCCGTGGTACAACGAGCACACCCAGGCCCTTAAAACAGCAGCCAGAAAAATGGAGCGCAGCTGGAAGAAAACACAATTAGAGGTTTTTCATAATTCATGGAAAGAGAGCATGATCGCATACAGAAAGGCCGTAAAAACTGCTAGATCTGCTTATTTCTCGACTCTCTTAGAAGAAAACAAACACAACCCTAGGTATTTATTTGATAGTGAATAAGTTAACCAAAAATAAAGCTTCTACTTCTGATGGTTGTAAACAGCACAGCAGTAATGACTTTATGAACTTTGTTACGTGTAAGATCGATAATATTAGGAAGAAAATTATAACCATGCAGCCGTCTACTACAGTGTCACATCAGACAGAGCATTGTTGTGTCACTGAGAAAAAATTACATTCATTCACTGCTATAGGAGAGGAAGAATTGGCTAAACTCGTTGAATCATCTAAATCAACAACATGTATGCTCGACCCTATACCGACTAGGCTATTAAAAGAGATGCTACCAGAGGTCATAGATCCTCTTCTTAATATCATTAACTCATCTTCTTGTCATTAGGATATGTACCGAAAACGCGTTTAAGTTGGCTATTATCAAACCACTTATTAAAAAACCTCAACTTGATCCTACAGAATTAGTCAATTACAGGCCGATCTCAAATCTATCCTAAATCCTTCCTGTCAAAAATACTGGAAAAGGCAGTGTCTTCACAATTATGTTCCTTTTTTAGAAAGAAATGGTATCTGTGAGGATTTCCAGTCAGGATTTAGACAGTATCATAGTACTGAGACTGCTCTCATCAGAGTTACAAATGATTTACTCTTATCATCCCATCGTGGTTGTATCTCTCTATTAGTGTTACTCGATCTTAGCGCTGCATTCGATACTATCGACCACAACATTCTTTTGAATAGACTCAAAAATTATGTTGGCATTAGTGGAACTGCATTGGCATGGTTTAAGTCATACTTATCTTACCATTATCAGTTTGTAGTAGTAAATGAAGAGATGTCACACCGATCACAAGTTCAGTATGGAGTACCGCAGGGCTCGGTGCTAGGACCGTTGCTCTTCACCCTGTACATGCTACCACTGGGAGATATCATTAGGAAGCATGGCATTACTTTTCACTGTTATGCTGACGATACTCAGCTCTATATTTCTTCACGCCCTGACGAAACTTACCAATTCACAAGATTAACGGAATGCATAGCTGATATAAAACATTGGATGTCTAGTAATTTCCTGCAACTTAATTCAGAAAAAAATGAATTTTTAATTATTGGACAAAAAAACTCTGCAAGTAGTAACCTAGAATACTGTCTAACACTCAATGGCTGCTCTGTCAAGTCCTCGCCGTCAGTTAGGAACCTGTGTGTGCTCTTTGATACCAATCTTTCATTTGAAAGCCACGTTTCTAACATCTGTAAAACTGCATTCTACCATCTTAAAAATATATCTAAATTACGGCACATCCTTTCGATGCAAAATGCTGAACAGTTAATTCATGCGTTCATGACCTCAAGGCTAGATTACTGTAACGCTTTACTGGGTGGTTGCCCTGCTCGCTTAATAAACAAACTCCAGCTGGTCCAAAACGCAGCAGCTCGAGCTCTTACTAGAACAAGGAAGTATGACCATATTAGCCCGGTTCTGTCAACACTGCACTGGCTCCCTATTAAACATCGTATAAATTTTAAAATCTTGCTTATTACTTACAAAGCACTAAATGGTTTAGCTCCCAGTACTTGAGCGAACTCTTAACACATTATACTCCATCACGTCTATTGCGGTCTCAAAACTCTGGCCAGTTGATAATCCCTAGAATATCAAAATCAACTGCAGGCGGTCGATCCTTTTCCTATTTAGCGCCTAAACTCTGGAACAGTCTTCCTAGCATTCTTCGGGAAGCAGACACACTCTGTCAGTTTAAATCTAGACTAAAAACGCATCTCTTTACTATGGCTTACACATAAAACATTATCAATTTCTATTACTCAAATCAGTAAATGATTGTTAGGCTGCATTAACTAGGTCAGCCGGAACCGGGAACACTTCCCATAACACCTGATGTACTCGTTACATCATAAGAAGAATGGCATCTACGCTAATGTTAGTCTCTCTGTTTATCCCGAGGTTTACTGCAGTCAGCCGGATCCAGGCCGTATCCAGATCAGATGGTGGACCAGTGCCTGGACATGACCAACACATCCCTGAAGTGTCTGCAGACAGCGTGTCAAATAAACTCCCCCCGTAAATGCTGCATCGACACGACATCCTCATTAAACCCGTCTTCGGCGTGACGACTCCAATCTTTCGAATAATCTAACAAATATCTATTTGCCTAATATGAATTAAGACCTGCTATGTTGCCAGAATTATAATCATACACTGTTTGTTCGTCGGCCAGAGGAGAACTGGCACCCTGACTGAGCCTGGTTTCCCCCAAGGTTTTTTTCTCCATTCTGACCCTGAAGGAGTTTTGGTTCCTTGCCACCGTTGCCTCTGGCTTTTGGCTTGCTCAGTTGGGGACACCTAAATCTCATCTATATTACCGATCTGCCCGCATTGACGCTATATGATACTTGAAATTAGCTGGATAACATCACCGTTTCACCAGAACGGCTGTACAAATTCTGTTGCATTATTTTCCTGTTAACAATGTGAAGCTGCTTTGAAACAATTGGACTTGTTAAAAGCGCTATATAAATAAAGGTGATTTGTAAGGTGGGAATTATTATCACGCAATATTGACTGTTGGATCAGCAGGGAATTGTCTTTATGCGAGTGATCAAGAAATTGATGCCTAGCTGTCTGCTAAATCTGCTAGCTGTCTCACATCACAGAAGTCAGATAAATCTCAACACTTTTCACGTAGATATTATCACATAGAGACTGTGTCTGTTCCCTGAATTAGTAAATGCAAAAAACTCTCAATTTTTTTTTTTTTTATTGATGTTCAACAAATAAAAAACAGATACAATACAGATGAACAAATGATAAAGCCTGGTTTGCTGAATATTCGATCCCTTTCGACAAAATCACTTATTGTAAATATGATTACAGAAAATAACCTAGATGTGCTGTGTTTGACAGAAACCTGGCTAAAACCTGACAACTACATTACTTTAAATGAGTCCACCCCACAAGATTATTGTTATAAACACGAGCCGCATCTGAAAGGTAAAGGGGGAGGGGTTGCTGTAATTTATAATAATATCTTCAGTATTACTCAGAAGTCTAGTTTCAAATATAATTCTTTTGACGTTTTGGTGCTTTATGTAGCGTTATGCAGTGTAATTGATAAATCCTGTTTGACATTTGTGCTGGCTACTGTATACAGGCCACCAGGGCACAATACAGACTTTATCAAAGAATTTGCTGATTTTCTATCCGAGTTAGTACTGGCTGCAGATAAAGTACTAATTGTTGGTGATTTTAATATCCATGTAGACAATGAAAAAGACGCATTGGGATTGGCATTTAGAGACATCCTAAACTCTATTGGAGTTAGGCTACATGTGTCAGGACCCACTCATTGCCGTAATCATACTCTAGATCTAAAATTGTCACATGGACTCAATGTTGATGCAGTTGAAATTCTGCAGCAGAGCGATGACATCTGAGATCATTACCTAGTCTTGTGTATACTTAATTTAGCCAAGCTAAATGTGTCATGTGTCAGGCTTCATTTTTCAAAGCCGTCTCCTTGTTGCAAATATGGTAGGACTATCATTCCTACCCCTAAAGATTGCTTTCTAAATAATCTTCCTAATCAGTTTCATCTCCTCAGCATCCCAGATAGCTTAGAAGAACTTGATGTTGCAACAGAAACTATTGACTCTCTCTTTTCTTTTCCTTCCTTAAAGAAGATTAAAGAAAATAGTCAAAAACCGTGGTACAATGAGCACACTCAGTCCCTTAAAAAAGCAGCCAGAAAAATAGTGCGCAGCTGGAAGAAAACAAAAATGGAGGTTTTTCGCATTTCGTGGAAAGAGAGCATGATTGCATACAGAAAGGCCTTAAAAACTGCTAGATCTGCTTATTTTTCGACTCTCTTAGAAGACAACAAACAACCCTAGGTATTTATTTGATTAACAAGAAATAAAGCCGTAGCAATGACTTTATGAACTTCTTTACTTGCAAGATTGATATTATTAGAGAGAAAATTATAACTATGCAATCACATCGTTGTAGTGTGACTGAGGAACAATTCCATTCTTGAAATTGCTACTGCCAATATACAACATGCTGCTTTGAGCAAGTAAAACATGCTGCTGCTGTACAATAGAGCGTACATGAATTACCCGTAGCAGATCTATACAGGTGGAGCTGGGGAAGGTGGAGGGCTTCTGAAAGTAACTGAGTATCTGAAGGTTGAGCATGTGAGCTCATTGGCTACTAATATAGCAGGAACCAATCAGCTGTCCAATTAAGTGAACATTTTGTCCTCAAAATTGATGTGTTAGAAGCAGTACAAATGGGCAAGCGTAAGAATTTGAGTGAGTTTGACAATGGCCAAATTGTGATGGCTAGACGAATGGGTCAGAGCATCTCCAAAACTGCAGCTCTTGTGGGGTGTTCCCGGTCTGCAGTGGTCAGTGTCTATCAAAAGTGGTGGAACAGTGGTGAATCGCCAACAAGGTCATGGGCGGCCAAGGCTCATTGATGCACATGGGGAGCGAAGGCTGGCCCGCATGGTCCGATCAAACAGATCTCAAGATGCTCAAGACGGTATTCCCTGGTGGCTGTGGCTCTTCCAGCAGGATAATGCTCCTGCCACAAAGCACAAATGCTTCAGGAATGGTTTGAGGAGCACAACAACGAGTTTGAGGTGTTGACTTGGCCTCCAAATTCCCCAGAGCTCAATCTAATCGAGCATCTGTGGGATGTGCTGAACAAACAAGTTCGATCCATGGAGGCCCCACCTCGCAACTTACAGGACTTAAAGGATCTGCTGCTAACATCTTGGTGCCAGATCATAAAAAATGTCAAAAGTAGAAAAAGCAGAGCAGATGCAGAGTGATGATGACTGAAGACATTCATCATAAAATAATTTACAGAGAAATTATAACTAAACTAATCTAGTGACTCACCAAAATGCTGTTTAATATTTGTATCACAATGAAATCATGGAACACTTATTTAAATAGCTCTTTGTAACTAGGTTATATAAATTTTCTTTCTGCCACAGTTTGACATGTAATTGGGTCAAAAAATAAATAAATACTCACTTACTGACAGGAGCAAGTGATCCAAAAGTCTCCTCCTGCATGCAGAGCATGTCCGTTTTGACATTGGACAGCAGGGTGGGTTGCACGAAGGATCCCTCTAGTCTCTTTCCTCCTCTAACTATGACTGCCCCCTTTGCCACAGCATTTGCAATTTGGTGCTCAATCTAAAAGAAACAACAGATATTTGTTACCATTTGAGGATTCAAATGATTTGACTGAGGAATTCTCAGAAAAGTTAATACATTTCCTTAAAGGTAAGGTAGGCAATTTTTTAATAAAATGTTTTTGTTATACTGGTTAACCCTCTGAACCCAACGAATGTGCAGGCGCGTTCTGCTGGATTTTTCCTCATGACAGCATAAAACAACTTAAAATACTCTGTCAATTTTGGCCTCACATATATGAGAGATATGTCTTTACAAAGCTTAACCCCTACGGGTCTGAGAGCAGTTTTGGGGCTTTTTAGAAGTTGACATGCCCTGCATATTAATGGAATAAGTGTCATTACACTGTATTCAGCACAAACTGGGCTACCATAATATGTGAGCAACATGTATGTACATGCTTGTATTTTAGAATAACGTTTATGCATGGTTTTCGAAAAAACAAAAAATTGGAGACACTGAAATAAGGCCACAAAACACACAGTGGATATGTGTCCACAAGACTTTTGACTAATGGATGTTGTTGAACAGAACTGCTTGGGGACACCAGTCATGAGCTGCTTGTGTGAACAGTGTGCTTTGCTTGCCTATTTATTTTCATTTTGAATTGTTGCGTTTAAAAGTAGATATTTCAAGTTTTCAATAGACATAATTCTCATGTCTGTAAGGCAAGTAGTCTATATGCTGAGTTTCGGTTAATTTATGAGACACGCTCCAGTTCATGTGCAATGCAAGTGATCGCACCGGCACCTCCATGTCGTGATTATATTGTCTGCTATAGCATATTTGCTTCTTATTTATTAAATCCAGGCAATTGGCTGATGAAACATTGATTAAAATTAAGATACAATTTATGCAAAACGAAATTAACTTAAAAGAAAGGCTTTCTACAAAACAAAACTTAATGAAGTGACCCACTCCATGTCTTCTGACATATTGTGCATCTTATGATGTGTCCTTTCTTACTCATGCTGTTCACGTTTCATAATCACCATAGATGAAATAAAAAATAACATTAGGCTATAATATTTAAACATAAATGTGGAACAAAATAAATATGTAATGGCTACAACAAGTATTATACACTGTTTCAAAAGTAACTGACCTACTGACAAGCTACTGAAAAATGTAGTTAAGCTAGTAGGCAAGGCAAGGCAAGTTTATTTATATAGCACATTTCATAAACAATGGTAATTCAAAGTGCTTTACATAGAAAAGGTATTAAAATAGTGATAGAATAATCACAACATATGCATATGAAATAAAAATAACAATCAGATTTTCGGTATGTGTGACACACTAGTAGCAGCCTGGTTTCCTAGTGACCTCCTGCCCTTCAATAGGGAGGAGTTTTTCCAACACCTTCTGCCTCTGATGGCTTCCAATGTCCCTCCGATCCCTCAATGGAGTGGAGTTATCACCCACCGTCTGCCTCTGAAGGCTTTCGGCACTACACCAGCCTGCATCCAAGGACCTGGTGTCCATACTCACATCTGAGTGTGTACACAAACTCACCGTCTCACTTCCCAATTTTCTCAACTGTCCCGACCAGACAGCCTTAAACAAAAATAAATAAAATCTCAACCAAAAAATAAAAACAGGGATAATTAAAACAGTTGTAAAGAGAATTAAAAAGAATAAAATTATGATATATAGATCAACAGATGCATAAGAAATAGAAATGTCATGTATCAGAAATAAAAATAACTAAATTTGGGGCTCCCCTGTCCGAACAGAAGAGTCAGAGATTGTACATTTGACTGGTACTGTATTTATAGCATCTGAGCAGAAATTTGCGAACAAATTTGCAGGATACTCGCATGGACTGCGTCAGTATTTGACTTTTAAAAGAACGGGGCGTGGACACATTAGCACTTAATGATCCGCTCACGAACGACTGACATCTCTCTTTTCAAACAGAGGATATTTGATTTGATTTACATTACTTAAAACCTGACATTCCAACATTTCTTTAGACATTTGTCTCATGTTTGTGTGACAAGTATTCACTAAGTTACAGTTCATTTTCTGAAGAGTATCAGAATGAACGTCATTGAGAGAGA
Source organism: Paracanthobrama guichenoti (assembly GCA_018749465.1). Classification (NCBI taxonomy): domain Eukaryota; kingdom Metazoa; phylum Chordata; class Actinopteri; order Cypriniformes; family Gobionidae; genus Paracanthobrama; species Paracanthobrama guichenoti. The sequence continues at coordinate 27,741,796 of CM031943.1, forward strand.
GGCTGCCGATCGGGCATCATGTTTGTTTTCTTTATTTTGCACGAAGCACAACATTTTGTTTTTATTGGGAGTGTACACAAATAAAAGTAGAAACTTGGGAAACTTGGGTACAGATTATAATGATGTATAACACTTGCCTGTATGACCAAAATCAACGGAGTATTATGAGTCTCTTTTGCACTGATAAGAAAAAAAAGTGAGTCGGTCACGCTGGTGCAACCGTCGACCTCTAGGGGTTAAAGTGTCTACTTTTATTTGTGTACACAATAAAACAATAAAAACTAAATGTTGTGCTTTTAGCTAAATTAATAAAAAAACAAATCAGCGTTCTCCCGTCGCTCTGTCAGTGAAGTCCACTATGAAATGCGTCTGAAAATAAACTCAGCGAACACTTGCCACACACACACACACACACACACACACACACACACACACACACACACACACACACACACGACAGATATCTCTTTAGAAAGCTTGTAATGTCTACTTTTAAATGAAGTAATTATATACAATTAATATAATTATAATATATATAATTATATATAAATATCAAAAACAAATATTCTCTGATTTTATAATTTGTATGAAACCAACAAGGGGTAATTTTTGCTCATTATCGGTAATGTGACCACACCCACGAGCGCGCAAAGCGATTCACATGCTAATCATCCACATGACCAACATGAACCTGTAAACACTCCCATCTCCTCAAAACAAAGCAGCTTCATCATTCTTCTGCTCTTCTGCATCGAGTTTGGAAGACACGCTGTGAGTTTACCTTGGATTTACCGCAGAAGAACCGGATTTTTAAGGTAAAACATTTATTCTCACTTATATTAGAGCGAGAATAAATCTGTTACTTATATTAGAGTTTTACTGTTCTACAGGAACCAAGGACCTGTTGGAGGTTATTCTAACTTTTGGTTTAGCGGCGGAGTGGAGGGGGACGAGGGGAGACTGACAGCACATCATCGGCTTCTGATTCAGACTATTTGATTTCGCTCTCATTAAAAGCATCAAAGCTTCCCACAAATGCACGCTGCACAATATACACATGGATCTGTAAGCTCACCGTTACACAAACACATATATCCTGTGACAGCTGTAATTCAATGCACAGCCATTCACAATTTGTTCTCTGCATCGACAATATATATGAACACGCTGTTGCATAACTTTGATAACATTTGAGGCTTATTTTTTGGAGTTTTTATAAGCTGTTTGGTCGGTTAAATGGCCATAAAGAGCGGTTACACTCACAGTGTGGATGAATGGCGTTTGTGTGAAGACTCGGGATCTATTGAAGAGAACGCAGCCAGTGCAGACACTCATACAAAGCGTTTTTGATCCATTAATGCATCTCTCACTTACTGTATGCCATCTCACTGTTTGAAGCGCCAGTCAGAGGAAATGCCTGTCAACGCGTGATGTCATGAATAATTAAACCAGTGCTGTCATGAAACGCGTTTTCTCATAGAATAAAGACACGCAGTCTCATGAATAATTATGAGACACAGATGAGTCATCGCCGTACTATAGTACGAGAAAGCGTCACAACCTATGATGTTGACATGAAGACGAATTTAAACCAGGAAGTTGAAAATAGAGCAAAAAGGTTTAAAATGAACCAGTTTTCTCCCACATTCAAAACTAACAGATGGTAACATTGTCTTCCATGATGTTCAACACACACACTTCTGTTAAAATCTCAGAAAATTTGGTTTAGGGTTTCATGACCCTTTAAGAACCGTTTTGTAAGAAATGTTTTTGGTAAAACAAAATATTCTTAATTTTATTCTTAAGTATGAAGATAAGAAGAAAATAGCAGTTAAGAAAATGTTTTGTGAATCTGTTCTTTCCCTGGAGAACCATCTTTCTGCAAAGTTCATCTTAAACCCCAATCTCATCTGAACGGCTAAGATCTTCATGAACACAGAGATGTTAATTCTGAAGCAGACATGACAACAGTAGTAGGATAACTTGCAGTTCAGAAAATGAGTCAGAATTCAATAACTGAATTTAAGAATGGAAGTCTTCCGATTACAGTAAAGAATACCAATCTATGAATTTTGCTCTAGTCTGTTCAAGGGGAATAACTGAACCAGATTGAACAATGTATTTTTGAGTAATTTGAGCCTACATGGAGAGTTTATTTGCTCACTAATTTTCTTGTGAACATAGCAACAAGTAATAATTCAAAGAAGAAAGTCAGTCATACAGGTTTGGTCTGGCATGACATGAATGTACATTTTGGGGAGAACTGTACCTTTAAGAAGAACAATATAACATTGATACATTTTATTGCTGATTTAAAACATTTGATTAAAAATCCTGACAAATATTTTCTGGAGTCTTTCTTCACTGAAGCAGAGAAAAAAAAGTGAAGTAAAGGTTTCTGAAATGGCTGCATATTATTAAACTTAAGGTCATCATTTTTGTAATACACTCACCTGGCCCGAGTTCCTAAATTTGGAGGCCATTGCTCCTGCTACTGCTTTGTCCACATCAGCACTATCAAATACAATAAAGGGGGCATGTCCTCCCAACTCCATAGACACCTTTTTAACAGTTCCTGCTGCATGCCTAAGTAGTATCTGCAAAGCATTTAAATGTGCTTTACTTTAGAGATAGCCTAGAGACACAAACATGACACATGTACAAACCCGATTCCAAAAAAGTTGGGACACTGTACAAATTGTGAATAAAAAAGGAATACAATCATTTACAAATGATTGCAGTCATGACCGCAAAGCCCTGCAAAGAGTAGTGCGCTTATCCGAGCGTATCTCAGGGTCAGCTCTCCCATCTCTGCAGGACGTCTACACCAAACGCTGCAAAGGTAGAGCTACTAAGATCATCAAGGACTCTAATCACCCTGCAAACCCTCATTTCACGCTGCTGCCATCTGGTAAGCGCTTCCGAAGCCTGATGGCCAAAACTGAGAGACTCAGGAGGAGCTTCTTCCCCCAGGCCATCAGACTCCTGAACTCAGTCACTTAACATCACGTGACTTCACTTCAGGATAAACATCGATACACTGTCATTGCACTGCACTTTCTGTTCTCGTTGTTACTGTGTAACAACCTGTTATAAACCTGTTTGCACATTATACTCTTTATACATTTGTTAACCACATATTTATAAGTCTACAGTTTACTCACTGCAAAGTCTACTTCAATTATTTTATTCCACTTTATCCTTATTTGTTACCTTTTTTTTTCTCTCTTGACTTGATTATTTATAATTCTACAGATATAGACATATATATATATATATATATATATATATATATATATATATACTTTTTTATAGATATCCTATTTCTATTATAATTTCTTCCTTGTGTTTTTAACTGTGAATTTGCACTGTCCATGGAGCGGACCTGTTTACATTTCACTGCCGGTTGTATATTCTGTATATAACTGTGTATGTGACAAATAAAACTCTTGAATCTTGAATCTTGAAATCTCATAAACGTATATTTTATTCACAATAGAATATAGATGACATATCAAATGTTGAAAGTGAGACATTTTGAAATGTCATGCCAAATATTGGCTCATTTTGGATTTCATGAGAGCTACACATTCCAAAAAAGTTGGGACAGGGAGCAATAAGAGGCCGGAAAAGTTAAATGTACATATAAGGAACAGCTGGAGGACCAATCTGCAACTTATTAGGTCAATTGGCAACATGATTGGGTATAAAAAGAGCCTCTCAGAGTGGCAGTGTCTCTCAGAAGTCAAGATGGGCAGAAGATCACCAATTCCCCAATGCTGCGCCAAACATACTGGAGCAATATCAGAAAGGAGTTTCTCAGAGAAACACTGCAAAGAGTTTGAAGTTCTCATCATCTACAGTGCATAATATCATCCAAAGATTCAGAGAATCTGGAACAATCTCTGTGCGTAAGGGTCAAGGCCGAGAAACCATACTGGATGCCCGTGATCTCCGGCCCTTAGACGGCACTGCATCACATACAGGAATGCTACTGTAATGGAAATCACAACATGGGCTCAGGAATACTTCCAGAAAACATTGTCATGAACACAATCCACCGTGCCATTCGCGCTGCGGCCGGCTAAAACTCTATAGGTCAAAAAGAAGCCATATCTAAACATGATCCAGAAGCGCAGGCGTTTTCTCTGGGCCAAGGCTCATTTAAAATGGACTGTGGCAAAGTGGAAAACTGTTCTGTGGTCAGACCAATCAAAATCTGAAGTTCTTTTTGGAAAACTGGGACGCCATGTCATCCGGACTAAAGAGGACAAGGACAACCCAAGTTGTTGTCAGCGCTCAGTTCAGAAGCCTGCATCTCTGATGGGATGGGGTTCATGAGTGCGTGTGGCATGGGCAGCTTACACATCTGGAAAGGCACCATCAATGCTGAAAGGGATATCCAAGTTCTAGAACAACATATGCTCCCATCCAGACATCGTCTCTTTCAGGGAAGGCCTTGCATTTTCCAACATGACAATGCCAGACCACATACTGCATCAATTACAACATCATGGCTGCGTAGAAGAAGGATCCGGGGACTGAAATGGCCAGCCTGCAGTCCAGATCTTTCACCCAGAGAAAACATTTGAGCATCATAAAGAGGAAGATGCCACAAAGAAGACCTAAGACAGTTGAGCAACTAGAAGCCTGTATTAGACAAGAATGGGACAACATTCCTATTCCTAAACTTGAGCAGCTTGTCTCCTCAGTCCCCAGACGTTTGCAGACTGTTAGAAAAAGAAGAGCGGATGCCACACAGTGGGAAACATGGCCTTGTCCCAACTTTTTTGAGATGTGTTGATGCCATGAAATTTAAAATCAACTTATTTTTCCCTTAAAATGATTCATTTTCTCAGTTTAAACATTTGATATGTCATCTATGTTGTATTCTGAATAAAATATTGAAATCTGAAACTTCCACATCATTGCATTCTGTTTTTATTCACAATTTGTACAGTGTCCCAACTTATTTTGGATTCGGGTTTGTGTTTCACCTTGGGTGAGTGTGTGTGTGTGAGATGGGTAGGTTTAGGGGTAGTGTGTGTGTGTGTGTGTGTGTGAGTGTGTGTGAGATGGGTAGGTTTAGGGTAGGGGTAGTGTGTGTGTGTGTGTGTGTGTGTGTGTGTGTGTGTGTGTGTGTGTGTGTGTGTGTGTGTGTGTGTGTGTGTGTGTGTGTGTGTGTGTGTGTGTGTGTGTGTGTGAGTGTGTGAGTGTGAGATGGGTAGGTTTAGGGGTAGGGGTAGTGTATGTGTGTGTGTGTGTGTGTGAGTGTGTGAGATGGGTAGGTTTAGGGGTAGGGGTAGGGGTAGTGTATGTGTGTGTGTGTGTGTGTGTGTGTTTGTGTGTGTGAGAGTGTGTGAGATGGGTAGGTTTAGGGGTAGGGGTAGTGTGTGTGTGTGTGTGTGTGTTTGTGTGTGTGTGAGTGTGTGTGAGATGGGTAGGTTTAGGGGTAGGGGTAGGGGTAGTGTATGTGTGTGTGTGTGTGTGTGTGTGTGTGTGTGTGTGTGTGTGTGTGTGTGTTTGTGTGTGTGAGAGTGTGTGTGAGATGGGTAGGTTTAGGGGTAGGGGTAGTGTGTGTGTGTGTGTGTGTGTGTTTGTGTGTGTGTGAGTGTGTGTGAGATGGGTAGGTTTAGGGGTAGGGGTAGTGTGTGTGTGTGTGTGTGTGTGTGTGTGTGTGTGTGTGTGTGTGTGTGTGTGTGTGTGTGTGTGTGTGTGTGTGTGTGTGTGTGTGTGTGTGTGTGTGTGTGTGTGTGTGTGTGTGTGTGTGTGTGTGTGTGTGTGTGTGAGTGAGATGGGTAGGTTTAGGGGTAGGGGTAGTGTGTGTGTGTGTGTGTGTGTGTGTGTGTGTGTGTGTGTGTGTGTGTGTGTGTGTGTGTGTGTGTGTGTGTGTGTGTGTGTGTGTGAGTGTGTGTGTGTGTGTGTGTGTGTGTGTGATGGATAGGTTTAGGGGTAGGGGCAGAGTAGGGGGATAGAAAATACGGTTTGTAGAGTATAAAAACCATTACGCCTATGGAATGTCCCCATAAAACATGAAAACACAACATGTGTGTGTGTGTGTGTATTTCACCTCGGGTGAGTGTGGGTGTGTTGTTGATCTCAGCTGCCATGAAGGATGATTCTGTCTGCCGGTCGAAACGTGTCATTCCACATTCTCCTGATACGACTCTGAACACACACACACACACACACACACACACACACACACACACACACACACACACACACACACAGGTGAGATTTAAGTCACAGGTGTGTAAACTTCTGATAATTCAGACGGCGTGACGGCATTACCTGTCTCTGTGCTGGTGCGTGTCGTGGGCGGAGCTCTTGAGGGAGCCGTGGGAACTGGTGGAGGAGGCGTGGCCACAACAGGGCGATTGACGCAAGCATTTTCCGTATTCTTTCTGCACCTTTTAAACACACAACGCAGTGTGAGAAACCAGATTAGAAGGCCGGACACGGTTCACAAAACACCCACACACCTTCTTCTGCAGGGCGCAGTGCAGGAGGAAGATGAACATGCCGTGCAGGGCGTTGAAGGAGGTGAAGAGGTACGCCATCACCACGCTGTTGTCGTTGATGAACAGAAGGCCAAAGATCCACGTCAGAGACACGAGTAACAGCAGCGTCACAGAACTGACCGTCCAGCACCTGCACACACACACACACACACACACACACACACACACACACACACACACACACACACACACACACACAGAGATCAGACTTGATGCCTAGCAACACAAATAGTGCTCCTCACATGAACAGAGATTAAATCACAATATAAAATACACTGCACACGTAAAACAGTTTGATCTGATGGCATGTGGTAAAGCTTTATATTTTTGTCTAAAAGAAAATGTCCCAGAGAAAAAATAATAATGGGCAAATGGTCAGTGACTCATAACAGCATCATATATTTTCATGTTTCTAGTAATCAGAGACAAGTGAGTAACCCATCGGGATCCCTGCATTCTTACTTGATGTTGTCGAAGCGGCTGGAGTCCGGTTTCAGCACGGTGGAGTGGCGCAGCATCCGGTGGACAGTGATGACCAGCACCACCAGGTTCAGCTAAACACAAGAGATCAAAGGTCAGACCAGCTATTAAGAGAGTGGACGTCGTTGAGAAGATACTCAATTCAGCAATATAATACAGTTATGTTGCATTTTTGTTGTAAATATAATACAAAATATCACTATTCTAACAGTATAAAAAGTGCAGCTCTTTCCATCTGCATATACCATGCATATATAAAACTCACATACTGTGTACAGTCAATATACACCGATCAGGCATAACATTATGACCACTGACAGGTGAAGTGAATAACACTGATGATCTCTTCATTTACATTTAATCATTTAGCAGACGCTTTTATCCAAAGCGACTTACAAATGAGAGCAATAGAAGCAACTAAAAACAGTCAAGAGCAACAATATGCAAGTGCTGTAACAAGTCTCAGTTAATCTAGCACAGAACTCATAGGACAGAACTATTTCTTTTCTTTCTTTTTTATGAATAGACAAACAGAAAACGAATAGAGTGATAAGTGCTATTCTTTATTGGTCAGGTGCTGCTGGAAAAGATGTGTTTTAAGATGTTTTTTGAAAATGGCTACCGACTCGGCTGCTCGAATTGAGACAGGCAGGTCATTCCACCAGGTGGGAACGGTCCAGGAAAAGGTCCTTGTGAGGGATTTCATGCCTCTTTGGGATGGTGCCACAAGGCGCCGTTCACTTGCAGAACACAAGCTTCTGGAGGGTGTGTAAGTCTGAACAAGCGAGTTTAGGTATGTTGGTGCAGAGACAGTGGTGGCCTTATAGGCGAGCACCAGTGCTTCCTCACGGCTCCTGTTAGTGGGTGGGATATATTAGGCAGCAAGTGAACATTTTGTCCTCAAAGCTGATGTGTTAGAAGCAGGAAAAATGGGCAAGCGTAAGGATTTGAGCGAGTTTGACAAGGGCCAAATTGTGATGGCTAGACGACTGGGTCAGAGCATCTCCAAAACTGCAGCTCTTGTGGGGTGTTCCCGGTCTGCAGTGGTCAGGATCTATCAAAAGTGCTCCAAGGAAGGAACAGTGGAGAACCGGACACAGGGTCATGGGCGGCCAAGGCTCATTGATGCACGTGGGGAGCGAAGGCTGGCCCGTGTGGTCCGATCAAACAGACGAGCTACTGGAGCTCAAACTGCTCAAGAAGTTAATGCTGGTTCTGATAGAAAGGTGTCAGAATACACAGAGCATCTCAGTTTGTTGCGTATGGGGCGGTGTAGCCGCTGACCAGTCAGGGTGCCCATGCTGACCCCTGTCCACCGCCGAAAGCACCAACAGTGGCACGTGAGCATCAGAACTGGACCACGGAGCAATGGAAGAAGGTGGCCTGGTCTGATGAATCACGTGTTCTTTTACATCACGTGGATGGCCGGGTGCGTGTGCGTGGCTTCCCTGGGGAACACATGGCTCCAGGATGCACTATGGGAAGAAGGCAAGCCGGCGGAGGTGTGATGCTTTGGCCAATGTTCTGCTGGGAAACCTTGGGTTCTGCCATCCATGTGGATGTTCCTTTGACACGTCCCACCTACCTAAGCATTGTTGAGACCATGTACAGCCTTTCATGGAAACGGTATTCCCTGGTGGCTGTGGCTCTTCCAGCAGGATAATGCTCCTGACACAAAGCACAAATGCAGTGTTGACTTGGCCTCCAAATTCTCCAGATCTCAATCCAATCGAGCATCTGTGGGATGTGCTGAACAAACAAGTTTGATCCATGGAGGCCCCACTTCGCAACTTACAGGACTTAAAGGATCTGCTGCTAACATCAATCTTAACTTGCGTTTTCTGAGTAAAAAGTTATAGTATGTGAATAGTACAGATTACTAGATTTTTACAATTACATTAAGGCACTAAGTAAAGTTAACTAATAAGTGTTAGTTAGAATCACTGTGGTATCTGTCCATCTGTAAGTCTGTCCGTCAATCGATATATCTATATCCAGTTTGTCTGTCAGACCTTCAGTATCTGTTCATTCTTCTGATAACCCTCTACCCTTTGACTGACCTTTTGAGCGACCTGGCTGACCCAAGGTGAGGTGCAGTTGCTGAGGTCAGGACCTCTGGGGTTCCACACCATGTCATCAGCCATACACTGATACGAAGCTATACCTGAAAGACCCGTCAAAACACAAAACGGTTTCAATCAGGTGCAAAGGAAACAGAAATAAATGAAACATGACATAAAAAGATGAGCTCCGCTGATAGTTAAACCTTAAAAGAGCCTGTAAGACCTGAGGAAACATGACGCAACACACGTCAATGGAAAACACTGCACACAGAAACTACAGAAAACTCTCTGACCCATAAAATGAGTAAGAGATGAGGTAGTGTCATTTCACAGGTTCATTCAGGGTGCAGAAGTCAACAAAAGGATGCAATCATCAAGATTAAAATGTATGAGCGTTTTTTAACAATTTAATTTCAATGGTCCTGCTGTGTGTCAAATGGATTTTTATAAGTATAATTTCCCATGTAGTCCCTCAATTAACATGAAAACCGCATGCATAATAATCATAATACAATTTGAAAACAGTGTTTCATTTTAAATGGAGCTCATCACATTGCTCTGCAGGAGAGTGTGGCTTTAAAGCTAACATTAGCATATGACCTTCAAGTCCCTTGATGTAATCCGTATGATGTCAAAACACTGATGGAAATGGCTGTTGGAATCCACTACTTGCCTTTAATAATAATGCAAAATATGTTTATAAATATACTACAAATTTAAGCAGGTACTGTTGATCTGAAATTAAGCTTTGTCCCCTCTATAGTAGAATCACAGGACCGGATACCAATTGCCTTGCCAAAACTCTTTATTGTCATATGTATCAGGCATAGGAGAGAAACTTGTTGTGTTTGTGCCAGCTGTATGTGTTTCTCTGAGACAGTGCATCACTGTTGAGCATTATATACCACTGACTAACGGATTTGCAATTCCTTACAAGGTAGCAAAACATGTTGGTTTGTTGAAAATAGTCTTACATCAGTTGAGGTATATCACAGAACAAATAGATCAGATGAAAATATAAGCTATGTATGCATCAGTGATACATGTATGCACATTCCTGCATGCACACGCATTCTTGTATGGCTAAAATTATCTCTTCTCCCTGTGTCTGCCATATGACACTAACATGTTCATGCAGACTTCAACTCATGCACTTAAACTTCACAAATGCATTATACATCCAATTATGAATATAAATAATATTAAAATAATAAGTTTCTGGTCTACATCTCCTCCTTTGGAACTACCGGCCGTCAGTTCCACACCATCATCACCACCTAATGGAGCAATAGTGAGGAGAGAAAAGACAAACCAAAAAGAAACAAAAGACATACAAAGAACAGAAGAATAGAAACATAAGGAATCGGGAATAAATCAAAAACAAAATGACCCCAACCCATGATATGTTCCGCATACTATGTGTGTAATTACGTCTATGTGTATGCATTTAAAAATGTACCCCAGTCATCTAAAGGAAAGGAAAAATTAATGAGTCTTCACCAGTGCCTGGACTCGTTCGGGCCCTGAACTCCTCCAGTTCCTGGTCAAAATAACAAACTAACATAAAGGTTGATGTTAAAGGATCCTATCCCTTGGGGTTGTGAATCAGTAAACAGGTGTTAATTGTTTGTGGGGTTGTGTTTTGTAAGTGGTGCATCGAGAATAACTTGCAACCATCTCTAATCAATGTCAATGGAATTGATTCCTGAAATGGAAGCAGAGAAATAATTAAACATCATTCCTTTGTTACCCAGTCTTTAAAACTGATGGATGAACATTGCTCAATTTCAGGCCATAAGCTATCGCTATCATCTTGTTCATTCACTAAGCAAGGTTTAATATAAGCTATGTATGCATCAGTGATACATGTATGCACATTCCTGCATGCACACGCATTCTTTGTATGGCTCTTCTCCCTGTGTCTGCCATATGATACTAATATGTTCATGCAGACTTCAACTCATGCACTTAAACTTCACAAATACATTATACATCCAATTATGAATATAAATAATATTAAAATAATAAATTTCTGGTCCACAGGTACTGACCGAGGGATCCTTTGGGAGAGGGTCTCTCCACCGTTTCCCTTCGATGGGTCGGAGGCCACTGGATCCCGCGGGTCACGCGGCCCTCACACATGGGTGTGCGTGGCCCCTGCTGTCGACGGGGACGCCTAACGGTCACCGGGACCGTGGCTGTGATGGGCCGCTCTGCCGGAGCCCTGTTTATGGCTCCCACCGGGTGGAAGGTCACAGATGGGATGGACGTGGGGCTAAAGCCCATCGACACCATGGTGGAGAGCGCATTTGGAGGAGTGGTGGAGAGAAGAGGGGTGGAGAGAGGATCTGAGAGAGAATTAAAACACGGTCTTGGTGAGATTAAACAGGAAAAAAATTGAGATCTGAACTCTGAGCAGTTACCTGTGGTGGGCTGCGGCGGGCTGAACTCCAGCGGGTAGCGCAGGACGATGTAGTTGTTCCAGACGTACAGCTGGTTGTCTCTGGGGTTGTAGCTGATGGACGAGATGTGCTGGTACGGGTTGGGGAACGGGATCCTCACCGGCTCCTCGCGGTTACGGCGCGTGTTGTAGGCGTACAGGATCAGGTCTCCGCCCACCTCGCTGTCATCATCCTGGTACACGGAGCGAACGGCATACAAGATGCCACAAGCCACGAATGCGTCAGACGCCATGCGCTTCTCAAAGCTCGTCTGCCACGTCCCCTCCAAACGCAGTGTGTACGGGTTCACCTGAGACATGAGCCAATCAGATTACAGAAAGAATGTGAAACAGCCAATCAGAACATTTGGATACACTGATCTTGTTTTATCTCTCTCACCTGGCTAACGACCAGACGTCCGCTGTTGGCTTCAGTGGCGTATATGACCCAGAGCCCATGTTCGTCCACGGCTAGGTCGATGTCGGATTTCCCACCCCAGCGGTACGGTGACACATCGTGGTAGTTGGCAGTTGCAATAATTGCTTCGCCGCTCTTGATGCGAGTTCGCAGGTCGTATTTCACAATGATGCGTGTGCGTTCCTTATTGTAGAACACAGCCCCGTCATACACAACAAAACCAGTGCCGTCCACTCGACTCGGCAACCTGTGTAGATTACACAGAAACGTTACAGTGGCAACCTTCACAGTATTCATTGTGTAGTCATGCTCATAACCGGTCCTATTCCACAAGGTCCAGCATAGGAGGCGGGCGTGCTAACAAGGATGCTAAAGACTGGAGCTTGTGGCGTCAGTCACTAGCGTGCCTCTTGAGATCAGGGGATTGAGGTTTACACACACAGCGCTTACTAACCTACGTTACACTCACCCCTAAACCTCACTCTCACCCGGGTCACGGCACCAAAAGTAACCGGTCCTACTCAACCCACTCCAGGCAGGATTCGAACCGGGGTCTCCGGCATGGGAGGCGGGCACGCTAACAAGGATGCTAAAGACTGAAGCCTATGGCGTCAGTCACTAGTGCGCCTCTTGAGGCCAGGGGAGTGAGGTTTACTGGCCTACATTACACTCACCCCTAAACCTCACTCCCATCCGGGTCACGGCACCAAATGTTACCGGTCCTACTCAATCCACTCCGAGTGGGATTCGAACCAAGGTCTCTAGCATGGGGGGGCGACCTCTTGAGATCAGGGGAGTGAGGTTTACACGCACAGCTCTTACTGGCCTACGTTACACTCACAAGGCTTTCATAACAAATTATGATTGCGCAAACTCACTTATAGGTGGTGGTGACCCTGTTTTGGATGTAGTCGTCCCAGGAAGCGTATTCATACAGCATATCTGTGCGATATGGCGTCCATGGCATCACGTACAGCCTATCACCTGCCTGCAGAGGGTCCTTACACCACGCTCCCGACTGATGTTCCGCCTCCCGCACGGAACTGGGCTCCAACACTCACATTAATGTTCCGGGACACACAAAAACTAGAGGCGGAGAAAGAGAGGGGGATAATAGAGATGAGCAGGAGTAGGGGATTAAGTGTATTAGACTAATAAGAGAATAGATCGTATGAACAGATCTATTCGACACACACACACACACACACACACACACACAACACACACAACACACACACACACATCTTACACTACCTATTGCTGTA